>JAYJMF010000073.1:2277343-2290717 GCA_036873715.1 Salvia sclarea
AAAAAATATTTTCACGGTTTTAAAATTCAACCCCCCCCCCCCCCCCCCCCCACAAGACGATGAAATGGGACATGTTTGGTGCAGAGTTTTCTTCTGTCTAATCTGTTATACCAAATTTTCTGGCATCATAAATGGTTAGGTGGACGATCTTTCTATAAGTTATATAATTGAAGCACAAATTGTAAGTTGGATTTTGGTGTTTATTAATAATATCAATTGTGAATTTTTGCTTGGCAGATAAATTATGAGTAATGAAATCCATCCTGGCATGCTTGAAATTTCTGAAACCACTTTGCCTCAACTTTTTTCTCCTTAGAAAACTTTTATAGGAGTTCGCAGAATAAGGCTCCCTCTGAAATAGGTTATACGACGTAGACTCAGTAGAGTGGATATTACATGTATAATTTACTAGAAGTTCTGATTAGTAAATTCTTGCATAAGATGAAAGAAGTTATGCCAAGCAAAAATAAGGCTTAATTGTTTGAAGTTCATATTTGTTGCTTGCCAAAAAGCTGAGTTATTTCTTCATATGGGCATCCAGTAGCCAGAAAACATCAACACATTGCGAATAGGGTTAGCACTGATCAGCATGCCCCCTCTAAGGCATTTATTTGGAGACATGTTTCCAAAAGTGGAAACTAGTTGAACAGTGTAGAATGACTTAATTTGTAGTTTCTGTTATCTGAACCAGAATACGTTATGGTTTTACAGTACATCAAAACTTTTCTACGCAAATAACATCTTACAACATGGTGGAGGTACTATATGAGCTAACTGTGGACTTGCTGAGAAAAAAGTTAAAGCATATTCAGACTACCTTTATTGGCTTCTACTTTGGCTTTCAAATCAAGCAGAACAGTGCTCATCCTCACATATGCTAATATACATCATTAGACCATCACAACTGCATTTTAATGTATTGAACTGATTGTTCTGCACTGTTACTTCTGACCAAACACTGCAAGTTATATCCATTCGAATATTTTTGTACTAAATGCCACATGCAAGTCCATTGCTTCGAACACCAAGCATATTATGATATGTTTCCCTCAACTGACCAAATCTCAGAGCATTCATGCAATCGGCATATGTTTTCCCATAGCTTGTACCCGTCAGCCAGTAAGCTCATTCGGAACACAAATTACCTACCTCCGAAAATGTGGTGAACAATGAAGATGAGGAAAACAGTCTGTATATCTCCAACTAGATATATGTGAAGCTGTTCATTTCGTAGTTATGACTAACATAATTGGACCATAATTCAGCTATCATTGTGCTATTCTATTTTGTGGAGAAGAAGATTATATTTTTCACGGTCCAATGTGTTGAGTTACATGAAAATGTGGAAAAATTCAGCTGTATGGTGGAATCTATTCATCCAAAGAAAGCATAATTGTCACCACAGTCGCCTCAACTTGGTATATGTCATTAGTGTCAAATGTGTGATATGTAAGTACCAGTACTTAAGGATGGGATCAAAAGAGATGCTATTTCAAGGAACAAAGTACCTTCAAATGCATAACCCTGTACCCAGCACATCTTGAATCCAACAATAAGAAAGAACATCAGATACAACCAACCATCAGATAAAAATGTAAATTGTGCTTTTTGATAGTAAGCAGAGCCATTGGTGAACCACCAATGAATTCTTTTGTTGACTCTTTTAGACCTCGGAGGTTGTTGTACTTTGTGCATTTATTGGTGCTCTATGTTGGTTATGTTTAGAACGAATGTGCTCAATCTTTAGTTATGTGCAGGATGCATCTCCCTGTTTAGATGTATGCAGAAATTTTTTGTTGGTACCCTAGCAGATAACTTTACACCTTCACACGCAAACTCACACTCGCACATGTATGGAAAAATTTAGTGCTATATCCATTTTTGCCTTTATACCATCAAGCGAGTGAACTTTGCATCGATGAAAACATGTCCAGTTTCTTGTGGTTGCAAAACTCATTATCAAACTAATGCTTGAAGGCTTATATGTTGCTTTTACAATGAAACTATGTGAAATCCTCTGTTTGTATGTGAGGGGACTTTTTTCCTCTATTTAGTCTTTCCCAACATTTGACTTATTATCTACTTCTTTTTTTCCGGAGTTTAAGGTGTCAAGCTATAATGGCTCTTTTTTTTCCGTTTATTCTCAGTGAAATTTATCTCTTAGAACTTAGGCACTGCATCTCTGGAGATAAAGTGATATGGATTATAGGATGGCGGTTTTTTGTTTTCAGTACATTCTCAAATTTTCTTTCTCTAAGTGTATAGAATGTAAAATCTCTTTGTTAATTACCTCACAGTAAACCTTGATACATATTATTGGAGAAGAACCAGTTCATATTGGCATGGGGTCTAGAACGTGTTGTTTACGTGTTTGTGTGTTTTGTATCTGAGAGAGAGAGAGAGAGAGAGATGTTTGAAGGCTTCCAATGTAGCTGCATCTTGAGCAATTTACTTAATAGTTTAGTGGTGTGGAAGAAGCATTGAATTTTTAAGTATGTACTATAGTTGTAATGGAGTTCAAATTTGCAGGAAAAATCATTGCCTCCACCACGTGATGCAGATTACTCCGATCGGAGAGATAATCAACATCCCCGGGGACGAGGGTCTCCCTTTTCCTCAAGGGACTCAAGAATGCGTTACTCTAGTCCCGAGTTATCACATCACAGCAAATCCAAGATGAGTGACCAAAATGCAGAACCAAGTGAGGTCTTGTGGATTGGATTTCCTGCCCAACTGAAAGTAGATGAATATGTTTTGAGAAAGGCCTTTGCACCATTTGGTGACATTGAGAAGATAACTGCTTTTCCAGGCCGCACTTACGCATTTGTTCGTTTCAGAGATCTGATGGCAGCCTGCGACGCTAAAGAAACTCTGCAGGGGAAGTTATTTGGAAATCCTCGTGTACATATTTGTTTTGCAAAGAACGACGCGGGGCCATCAAACAGAGAGAGGAACTCGCATGCTCCTCCTTCGCCACACGTCGGGAAGTATGCACGAACTGAATATTATGATGACTACCGTTCTGATAGGGACTATGGCCATATATTTGGGGATCCTGACATTAGATCTCCTCCTTATGCGTCAAATCTGGACCGCGGTGATCGTAACATGAGGAACACTAATTCGTGGTCTGAGAAAAATGATATCCATGAGCACAGGAGATTTCACCGGCAAGGGTCTGACCTTGGGTTATCTGACAATATGTATGATCATCCTCGTAGCCCTCCTCCAAGGAACATAAGAGCACATATTCGTGAATTCTCTCCAAAATGTTATCCCCGTCAAGGTCCAATCTATGATGATCCGTGGGATTTGCCTGAAGATGTCTCTCTTATGCACGGGACAAAGAAATTGAAGACCGACTCATTTCCCATGGATAATGAGTTACCAGAATATCCATTGTCTGATTTAGAGAAATCGAAATGTATGCCCTCTCGTGATATCCCTCAATCCGTTCTCCTTGATAACAATGATAATTCCAGACATTCAGGGTATAGGCCAATTCCTGAGCGTTTGATGAACACTAGCCAACCATTTATGGAAAGGGGTGATCATTGGAATGCACCATATGATGATTTTCAGGCTGCTCCTTTGCCATTGCCTCCTCCCCTTGATCGGAGAAAATTGACCCCTGATTCACGCGAACCTTCTTCAAAAGAAGTGTGGAGGTGGGAGGGAATGGTAGCCAAGGGAGGAACAACTGTTTGTCGTGCTCGCTGCTTTCCTGTTGGAAAACCACCGGATATACTTCTGTAAGTAGCTGCCTATCATAATCCTTTTGCAAACAGGTTTCAGGTCATCATGTGCTCTCTTGTATTTCGATTTCCCAGTAGCTTCAAGGTTTTATGGTGGCACAAATTGCTGCTGTAACTTCTTTCCTTCATTTTCATCAGGAACTCGTTAGCATTTTGCTTTCATACCTTATTTTCTCATTCGGATATGTTTTTCTTGAAATCTTGTGAAATCTCAAAGAATATAAATACTGCAGAAAATTTATTGAAATGAAATGCAACTAGGTGAGTGTGACTATTAGTATCTTGCCAATTGTATTTGTTTATAGCTTTTTCATATCCCTTATCACCTTACGTTTACTAGATTACTCATGGAATGATTTTGAACGATGCAGGCCAGAAATTCTCGATTGTACAGCGAGGACTAGCTTAGACATGCTTGCAAAGCATTACTATCAGACGGCTAGTGCTTGGGTTGTCTTTTTCGCCCCAGCAAATGATCCTGACATTTCATTCTACAACGAATTCATGAGCTATCTTGGGGAGAAGCAGCGTGCAGCAGTCGTGAAATTGGATGATAGGAACACCTTATTTCTCGTACCTCCTTCAGAGTTCTCTGAGAAAGTTCTGAAAGTACCAGGTAAACTGAGCATATCTGGTGTTGTCTTGAGGTTAGATCCTCCTCCTGGTTCTAGCTATGGATCCCTTCCTCCAAACGGAAACCGAGAAGCTTCATTTAGCTCGTTCCAGAGTGATTCAGTGTACCAGAATCCAGCCTCTCCTTCGGGGCCTTACTTGCCGCCTCCACCACCTTTTCCCTGGAATCCATCTTCAGTTAGTGATATGCGGTCTGTTGATGCACAAGGGCACGATTATGGTCGAAAGCCTGAACATGGAGCAAACTGGTCTCCCCACGATTATCAGAATTCGAACTCCTCAGTTTCCAATCTGCCAACGGGTTCCATGGGACACCCTTACTATGCAGTTCCTCGACAAATGCAGGAAGCAGCTCATAATAGCTATACACCAGGTAACTCGAGTGGAAATGGCAAGTGGCCAGCTCCGGAAAACCCTTCCACTCCTTCGTCATTGCCTGTTGCAGCTCTCCCACCGGAGCAACTTGCTCAGCTGGCATCATCTCTGCTCGGACAATAGGGACAATTGAGTGGCTTATCGGGCCCCAGTGAGTATAAACCATCAGGAGGAAACATGAATCAATCTGGATACCAGTACAGAATGCCCCAAAATTACGGATTACCTAATGATCAGATGTCGTCCGATTTGCCACCATCACAGTATAATCAAGTGCGGCAGCTGCTGCAGCAGGCCCTGAACTTGGTTGCATCGCAACGAGAAGGTCAGTTAAGCCAGCAGCAGCAACAGCAACTTATCGCAGACCAAGATGATCCCGACGCTGACCCACAGAAACGTTTGGACGCAACGCTGCAGCTCGCCGCAGCTCTTCTTCAGCAAATTCAGCAAGGGAAAGGTACCTGAAGATTGAAATCACATGTGTGGAGTTGTCAGTTGTGCTATAGCATTCTAATCTTTATCGAAAACCGGCGTTCTGCTTTGCCTTGCTCGCCACTTCTCGTGCTTCTTTTTTGGATTGTGTTACATAGCAGTAGATTAGTAAGGAATAATATGGGTAAAGGCATCTGTGGTTACATATTCATTCTTGAAGTTGGCTTTGTTTTTTGTGTCGATGTGTTACAGTATTAGTGTTCTTGCTAAGCAGATGACAGTTTGATTATATGCCTCAATTCTTATCTACAGTTGATTTTAAATGAATTCATTTTGTGTTTGACTTCAATCTTTATAAGTTTGTAGTTGTCAACATTATAGACATGAATGCAAAAACTTCACACTCAAATATCCTCATATATATCACTCATTTTACTTCCATCAATTCAAGGTTTTTTCATCGTGTTGATCAAAGTGATGGATCATAACCTGTGATATAAATTACAAGTCTTGACAGTCTCATAGTAGACCTGCACAATATGGATGCTACATACATTGAAACAGGGCAACGAGAGAGAGCACAACATCTCAGATGGATCTAATGGAATTTGAGGCTGGTCAAGATGTTGTTGTTGACAGGATCAGCCAGATGATCGAGCAAGTTTTGGTACGGGCCAACGCCGGTCACCAGAGCTTGTATGAAGTATCCCAAGACCGCCAACATAGCCAGTCTCCCGTTCTTCACCTCCTTGAGCTTCAGCTCCTTCATCGACTTCTCGTCTTTCCCAAACCCTAGCGGGTTGAAAAACGGGCCGCCAGGGTAGGCAGGGTCGCCCGATCCTCCCAACCCCTTCTCCAGGCCCAAGAAGTATTGCTTCCCCATGGAGCCCGGCTTGGCCCAGTCCTGGAACCTCCTGTGCTCCGCGAATCCCATCAGGGCCATCTCGAGCACGAAGAGCGTGTAGTTGTCGGCCCAGTAGTTGTAGGTTCCCGCTGGGGGGATGACTCCAGTCTGGAACCATGGGAGAGCAGTTTCTGCAGGGATCAAACCGGCTTTACCTAGGATTTCCGGTGCAATTGCTCCAGCAGCCCCCAACATAGCGAACCGCCCATTGATGATCTCTCCGTAGGCCAACCATCTCGGCTCAATGAACCCTCCGGTGCCCTCCGGGTCCGACAACCCCAACGGGTCGAACCCAAAGTCTCCAGGGAGACTGCCCAAAAGTTCATTTTTTTTAATTAAACCTAGCTGTGATACCAATTTAATAATACCGATATAAAAGATGAAATGAAAAATAAAACAATCACCTTCCATCCAAGTAGGAAAGACTTTGCTTCGATGCAAACCACAACTGCCTGTTAGCTCCTTGCTGAAACAAACAACCAAAATAGGAAAAACCTCATTTCCCATGCACAAAATCAACACGTGTAATTCATCAAGTGTAGCATCTACAAAATTCGACGTTAACTTACCTTAACGGGAGGAGTGGAAGAAGAAGCCCTCACGACGAAGGAGACCTTCTTGGAGGGCGGCGAGCGGCGAGCGGCCTCGGCCGACGAGCAAATGGAGGAAGAAGAAACCAATGCCTGAGTTGCCATTGTGAGGAGCTAACTCAGCAATGCAAGAATTTGTGTGTGGCAATGGGAATGATCCAAAGCAATGAAATTGTGGTGCATAACATAACAAGTTGAGAAAGAAAGGATAAAGTATTAATCTTGGTGTCAAATAGAAGAGCCACATGTCGCATTATTTATTGGATAATAGATACTGTTGGCATTTCCTGGGAATAAATCTTAGATATACTACGTTGGGAGTTTGCCACCTCAGACTCAATTCCACTTCTTTGTTTTTTGCATGTCGAATTGATTGATCTATTATCTATTTTTTTTCCTTTTATAAAATTAATATGCAACTTTGTAAATTTAATAATGTTCTTGTTTCTTTTATTTTTTATAATATTTTGTGTTAAATTTTTAGAAAAATACTTTAGTTTAAGTTAGGAATTATTTTTATCTAACATTCTTCAGAACTATAACACAGAGTTTATTCGTTTTGAAAAATATGCAATAAAAATCTATTTATTCATAAGAATCAATACATTTTATTTATAAACTTAATGTATTTTGAATTTATAAAAATATTTATTTATTTTGAAATTTTTACGTATACAAAAGTTTAGGATATTACGATGGAACGCAACTTAGTTGATATGACGTTTCCTGTTCAACCAAATTTAGGTCATGGGTTCGAGTCGTCTTGTTGGTTTAGATTACAACTTACATATGCCTAACACCCGCTCACCCGAAAGGACTCGAACATCTAATTCATTGATTGGAGGTAAAACGTCTTACCAGTTGAGTTGAGTTTTGTGGTTAAGCCCATTAATTAATATTGCTTAGACTTATTGGATTGAAATAAGTTTAATTGCCTGTAAATACATGAATTTTGTCAAAATTTTGGTAAAAAAAATACACGAACTTTGCAAATTTTGGAATTTAACCTAACTCCAAAGTTCGTTGACCAATAACTTGATTTTCCAGAGTCAGATTGACGATACAAAACTACTGTTAGGAAACTGTCAACGATATCTTTATAATGGTGCTTGACGCATAAATTCAAATTCTAACAAAATTATAAAGATAATAAATTTCATGAAAATAACATTTTAGTTGTTCTCCTACCATTTTCGCTAATTACAACCTAACAACACGGGCACTAATCGAAGGGTATCGTCAAGAGCTTTTTGACGGTAGTTTCAGATTGTTAACCGGATTCCAAATAATCAACTTATTGTCCGACAAACTTTAGACTTATGCCAAAATTTTGTAAAGTTTATGTATTATTTTTATCAAAATAATAGTTTTGATTAAAACCAAAATTTTGGCAAATAAACCATTGAAATATTGTGTTAAAAGGTGAAAAATAGGGCTGAAATCGGGCCGAGCCGCCGATGCGTTATAATCGGGCCGGGATCTGATCCAATATATTCGAACAACCGTTAAACCCCCTTTGAAAAACTGTTAAACCCTTTTACACCTCTTTCAATCTCTCACAATTCACGAACCAAAACAACTGAAGCTCGCGCGATGCTACGATTCCTCAACAGAAATTGCACATCCCGATCGGGCCCTCTGACCGGGCCGATCCGCCGATGGATGTCCGTCAAAACCACCGTGATGAGCTTCGGCGATGCCTCCCAGGGTGCACTCGGTCTCCACGATTCGCTCGCCTCCGACGCCTACGAGCCAACTGCTGTAGCCGGCCTGCCGCCCGACGTTTGCGGCATCGCCGCCGGTCACTACCACTCTCTCGCCCTCACTTCCGAGGGCCACGTTTGGGCATGGGGCCGGAATTCCGAGTCACAGCTCGGCCGCGGCCCGATTTCTCCTAGGTTTTCTCCGCCCCCAAATTTTCAATTTTTTTATGCTGAACTTTTAACTAGGGCTCCAATTGGCGTTCAGCTACGGTGATAATTAAAAATCATGGTGGATAGTGGATAATCTCATATGTTTGTAATTGTAATGATATCTTACTTTATTGAATTTGATCCTTTTAATGAGTTTTAACAGAAAATTTGAGACTTTTATGGCACTGCCTGACTTTAGTGTGTAGAGAAAACTGTGGTGAATAACTTGAATTTGTAATCAAGGTTGCTTTTTGCATGATCATTGAATGGAACATGCTTCTTGTTATCATTTTGTCTGAGTATAGATGCTTTTAACTTAGTTACAATTTTGGTGGTTAATGTTTTGAGAAGAAAAATTGGTTGTGTTTGATGTAGAGAGACATGGAATAGACCACAAAAGGTAGAAGGGCTAGATAAGGTGATGGTTGAAGCTGCATCTGCATCTGGTGTTGTGTCTGCTGCTATTGGAGAGGATGGTTCTTTGTGGGTGTGGGGAAAGTCGAAGCGTGGCCAACTAGGTCTCGGAAAAGATATCACCGAGGCGGTTTTACCGACTAGAGTTGACTCACTTCTCGGAGAAGAGATACTTAAGGTGAATGAATTTCTAGAACAGTTAAAGAAGTAGGGAATGTAGCATGCCTAATCCGATTATTTGCGAAGTCGTTTCGCTGATGGAATATGCTAATGGTCTTTGATTTTACGATCTTGCAGGTTTCACTTGGTTGGGGGCATGTTCTTGCGCTGACTAAAGATGGGAAATTGTATGGCTGGGGTTATTATGCAGATGGTAGATTAGGGGGGATTGGTAGGCCCTTCGAGGCCTCACCGTTGGATTCAATTGCTGATAAAGTGAAATTATCGAGTGAAAATCGGAACACGGTGGTTGAAGAAGCTGAGAAACTGGTTTCAGAAGCTATGGAGAAGGAAAAGGACATGCCAATCATCTGGGAGCCTACTTTGATCGAAGAAGTAAATGATGCCATAGTTACAGACGTCGCTTGTGGGCTCGATCATTCCTTAATATTATGCAGTAAGTCTTTGCTACCCATCGGTCGGCAGGTATATCTTATGATGCGGCAATTGTGAGCTTATTCGGATTTGTTTTTCAGGGAACGGTACTCTTCTAAGTGGGGGGAGCAACGTGTACAGCCAACTAGGTCGAGTGACGGAAGAATTAGGGTTGAATGTTGTCGACATTGACTTCCGGCCAGTCAGTGTAACATCGGGACTGGGGCATTCTTTAGCTATCTGTGAGGCAGATTATGGGCGGACTATCGTTACATGGGGATGGAACCAGAGCTCTCAACTTGGGAGAGACGGCCCAGAGAATAAGCCCCTCATTGTTGACAGTGTGGATGGTGAAGAGCCCTTTTCTATTTACGGAGGGCGGGCGCATTCTATTGCATTGACAGATAAAGGGGAGGTTTGGACTTGGGGCTGTGGAAAAAACGGCCGGCTCGGATTGGGTAGCTCCGCTGATGAACCCGAACCTGTGCTGGTCGAATCTCTCAAGGGTGCCGATGTTGTGCAAGCCGTTGCAGGGTTCGATCACAATCTTGTTCTTGTTACTGAATGATGTGAGAGCTAAATGCTAATCAATTTTAAAATTTTGTTCTTGTTACTGAATGATGTGAGAGCTAAATGCTAATCGGTTTCAAAATTTTTTCCATTACTGTATCTTTTATATATTTATGCAATTCTTGATATTTCCATCAACAATGGCTGTAGCATCTAAACATTGAAATGGTTCATCATCAAAAACATGTTCATACAATTTAAATCTCGATATTTCGATGACACTATGAGCTCCTGTGCCTCTGTGTCAAAAGTTTGCAGGGCTATCATCCAACTGCTTCTCATCTTCTATATCCACCTCCAAGATCTCCTGAGACGACGGGGAGCCCGGAAACGAGCTTAGCACGAGCTTCAAACGAAGGTAAAATAACACACAGAAAAAGGATCAACACTTACAGGTATTCTCTGCTTCAAGTAGTTCCCTAATCTCGCCACAACTGTGGCACGTGTGTGCCAAAATCGGCCGCTCAGACGGATTTTCACATAAGGCCCGTCTAATTCAGCAAGTTCGACTTTTCCTACACAACCATAGTCCGGCTTATCAGACACATTTCTTCATTCAAATTGATGGATGCTTATCAAGAAATATCACCTGTTATATTAACTGAAGTGTCGAAGAGCTGTCCCAGCTGCAAGAAAATCGATGTGTGAGGTAATCGAGGGACAATGTTAATGGAGATTTGGATTCTAGTTTGCAGAGATGTAGATGATGACTTGCCTCTGTTTTGGCATCGATAAGGACCTGCTCGATGTTTTCCTCTGTTAAATCGAGTGGTGCGGATGAGGCTGAGATTGCAGCAATAGGAAACCTCCTCTGCCTTCGGTTTCTGAGGTGGGATGACGTTGTTGTTGTCGTCGTCGTCGTCGTTCCATTCTTGAGCTGCAGCAGCGCTGGTGCGGTGGAGAGATTGGATGAGAGATGATGTGAATGTGATGGAGGCAGAAGCTTTGCTGTGGGGAATAGGCTGTGGAAAAGTTTGAGTGGCATGGTTGAGTGTGTGTGTTATCCAACAAATGTGTGGCCAAAAATATGAATAAATAATGTCTATACTTAAAACTTTTATGTATTTATTCATGATTTTATTGAATATTAAAGTTGGCAAAAGCAGGGCTTATTCAATTGTCCTAACTCGCTTCAAGCCCACTCCAGGCCCATAATAGTTTTTAGTACTATTATTATTATATAATATGATTATTTGTGAATATGAATTTTGAAAAATTGAATGCTAGTAATTTTTGTAGTCTTGTAGGCTAAATGCTAAGGAAAGTATTAGGATTCCGATTTTATTGGTCGATTCAAATTGATGAAGTCAAGTCGTTTCTAGTAAAGCTCATGTGAGGCCAAAAATATGAATTTGATATAATATCATAATATAGTAACTAAGGTTTAAATTGTTTGGAGGTGGCAAACAAAATAGTAATGATTTTGGTATAGCATTACAATTAGCCTATTACTAAGACTAGCTAGAATCTTGACATTTCCAAGATTACACGAGGGGCACACATGTATTTTCACAAATTTTTTAATAATATAATATGGATTCAAACTTCAGAAGAAAAACAGAAAAGACTTTTGACTTCCTAAGTCTTATTTTTGTTTTCATCCCAAATTTAATTTAATCCAAATCACTCGAGATTAATAACTTGAGCAAAACCCACATTTCTCCTTAAAGATCGAGTGAGCTTAACGGCGTCAATGTTTTCTCCGGTGACCACGAGGTGGTTTTTATCGTCCGGCACGAACGTCACCGATGCAACGCCTACATTTTTGGAGATGAAAGCTTTATCAATTAGTAAAATAAAAGCCTTGATTTAGTATTTTATCACAAATTTAATGAAGAATGTATGAGTTAAACGAGGAATGAACAATTTCTTTATAATAGCCTTTTATTTTAGCAATTTGGATTAAATTATTCAGCCATCTTGATTTAGAAAATTGGCTATTGGATTCAATTAACTAAGGCATTTAAATACAACATTTAAAATAGTTCACATATATCGCATTTTGTATTTTATATAATAATAGTTATTGCATGCATAATGATGATTTTATCTATAGATTTAAGTAGCTCGTACTAAAATAAAAGAAAAAAAGATTTGAACAAAGAAAGAGTGCATGAACGACATTATTAAGCTTGAGATGAGGTGAAGAATTCAGGGGATAATTAATTGCTTCATCATTTCTTCAATAAATTCATAGAACAAAAGCTGATGTTAATCACAATTAATAAATAAAACAATACTGATTAATACCTGTTGAAGTTACTGCAATCTTCATAGCCTTTCGTCTTAATTTATCTGTAGAAATGCTTCTCTTCCAAATTGTATCATAAGGAAATATTAGCTTCAGCATATAAATCACAATGTTTAAAGGCTTAGGCAGACACCTCCTCCCATCCAAATACACATTTATAACAATCTTCTGTTACAGAAAAAAATAAAAAAAAGAAAAAAACTTTAGAAACATCCCAAATTAAACAGAAATAAAATGAAAATAATTGAAAATAAACTATACCGTCATTTTATTTTATTGGTCGACAAATGAAGTTTTTCGGAAGAATACTAAGACAGATTTATGCTATTATATAGTATTCCTAAGAGACTTTGTCTCTGCTGATTTCTCTTTCACAAAATAAGCCCATTTTCTCTCATATTTTTATATATTTAATTTTTCCAACTTCTAAGATGGGTTCACACCTTTAGTCAAAATAATGGTTTATGCTAATTATCGTTACCATTATAATTTTACTTTCCCCAAAGTAAAAGCAGCATAGTTGATTGTGTAGGTAATCACATAATTTGATGATTTTGAGTCCGAATTTCATATTTACCTTTTTGACCGCGCTATCGAATTAAAACCATTTTGCATCGGACATTAAAAATTAAATTTGTTCCTCATCATCAATTAGTACGCGCTCCCGTGCGATGCACGGATTAAAATATATTCTATAATTTGTAAATTTCACATTACATGCAACTTTCAAAATGTGGTTCTATATATTCGTCCCTTCAAAATGTGTACATTGAGAAGTGACACGAGTTTTAATAGAATGAGAATGTTAACTTTTTTAAAATGATGGTTTTTTCAAAAAAGAAATGTGTACAATTTGTGTGACGGACAAAAAAAGAAAATTATGCACACTTTTGAGGAACATGGTATTATTTATAAGTTAGATTGAAGTTAACTCATACTCCAT
>JAYJMF010000073.1:2290817-2305869 GCA_036873715.1 Salvia sclarea
TATATTCCATACAATATAATACAATATTATTATAAAAAAATTAATATCAATTGAACCCCGTGCGTATGCACGGGTGGTTTACTAGTATCTATATAATACCCCTTACGATAATTGAAGAAGGATAATATTTCCAATTCTAAATAAGGAAAGATTGAATTGTCAAGCTTTTCCTAATAATAAATTTATTATTTTAGTAAACTAAATTAACTAACAAATTATCAGTGCATTGAAATAGGTACACCTTGTTAATCGGGTTACTTATTTTTTTAATTTGAGCAAAAATAAATTAAGTTTTAACTTCATTGAGAAGCATAATAAAAACACCCACACTATATGGCATTCGACATCAGTAAAAATAGCTCAAAATTTATTATATAACATTATCTCAAAATTTGAGCGAGTGTATAAGATGTACATGCTCCGTCCCTCGAAGCTTGAGCCGTATTCCTAATCCAGCCGTTCCACGAAGCTCGTGGTGTTTTCTTTTAAGAAAATCTTTATTACTCACACAATTTTAAATAATAGTATATATTTCAATCATCACGTACACTACTTCAACTTTGTTTAAATCTCGTGACCAAAAGAAACGCCTCAAATTTCATGGAACGGGGAGAGTATATATTTATATTTTTGCTTTAAAGAATAAATAATAAATTGCAAATAATAATTAATAAAAATATTACAAAATAGAAATGGGAAATGATGAAATTAAAAGATAAAGAAATAAAGAAACATCCTATCGTGATTCATCATGTTGAACGTTTCTGAATATATGAGAAAAAAAAAATCAAATGCAAAACTCAAACACAACTAGTATCATAAATTATTACTTTGCACTACAATATTAAAAATAATTCAAAATTAAATTATAATACTAGCTCAAAGTTAGAATGAATAAAATGGCATGATCATTATAAATAAAAAATAAAAAAATCTGATAGAATGATTTTCCAATTATGACATCAATTTTTTTAAAATGATAGCTTCTCGACTTGTGCAGATATGATAATTTGGATAGGTTCTATGGTGCAAACATTATAGGTGCAAACATTATAGGTGCAAATCCCTCATATATAGAGTATTTATTTAAGGATAAATATCAATTTAGACTCTAAATTATATCATTTCTATCAAAAATATCCGATACTTTAATAAATATCATGTTAAACCTCGAACTATTAGTATTTTATCAAAAATATCTCACATCTATTTTCCGGCTGCCGGAATATTGACTTGGCCCTCCGGACACCCACATGGAATGAAATGACATTTTTAATGGTTAATTGAAATATGATATGGATGCCACATCATTGAAGAATTAAAATTAAAAAAAAGAAGCCAATCTTTCCCACCCATCTTCTTCCCCACGCCTCCCAAATTCTGGAAATTCCTCACCCACATTCTCCATGTCCATCATCTCTTTTCCATGCTTTCTCCTTCAAGCCTTCATTCTCTCTCTGTCCACCTACGAGAAACGCACCAATTTTGAAATGGGATTCAAGGGCAAAAAAATTCTTTAACTCAAAGCCTAGATGGATAATCCAATAACCAACAATCTTTCAACTCCAATTCCAATTCGCCGATGAGCACTATATATAAGAGTCTTCTGAAGGACTTTTCGAAGGGAAAAGAGTGTCCCCAATTCCATTTCCTGGTGAATTAATCAATAGGAAATGGAATTCTTCTGTTTACTTTGACCACATTTAAACAAATCGAGCAAGGCCACATCGAACTCATAGTTGAAGAAATCGGAGGAGGTGGCGGCTCCGGCAGCCGACCTCGTGTTGCTAGTGGAGTCGTCGTTGGGGCTTGGGGGTGAGTGAGTTTGATGTGATTTTCCAAGCTCTGCAATTTCCAGAATTTGGAGTAGATGGAGTGGGGAAGACGAAGATGGCTGGGATTTTTTTTTTTTTTTTTCAATTTATAACTTTAAAAAAGAATTAACGATGTGACATATATGCAATTCCTTGATTAATCAATAAAATTTCCAAGTAATTCCATGTGGTGTCATGCTGCCATGTCAACTTTAAGTAGATGCAGCGTATTTTTGATAATAAATTGATAGTTCAAGGTTTAAAGTGAGTATTTATTAAATTTCGGAATATTTTTGATAAAGTGCATATAATTCGGGGTTTAAAGTAATATTTTCCTTTTTGATAAAAAGGGTATAATTCAGGGTTAATTTAACTTTAAATAAATACTTATAAAAACTATCATTTCTATATATAGGGGTTTTGCACCTACAACATTTGCACCATTGAATAAATCCTTCTAACCAAAAGGCCAAGGGTTCAAATCTCATCTTTAACATCTTGCTAATTGTACAATTATTAAAACTAGATTCGCCCTTCGTGCGATGCACGACAATAGTAGTAAATAAAATAAAAAATAATAATATAAATAAAATAAAATAATAAAAATATATAAATATCAAAATATACGTATAGTTATGGATAAACTCGATAAAAATCATGAGCAATAGGGATTCTTACAAAAATATCTTGTGGCCACTTTTCGAGTCCAAAACGTCGATGTAGCTCACTGAATGTAACATGTAATTAAACTTTATAAAACATTATTTGACATTATAATCCATCATTTTGAGCAATATGATAAACATTGTTTTTGAAGAAATATAAAAGTATCGTGCAGTTGAAGCTTGAAAGGATGATGTTTTCATACAAAATTATCTTTTATATGAATTTATTTTCAATCTCTTTGATATTCGGCGAGCCATTTCAACATTCAAGAGTCAAACAATGATCCTCAAGACATTTTTATGTGAAATTAATGTACTATATTTTGTAACTTTAAAAAGATATTATCGACAATTAGGATATTTTTAATAAAGGAAAAATAATTTGATGAAAATAGAAAATAATTTTATATTGCAATGTATAAACTTAAGTTCAGTAAAATTTCAAGCAAAAAAAATTATTCCATATTTGCAATAACATATCGAATTATATAACCGCATAAAACAACTAATAAACATACATATTAGGTTTGAGAGACTTGGAAGGGTTAGGGAGGTGTTTATTCCGGGCAAAAGAGACAAGTGGGGGAAAAGGTTTGGGTTTGTGAGGTTTGAGCGTGTTGATGATGTGGATGGAGTGCTGGGGGATCTGAACAGGACATGGGTGGGATCCTACCTCATTCGAGCTTTCAATCCTAAGTTCGATAAGGGGCCGGAGAAGGAGGCGAAGGTGCACTTGGCGGGGGAAGCTCAACTGTCAAAAAGGGCCCGGAAGCTCGCAGCACCTAGGGCGAACTTTAACACCAGAAAACCCGGATTATCGTATAGCGCGGCGGCTAAGTGTCAAGTGGGCAACTCGAACACGGCCAACAAAGGGGCGGAGGGGGAGGGAGAAGAGAGAGATGTACTCCATTTCCAGAGTTCGGATTTGGATAGGCAATGGCTCAAAGGAACCTTTATTGGTGGCCTTAGACAGGATTTCAAATGGGAGGATCATAGGGAGGAGATGAAGAGTGAATGCTCGGGACTACTGCGACCAACATATATGGGTGGCGGTCTCATTCATATTCAAAGTGGTTCGGAAAAATCTATAGAGGAGGTGCTTCGGGGTCTTGATGAATGGGTCAGTTTCTGGTTTGAGTGGAGTAGGGAGTGGAGACACACAGATGTAAACCAAAGACAACTCGTTTGGACCCGTTGGACGGGACTGCCGCTGCAAGTTTGGACGACAAGGTTCTTTGACCTTGCTAGTGCAAAAATGGGGAGATTGGAGGAGGTTCATGAAATGACAAGGTCGCGCAAGCGTCTTGATGAGGCATATATTCTCCTGTCAACTGGTATAGTGACGGTCAATCGAACCATGACGTGCAGGGTGGATGGAGTGTCCTTCCCAGTCAGAGTGGAGGAGATACGGTGCATGGGCAGGAATCTGTCTCTTCCACAGTTCCTTGATGAGGAATCCGGTGTGGATTCTGTGGAGGACTCAGACGACGGCTCAGACCTTGAACCGGAGGAGGAAAACTCGGGGATGGCATATATCGCCGGAGCCTTGGAGAGGGCAACTGTACGGTCGAAGACGGTAGAGGGGAATGATGATGAGCCGGTATCGGAAGATGAATCGGTGGTGCATGAGACGCCTTTGGGATCCGCAAAGGTGGCTGGCGCGAGAGTCGAAGACAATAGTCTGCAGCAGAGGGGGAGTCCCGAGGAGGATTTCAATGATGATGGGGTGAGTATCGAGGGAGTGGAAGAGGAAGGGTCTAAAGGTCTTCAGGTTAATCTTTCGGAACCTGGGCCTTGTTTGGAGTCTGGGGCTGATAAGGCTAATGGGTTGGGCCTGTCCCCCCGGCCCAACCCCAATGTTATTAATTTAATGACGTCCGTGGAATCGATTGCGCAAACCAGGAGGGGATGGCCCAACATTCAGAACTCGCTTCTCACTCACATGATAGTGTGTCTCGGTCTGGTCAAGAAATCAACCTACAGCGGGAGGCCGATGATAATCCTAATTGCGACGCGACAAATCGTCTTCTGGTTCTTGGTAGGAGTTCTGACGCTGACGATGCTACAACAAAGAGCCCCATAGGGGGGCTAATCCAGAATAGGAATTGTGCCCCCACGGAATCCCAGTGGCTTGGTTTTATAGGAGGGATGAGGTCGGAGGCAGACGAGGAGGCGAATCCAGCGAGGAACAAGAAGAGAAGGGGGAAGAGGGTGAGAGGGGCGGGGTCTCGGGCGTCGCTTGAGGCGACATTGGGTAGAGAGGGGATGGATTTCGGCAGGAAAATTGGTTT
This sequence comes from Salvia sclarea, assembly GCA_036873715.1. Classification (NCBI taxonomy): domain Eukaryota; kingdom Viridiplantae; phylum Streptophyta; class Magnoliopsida; order Lamiales; family Lamiaceae; genus Salvia; species Salvia sclarea. Next base: position 2,295,588 of record JAYJMF010000073.1, read on the forward strand.
CATATATAAGATTGGTGGCAAGCAGCTAGGGTCAGATGGAGGGGGCTCGGTAGGGACAGGTGGACTAGGGGAATCCAAAGGTGATCAATGAAGCTAGGATCACTTAATATTAATGGTCTAGGGAACACGATTAAAAAAGAGGAAGTGAGGAAGTTTATCGAGGGTAACAAGCTCGATTTTGTCTGTATTCAAGAAACAAAGGTGGAACGATTCTCTGATGAAATCGGGAAATTGATTTGGGGTAGGACTGGGTGGAGATGGTGCTCGGAGGCGTCGAGAGGCAAGTCGGGAGGGATTCTTTCGGCATGGAATATTGATAGATTTTCATGCTTAAATTCTTGGGATATGAATGGAGTTGTTGTTGTTAATGGGGTTTGGAGGGAGACGGGGGAAGATTGTTGCGTGGTGAACGTGTATGCGCCGTGCTGCTCGGCGGAGAAGGCTCTTCTTTGGGATAGGATTCGGCTGGTGGTGGATCAATCGCGAGATAGCTTGGTATGTGTAATTGGAGATTTCAATTCTATCCTAGATACCAGTGAGAGGGTGGGGGAGGGAGGTACGGGAACCTCTAGTGATTGTAGATTGTTTCGGGATTTTGTTGAGGGTAGCGAGCTCACGGATGTTAGGCTGGAGGGAAGGCGTTTCACTTGGTACAGAAGCAACGGGAAGTGTAAAAGTAGAATTGACCGCGCTTTGATCAACGAGAAATGGAGTGTTAGGTGGCCGTCAACGTCTTTAAGGGGGCTCCCGAGGTCGGTATCAGATCACTATGGGATTGTACTTTCGGTGAAGTACCTCGAGTGGGGGCCCAAACCTTTCCGTTTTGTGAATGCTTGGCTCTCTCACCCAGATTTTAAATCGGTCGTATCAGAGTCGTGGAAAAAAGACGGAATTAGTGGGTAGGGGTGCTATGTTTTTAAAGAAAAACTGAAAAGATTAAAGTCGGATCTGAGGAATTGGAACACGCAGCACTTTGGCAACATAGAGAGGAAGGTTGAATCTCTGAGAGCCGAAATCTAAAACCTCGATGCTAAGGATGACACCGGTGGCCCCTCGGAGGCCGAGGTTTGTAGAAAAAACGAAGCTACTGCTAAGTTGATCCTCGAGCTGAAGAATAAAAAAAGTTTGCTAGGCCAAAAGGCGAGAGTTAAGTGGTTGAAGGAGGGGGATGTCAATAGCCGCTTCTTCCATAAGGTGATCAACAGTAACCGAAATAAGAGTGGGTTCTCGGGGCTGCAAGTTGATGGTGTGTGGTGTGAGAATCCGAGAAAAGTGAAAGAGGAAGTGTTTCGTTTCTTTAGTAACCGTTTCAAAAAGAAATACAGGGGGGAAATGGTGGACTTGCCGGCGGATTTCGTGGAGAGTAGGCTGAATGCCGAGGATGGAGGTAAATTGATCGCGCCGTTCGAGAAAGAGGAGGTCAAACGCGCGATTTGGGACTGTGAGAGTTCGAAGAGCTCGGGGCCGGATGGTATGAACTTTGGTTTTTTCAAAAAGTGCTGGGAGACTATTATACCAGATTTGATGCGGATGATGGGAGAGTTCCACAAATATGGAAAACTGGTCAGGGGATGTAACGCGTCTTACGTGGCATTGATCCCCAAGAGAGAGGGCGCGTGCAAACTTAATGATTTTCGGCCAATATCGTTGGTGGGCAGCCTATATAAGATTATTGCAAAAGTTTTTGCTAAGAGGATGATTCCGGTGATGGGCAAGCTGATTGGGGAGAATCAAAGTGCGTTTATTAGAGGCCGGAATATCTTGGACGGCGTTGTGGTGCTTAACGAAGTGGTGGAAGATGCTAGGAGTAGGAAGGCGCGCATAATCCTCTTTAAAGTGGATTTTGCGAAAGCATATGACTCTTTGGATTGGGTGTTTCTTCAAGAGATGATGACCAGGTTCAACTTCCCGCTGCAGTGGAGGAGATGGATCGAGGAGTGCTTAGTTACAGCTACGGCAAACGTGCTTGTAAACGGAAGTCCGTCTGGTGAGTTTCTCTTGGAGAGAGGTGTCAGGCAGGGGGACCCTCTTACCCCGTTCCTCTTTCTTTTGGCAGCAGAGGGACTGAGTCTTATCATGGAAAGAGCGGTGAGGACGAGTCTAATTACGACAGCGGAGGTGGGAACAGAGAGAATTCGGGTGTCGCACATTCAGTATGCGGACGACACCATTTTCACCGTTGAGGGTAAGATCGAGAATGCCTCGGCGATTAGATGGGCGTTGAAGAATTTTGAATTAATCTCGGGCCTCACTATGAACTTTGATAAATGTTGTGTCATGGGGATTAATGTTGAGGATGACATGCTTGGCGAAATCTCAAATGTCCTGGGCTGTCAAGTTGGCTCCTTGCCTATGACGTACCTTGGGATGAAGGTGGGAGGTCGATTAAAAGGGGTGGCCGGGTGGTCGGCTGTGGTGGATAGAATAAAGAAAAAGCTAAGAAAGTGGGACGTCTCCTCTCCGTCGATGGGAGACCGGATTACTATCATTAACTTGATTCTTACCTCTATGCCCCTCTATCGCATGTCGTTTGCCCCGATGTCAAAGGCAGTTGAGAAGGAGATCCGATCGTTGCAGTGCCAGTTCCTTTGGGGTGGAAATGGGACGACGATGAAGAAAGCTTGGATTGGCTGGGAGGCACTCCACGCCAGTAAGGGTGAGGGAGGATTAGGAATTAAAAACCGGGGAATGTTCAACTCTGCTCTTCTTAGTAAATGGGTTTGGAGATTTCTTGGGGAAAAGAAGAGCTTATGGACTAGAGTAATCAGAGCACGGTGCGAGGAGGTGCGTGTTTCACACTCAGGAATTTCCTTGTTGTCAAGGAGAGGAGAGAGCTCGGACTGGTGGAGAAAACTGGTGGAGGCGGTTGGTGGAACGGATGGCCGGTGGTTTTGGGGTAAATTGAAAAGAAAGCTTGGGGACGGGATGTCGGAAAGTTTTTGGGATGGTGTCTGGTCAGGGGAGTCATCCCTCTGTACCAGATTCCCACGGTTATTCCACTTGTGCGCCTCAAAGGAAGGGAGGGTGGGGGAATTTGGCAGGTGGATTGATGGCCGTTGGAGTTGGGAGGTGCCGTGGAAACGTCCGCTGCTGGAACGCGAGCAGACATGGGAGAAGGAACTACATGAAGTGCTTCATGGGGTGACATTGAAGGAGGAGGTTGGTGACTCATGGGCTTGGGGGGAAGAAACAGACGGCGGCTTCACGGTCAGAGGTGCTTACATGAGCCTCTTGGACTCGGATCTGAGTACGCAAGAACACAGGAGAAAAGATGAAGGTTTCTCTCGGGTGTGGAAGAATTTCGCTCCACCCAAAGCTCAAGTTACGGCGTGGCGTCTTCTGTGGAATAGACTCCCAACGCGAGATAAGATTGCAAAGATTGCAGATCTTACGAATGACGGTAAAATATGTGTCTGTTGCAACGATTGTCCGGAAACGGTGGTACACTTTTTCTTTGAGTGCGCCAACGTCGCGGCGATATGGCAGAAGATTGTGAGTTGGGTGGGGGTGAACTGGGCAGCACCGAAGTCAGCTAGGGAGCATATCATCGTGTTTGGTAACCTGCTGGGCGGAGGAATCTTGAGAAAGAGGTTAGGGGGGCTGTGGGTCTGTGTTTTCTGGGTTCTTTGGCTGTGGCGAAACGCGGTGGTTTTTGAAAATAGGAGATGGGATTGCAGAAGAATTGAAGAGGAAATTAAGTGTCGATTCTGGAGTTGGCTGGATGAGAAAGGTGGTGGATCGCTGGTGTCGAACTTCTTAGTTTGGACTTCGAGCTTGCTCTGTAATTTATGGCCGAACTGAGGCTCTACTCTATTTTTCATCTTGTTGTTGTTTTTGGCACTCCTTGTGTTGTCTGTGTCTCTATTCTTTCTTTTTATATATACATCTTTTTCTGAACAAAAAAAAATATACATATTATATACAAAAATACATCACTAATATTACATCAAATTTATTTTATTATATATGAATCACCTGACTTCTTAATGCTTGATGTCCTAAATGAACACAACATTTCATAATATTGGAAAAAGATCAAAGGAAAAAAGTTGGAAAAAAAAGTAAAAATTGAAAAAAAGAATGAAGGCATGCAGTTAAAGTCATTAATTCTCACGATTGTGTTGGTTGGTTGGAAAAGAATAAAACTTTAGAAAATAGTTTGTAAATATATATTTCCAAAATAATTTTAAATTTTGAAGTATAATAATTTGTTCGTTTTAAATTTATTTTTTATATATTATATATCAAATTAAAATTCTATCTCATAATCTTTAATTTGATATGCATATTAAATATTTTATTATTAATTAAATTACACATTTTTTAAAAAATTAAGAAAGAGAGAGAGAGAGAGAAAGAAAAAAAAAACTTTTATTCTCTCTCCATTTATATGCACCACACGCACAAAGACATGGAACAAAAATAGGTTATTTTGTTGATATATATTACCCTCAATTATTATCATAATTGTAAAATTCAAACTCCCTTAATATATATATATATTAGATGACACAAATTCATTTTTATTTCGTATAAAAAATAGTGTTCCTATCAAAATCATTCCCAATAAATAAATAAGATGCTTGATATCTATTTAGCAGTTCACCATGCATTACCAACATATTACCTCTTAAATCATTATCTACAAGTTCGGGTTATTTTGTTATAACAAATAAAAAAGGGAACAGATCGATTCGAAATAAAAGTCAATCCAACAAAAGAAAATTGTAAGAGTATTGAAACTGAATGTTTGACAAAATAAATAAATAGATAACTACTACTAGGATACAAGATTAAATCAGAAGAAGAAATTCTAATTTATTTATCAAAAAAAAGAGAAGAAATTGACCGTCAAAGAGAAAGTTATGTCCATTTTATATTTTGAAAAGAATAAAATAATAAAAATGGAGAATATTAGCACATGATCAGTTAGACAGTTACATTTATTTAAAGTGGCTCTGTGTCGACAGACTCGATCGACACCTCACTTTGTGTAGGTAATTTGACGTAGAGATTAGGAATTCAGTTACTATGGGTGATTATTTTTCTTTTTAAATAGATTTCTTACCTAGCTAAACAATTTTAATTTTATACTTAAAAAAAACAGTGATAAATCAACAAATTTTATTTACAAAGTAAGGGGCTTTTTGTAATTAAAAATTCAATTCGATTTAACAGATCGATATTCCACTTTTCTCTCAGTGTGACAAAAACTTAAGGCATATATATAGAGAGAGAATGAGAATTTGTAATCATCAATATTCATCACCTATTTATTAGATATCAAATAATTATGTGTGTCCAAATATAATGCTAATGCGACGTGCTACGTAGATTATACTAGATATACATTACTTTTTAATACAACGATAATACATTTTATAGGTGAAATTGAATCTTAATTAATCACGCAACAATTTATATAACAACAACAATACCACCAAAATAGATAGGTGTTCCTTTTCAATTATAGCCTATAGTGAGTAGATTCCTAAAAGTGGCAATTGAGTTTGGAGAAGATGTCACGCAGCAGCCATCCTGCCATGATCTTGTATCCTTCTTGGGTCAAATGCACCCCATCCCAACTCATGTATTTATCCGGATCCGGGCAGGCCCGGACCCCATCAGATCCACACATTCTCGTCATATTGTAATTGTATTTGCCTCCGATCCCACAACAAGCCCTTTCCGTATCAAACCCTACATTCACCAAAAAATTCACCTTTTTACGATTAATTTTTAACTATGTCAGACTGTCTAGGGAGTTAACAGTACTCATATATATTTGGATAATAGGTCATAATGAGATATATACCATGAGATTTGGCGTGTTGGAGTAGAAACCGATAGGCGTTGTAATAATCGGCATACACTATTGTTGCATTAGGGTTTTGTCGTTGTAGATCTCTAATGGCTAGTAGTAGTTGTTGATTGTGGTATTTGGCGAAATCGTTCAAATTCGTCAAGCATTGGTTCTCATCGTATGATGCCGAGACGTTGGTTAGGAAACCGGATATGTTGGTTAGGAAATCGGTTTTGTGAACCGGAAGGCAGCCGATCGGGAAGTTACCCGGAACCACAACCCTTGTAGCTCCATAACTAATTACTCTCTACAAAATCACAATTGTAATTAATTTGTAAGAATTTTTAAAATTGTAAATGATATATCTACAAATTAACTTACCTTAACACCAAGCTTAATGATATTCACAACTTGAGGTACCATGCCTCTTAAGTCCTTCAATGGCCTTCCTTCAAAGAGTGCATAGTTGTAGTCGTTTCCACCAATTGTTCCAAACATAAAAAGTGCGTCCTGGAATTCCTTTGTACAATCTAACAATTTGAACAACAAAATAAGAATTGCAAAATTATTATCTTTGCCACTTTGGGAAATTTCGCAAAATTTGCTAATTATATATAGAGATATATATGACAAATTTAGGACTCCATCGATTATTTTATTCACAAGTTAAAGAGAAAGTTAGCCTCAACCACCCAATCGAGTAAAAATATATTCTTTATATTAATTAATTAACCTCTGAGATTGTGACAAGTGGAGTTGAAATGAGAAGCCATCCAATCCAACTGCACAAAGAGGGAACTGTTTGTCACCGTAGAAGAGACATTCTCCGCCGCCAGCTCATACCACGGCAGCGCCGTCGAGCCCGCCACCGCGAAGTTCACCCCATGCCTAAAATCGCCGTCGTTATTTCTGTACGGTGCCAGAAAAGGAACACCCGCAGCTTTTGCTGTAATAATACGACGATGAAGGGCAGTATGTTAGTAAGAAACTTCAACTGAAAGGTTGGATTCGAGTTGCCTAACTAGAATTTAGCGTGTGATCGTGTTTTTCTTTCAATAATTCTAATAAAATTTGAATGAAAGGTATCTCAAATATACAAAAGAAGAGAAATACTTATTTATTAAATGCATGAGAATTTTTTTTAGTTAGAGTACATTTTCTTTTATGAAAAAGAGAAGAAAACATATATTTTAACATATTTTCTAGTGAATAATTTTTCATTAAAAATAATGGAATCCTCCTAGATATTTTATTTTCCCTCATTTTAATTAGGTGAGGAATATTAAAATATTGTGACAAAATTGTGCCATATTTTCTTATTCCTAATTTTCTTATGGTAAATTGCAATCTAAGAAAACGCACTCTTAAGAAATTAATCGTACCGATGAAATCAATCATGAGGAGGCCATTGGAGCAACGGCCCGTTGGTTTCTTGAAATATGATTTGCCATAGGGCGGCCTCGCGCAGAAGGTGGCGAGGCCGATTTCTCTGACGAGATTCCCGGTGTCGGAAATCGAATCTCCGATGTTGTATATTTGGTCGATCTTGCACGTGTTTAGAAGATGAGCATGTGAGAGGGAGTAAATTTGGACAAGTAGAAATGTTAAGAAAAGTTTCTTAAGAGTTGGGGAAACAGCCATTGTTGGAAATGTTGGTGAAATGAAAATGATAGGTGTGATTTATGTGAATGTGATGAAGAGGTGAGTGATTTAACGATCGAGATATATTTATAGATGCAGGAGTGTCATTAACTCATTTGGATATATAATGTGATTGCTCTTCTTTGACTGTTTAAAGTATTATGGGTATAGGTTCAATAAATTATTCAAGGAATTGGGTAAAATCTCATTTTGGCAAGGTGGAGGTTGCTAATTAAGTAGTAGTTGGTGAAGTGTTTTTTTTTTTTTTTTTTTTTTAAATTAGCAATAATTTTGAAAAGGTCACGTTATAATGTACTTAAAAAGTTAAATCTGAGACGTTTGACACAATTGTGTTATTATAGTATCATCTAATAGGTCTTGAGATTTTGTTGTAGTTGTTGAAATTGGAGAATATACGTGAATCTAATAGGTCTTGATTTGTTATACAATCTCATATTTGAATGTAAATTCAAATGCAAAATTGATGAAATAAGTACTTTTCGTCCCATTGATAGAAGTTGTGCCCCTTTTATTTCTGGGGTGTTTTATAAATGTTGCCGTATTTATTTTTTGGGATATTTATTATTACTCATACAACTTTAAATAATATTATCATTATATATTATTTTTCAGCTCTCTTAAAATTTTATAACTAAAATAACACTAAAAAAAAGGTGGCGTTAACGACGGAATAACGACGGAAAGGACACCGTGTTGCCGGAGCCGTCGTCTGCCTCGGTAACGACGGAAATATTCCGTTGTTAAATTTAGCGACGGAATATTCCGTCGTTATAAATTAATAGTGTAAAATAGTTAAATTTAGCGACGGAATATTCTGTCGTTAATAGAATTAATATTAAAAAAATAGTTAAATTTAGCGACGGAATATTCCGTCGTTAAAAAATTGATTTTAAAAAAATAATAAAAATTATTTTTTTATTTTCGAAATTATATATATAATTATTTATTACTATTATAATAATATTTTATTATTATAATATTATTTTAATTATTTAATTAATTAATTATTTTTTTCGTTATTTCTAGTATTGGTGCTCTAATATTTATAGGCACAAACTCAACCAAACATCCACAAGTTTTTCCATGTGGGACAACAAGATTAAGGACGGAATAACGACGGATTTAACGACGGAATTTTAAATAATTAAAAAAATAATTAATTAATTAATTAACAACGGATTTAACGACGGAATTTTTAATAATTAAAAATAAAAAAATTAATGAATTAACGACGGATTTAACAACGAAAAAATAAAAATAAATTAATTAATTAACGACGGATTTAACGACGAAATTTCTTAATAATTAAAAATTAATGAATTAACGACGGATTTAACGATGGAAAAATAAAAAAATAATAATTTAAATTTTAATAATTAAAAATAATTAAAAATTAATGAATTAACGACTGATTTAACAACGGAAAAATAAAAATAAAAATAATTTAATTATTTAACGACGGAATTAATGACGGAATATTTTTTTTAAATAAAATAATCATAAATAAAAAAAAGGAAATTCCGTTGCTAATTCCGTCGCTAATTAACTATTTAAATTCAGTCGCTAAATCCGTCTCTAAGGCCGCACCATTAACGACGGAATACCGTCCGTCGTTAAATTCCGTCGTTAATGGCGTGTTTTCTTGTAGTGTAATAGGACAATTTAGTAGGATTTTACTATATTTGTGTGTGCTACAAAGTGAGTTTCAAATATAATTGTATCGTAAATTAATTTGATACATTTATTTATTTGTATTACGTATGATTACTTAATAACCTACCTACCACAAACATGGGAAAAGGTACAGAAAATATAATTAAGATTTACTTACTCATGCTCCCCGATCTAGTTATGGACTTATATTTAAGCTCTAAGTCTAACGTCACTTTTTAATTTATCTTGAAAACATTGGATAATATAAATAATATTCAGACCTAATCGTAGATCCTTGATATTTTACGTGCACGTGTCTGTAATATTGAGTTTTAGAAAGTTTTTGAGTTAGCAAGAAAGCTTAGAAAACATAGCACGTAATACTTTCCAGAAATACGAGTTTTAGATAAAAAAATATAAATAAAAAATGTTGATAATTGGAATGATTCTACTGTATAAATTACAGCAACCATAATACGTGGAGCTTTTTTGACAGTTTGGAGTAAAGTTTTTGCACAAGTAACATATTATTGTACCGAGAAAGTTAATTTAGTTTGAAATCGGTAATAAAAATACTAATGTATGGGTAATGTATGATTGTTTTGTGCCCATGCGTCAATGTTATGTCGTGTTGAAATACCATTTTTAGTTAATTGTAAACACACGTTTTAAAAAAGAAAAATTAAATTTGACGTGGATTTGGGTAATTTCAAAAATTTGATATCTCTCTCTCACACACACACACAATATGTACTAATCATTTTTTGTGGATATATGTTATACTAGCATTTCAAACAACACCTACGTAGCTAGGGATGTCAATCGGGTCAGCCCATCGGGTTTCGGGTCAACTTTATCGGATTGTCGGGCTATTCAGTACGGGCTGTTCGGGCTAAATTTTCTTCGGGTTAAAATTTATCGACCCTAACCCTAACCATAACTCGTTCGGGCTAGCCCATCGGGCTGGACACTTTACCAAAAATTATTTAACATATATTTCTTTTATCATATTTCACTTGGATCATGTTACATTTCAAGTTGTGCCATTTGATTTGGTTTGTTTTCAAAAAGATGAATTAATTTTATCTTGAAAAAAATATTAAATCTAGTGGGTCTTACTACTTTCAGCGACTTTATTAATAATATTGCGAAAAATAAATGATG
>JAYJMF010000073.1:2319142-2340552 GCA_036873715.1 Salvia sclarea
TAAAATTAAAAAATATATAAAATTGTATAGAAAAAGGAGCAAATGATTGATAAAAATTATCGATATTCAAACTAATTATATAAAGTACTAAAGTAAAACCAAATGAGAGCAACTTTCGTATATTGTACTTTTATGATAGATTAAATAAAATGAGAAGTTGGGATAAAAGGTTAAAATGTTTTTATTATAAATGGAATAGGATTATATTTTGGGGAAGTACGAAAAAGGAAAGATGAGCCTATATATCAAGGACAAAGGAGTAATATATAAGGCGACTACAATGCATGTGTTACCTTATACAGTCAAGCTGCAGAGTTATTTGTAGGATGCATTATAGGTGAGTATATAATTATTTTTAAAGTAGTTCTTATTAATTTTTACAATCAACCATTTATAAAATTTATGATATAAAACTTATATATATTGAAACAAAATACTAATGAATTTGGACAATTAACAAGTACTATTATTAAAAAAAATTGAGAATGAATAGTATACTAACTTTTAAATAAAAATAATTACGAATTATGATAAAGTGATTCCGATCGAATTTCGACGGGTTACAATCTAGTTAACAATATTCAAATAATGAAGTTCAAAATTCAGATTCGATAATAAAGGAATTTATTACTATAAACAAAATAAAGAAATTGAAATGTTAAAATATTTAGAAAACTAAATTTAACTCGAAAAGAAAAGAAAAGAAATGGGGTCGTCATGGCCTCGTGGGTAGACCGCCACAGCCGGCCCTCTTTCCACGTCGTCAATGAGCAACCGTCTGTTCCCTACCTCCAACTCCCAGAAATTTCCCCCATTTTGGCCCTTACCTACCTAATCTACTATACCAGAACAATAACGGAAGCACATACGCAATTGCAATTGACCTTGTCTTTTGCTTGTTATCCTCTGCTCTCTGTCGACAAACTAACTGTCAATTAGCTGTCTTGCCCCTTCTCCTTCTACGAAACCCTCCCTCACCCTAACCCCTTCTCCCTCCCCATGTATTTAACTCCGCCCTTCTCTCCAAATCATCATACCCAATACCAACTAACAATTTCATCTCCAAAGAGTTTCAGCTCAATTCTTCAATGGATCAACAGCCAAATTTCCAAGATTTCTTGCCGCTCATGGCGGAGAAGCTGGGCGGCGACGCTCTCATCGGGGAGCTGTGCAATGGCTTCCGGTTATTGATGGACTCCGACAAGGGGGTCATCACATTTGAGAGTTTGAAGAAGAATTCCGCTTTCATGGGCCTCCAGGAATTGTCCGATGATGATCTTTACGGCATGCTCAAAGAAGGGGACTTCGACGGCGATGGCGCCTTGAATCAGATGGAATTTTGCGTTCTCATGTTCAGATTGAGCTCCAACTTGATGGACCAATCTCACCTCTTGTTGGAAGAGGCTCTTCAAATGGAGGGTTTCCAAGATTTCAACTTTTCATTGTAATGATTCATTTTTTATTCATTTTTTCTTTAATGTTCCAATTCTTGATAGGTTTTATGAATTCTTGAGTTGTAATGGATATGATACCAATTTATAGTGGAACTGACAGAAGAAATAAAAAGATTCATGGACACTTCCATTGCTTCCTCTGTTTCTGTTTTTGGCATTACATCACTCTTAGTGTACATTGGAATTTGTAAACATATTTGGTTTATTCAGTATCCAGTGGAAATCTTGAATCCATTGAACTTCTTTGTGTTTACCATGGACTCTAGATTATAGACTTGTCAATATGTGCTAAAGATAGTAGTCTAAGCAAAATATATTATATCCAGCTGAATGATTTTGATTTTTCTCACTTAGGTCTTAGCTTGATAGATGAATTCTTTTGACACCTAACAGGTTATTTTTTATTTTATTTTTTTGATAATTTAATACAAAAATTTAAAAGCCGCTCCACGGAGGACTCGAACCCGAGACCTTTGGCCTCGGGCAGACACCTAACAGGTTATTGAATCTATTATGAAGTTGCTATGAATTATAATTGTAAAGACCTTAGGATGATAGTAACATCTAACTATAAGTAATCTCATAATTTCAATACAGGTGTCAAGTTGGACTAACATAAAGGGGTCGCTTGCTTATGAAAATTAGCACTACAGGTGTCTAAAGTTTGTTTGATTGTGCAATTAAGCAGAAGTTGATTTGTATTGGACTTCTTCACTCAGACTGGAACTTTTATCTCATAGCGAACTTGTGTTAAAAAGGTCCTCTGGATGTCAGCATCATCTATTAAATGGTTATATATTTGTGTTATGTTTGAGTCACTGTTTCTGTGTTCTAAGATCCATCTGTTACTTATAGACCTTCAAATTGGCTATAAGGATATTTTAGATTCCCTGAATAATCTCTTACCTTTTCATTTTTGTTTGAGTGTAGTTTGTTCGTGGTTGAAAGTATCTTCTGTCACTGACAGTATCACTGTATCGCAATCTCTTGGAAATGGTGATACACTAGTTTCAGATGGAGGAAATTTCGAGCTGGGATTCTTCAGTCCGGGTCGTTCCATGAACAGGTACTTCGGTATTTGGTACAAGAATATTCCTGTTAAAACTGTTGTTTGGGTTGCAAATAGGCGAAACCCTATAGTGGATTCTTCTGGCTTATTGGTGATCAATAACACAGGCAGTCTTGTGCTTTCTAATGGATCTAACGATGTAGTCTGGTCAACAAATTCAGCTACGATGGCTCAGGATGCATTGCTGCAACTTCTTGATCTTGGAAATCTTGTCGTGAGAGATACAAGAGAAGATAATGCAGATAATTACCTGTGGCAGAGTTTTGATGACCCATCTGATACGTTGCTTCCAGGTATGAAGTTAGGATGGGACTTGAGAACTCGTCTCAACAGGCGTATAACTTCATGGAAGAGTTCTGACGATCCATCTCCTGGAGAATTAAGCAACGGTGTAGAACTCGATGCGTATCCACAGTCCACAGTTAGTGATGTATAGAGGCACCAGAAAGTTTTTCCGAGGGGGGCCGTGGAATTGTCTTAGATTTAGTGGGGCGCTCGCATTTAAGAAGAATCCTGTTTTCGAGTTCAATTTTGTTTCTAACACGGAGGAGGTTTACTATGTGTACGGATTCCTGAATAAGTCGGTGATCACGTGGCTTGTTTTGAATGAGACTGCCATGACCCGTCAGCGGTATGTATGGGTTGAAGCAGATATGTCTCGGAAGCTATACTCTTCAGTGCCACGTGACTACTGCGACACTTACGTCCTATGTGGTGCTAATGGAATGTGTGTTATCACCAACTCACCTATCTGCGAATGTTTAGAAGGTTTCAAGCCGAAATTTGAAGGGAGCTGGAACTCTATGGACTGGTCAGAGGGATGCATCCGAGAAGAGCCTATAGACTGCACAAGCAAACATGATTTCGTTAGAATTTCTGGTGTGGAACTTCCAGATACTATGTATACTTGGGTAAATGGAAGCATGAACCTGAGGACATGCAAGGAGGCATGCTTGAAAAATTGTTCTTGTATGGCTTACGCAAACTCGGATATCAGTGGACGAGGGAGCGGATGTGTCCTTTGGTTTGGAGATCTAATTGATATTAGACGGATTTTTTATGGTGGACAGGATCTCTATATACGGGTGCCACCTTCAAAGCAAGGTGTGTTTTTCATGTCAGTATTAGTAGTATAGCGGCCCTCTCTACACCAATGAAATTGAAACTTCGCTCCAAAGCATGCTCGGTGAAGATGTACTTTTGTTATAGTGCTGATCAAGATCAAATATTTTGACAGCAAACAGGTCTTGGGTGGTAATAGCTGTGATCGTGATTCCTATTGCTTTAATATGTGTGTTGCTTGTTCTCATCTGCTATCTTTTCAGAAGAAGGATGAAAGCAAAAGGTACATAGACTGATAAGATTTTTCTTCTGGGGGTTAATTTGCTATTTTATCTTAGCTTCTTTGCTTTTGCCGAATTATGCATTGATTAATTTTTTCGTCATGTCTGGACTGTATATTGATCCATAAGACCAACAAGCTAATGCTCTTAAACCCGTCTAAGAAATCAGTGAAATGTTCTCTGCTGGCTTTTTTATTCTATTTTATTGTTTTTTATCACTGTATGCCCAAATATGCTAGAAGGTTCACATTGTAGGGAAAAGATGAAACTCAGAATCTTAGTAAATGCACTGTTTCCTAATTGATGTTCTACTTTTCTAGTGTACCCCATGATTAAAAACTGAGGAAATGCCAAGCTGCTAATAGTCTGTGTTTGATTTCATATTAATTAGCCTTCTGCTGTCTCTGTTTTCCTGAAGAGCAGCAGCCTCAGCAGTATTAAAGACATGACTGATTCTGTTTTACTTGAAGGCCAAATAGTTTCTAGTTTCAGAAGCTTTGGCCTTCAAACAATTTTATAGATGCATAAATTTAGAAAGTAAACTAACATTTTTAAAATAAAACATCTGATATATTCAATTTTTATTAGTTAGTGATGTTCTGACATTCTTTGCTGTTATTATCATTTTGTTTTGATTGTATTCTTTCACCTGATTTGTAATCTGTCCCTTCAAACCATTCTTTTTTGCTTTTACAATCATACCATGGCCAATTTGAATACTTAACTATATCATGTCAAGCAAATGATGCTTCAAATACCAGAGAGATTAGAAGCAAATCTTGTTTAATAAATTCTTCCAACATCTGACTATTTGTAAGCAGGTGAAAATGAAGAACAAGGTGGCCCCTCTGCTGTTGCCGAAAGAGAGGATCTGGGCCTACCCTTACTTGACTTGGCCACAGTAGCCCATGCAACTGGAGATTTCTCAGTGGACAATCAGCTTGGTTAAGGTGAGTTTGGACCAGTTTACAAGGTGATGATCTTAAGATTACTTCCTTTTCCTTGGTAATAGACTAAAATATAGAAACTCGAATTACATGTAGAAGAGATACCATTACTTCATATATTTGGAATCTATGGGCAACATTTGTTTATTATACTTAACTAATTAATCGTTATTTCGGGGTGTACTGATGGACGTGATGGGCAAAACATTGCCGTAAAAAGGCTTTCAAAGAGTTCAGGACAAGGGATAAATGAGTTCAAAAATGAAGTGAAACTTATTGCTAAACTCCAGCACAGAAATCTCGTGAGGCTTCTTGCTTGCTGCATCGAAGAAGATGAGAAAATATTAATTTATGAATACATGCACAACGAAAGTTTGGACTCATTTATCTTTGGTTTGTATCCGATGATCGTCTTGACAATATTTCCGTCATGCCCTTCTTGTTTCAGAGTAAAAGAGTATTTAGGGCACTGCCTTAACTTCATTCTGAAATATCAGATCAATCACGAGGGTCGCTATTGGATTTGTCCCAGTGTTTCAACATCATATGTGGCATTTCTCGGGGTCTTCTTTACCTTCATCAGGATTCAAGATTGCGAATCATCCACAGAGATCTGAAGGCTAGTAATGTATTACTAGACGGCTGGCCGAACCCAAAGATTTCTGACTTCGGGATGGCTAGACCGTTTGGTGGAGATCAAAGTGAAGCCAACACGAGAAGGATCGTCAGCACATAGTATGTAACAGAAACATAAGATTTATATTCTGTGGTTTCATCATTCTATATTGTAAATGGTTTCTTGATTTCCTGCAGTGGGTATATGGCAGCCGAGTATGCTTTATATGGTTTGTTTTCAGTGAAATCCAATGTTGTTAGTTTTGGCATTCTACTCCTGGATAAGCCAATCCACAGTACCATTGCAATCTTATAGGATATGTAAGCAACTTGCAGCATATTAAGAGAGAATGATTCATTCATCTTGTTCGTTTTCTTTAATTTTAAAGGCATTTTCTCTGGGTGGAGAGAAGGGAGGCCATCAGAAGTGTGGATGATGAGGTGATGCGTTGCATCCAGCAGAATCCAGATGATAGGCCGAACATGTCAACAGTTGTCCTGTACAGTGGCGCAGGCGAAGGAGCCTGGTTTTGTGATAGATATGATTCAAAGTGAAGCGTGTTCCTTTTCGACCACGTTCAGTCAATGATATAACTATTACAACAATGGAGGGTCGTTAAGTTGATTGGCAAACAAGTGCAAGACGAAATGGAGATGGACTGTGCGGTGGAAGCGCCCCCCCGACATGGAGCATCTTGGCCGGAGCCTGTTGTAGTAACTGCGAGTCCCAGGAGGTACAAGAATCTTTTAAATTTGTGTTGAGCATTTGGACTAAAGTTGAGATCTGAATCCTAGATCGATGGGGGTCTCTCCCAACAACTTTGTGGTGGAACTAACTCGTGTCGGCCTTCTAACAGACAAGCTTGTGCTTTAGTCAAATAGCCACTTTGGAATCATGCCTTCTTCATGCAAAACCTCATCTTTTTTCCCTTCACTCCTTTTGTGGGGCCTCTAATTGCTACCAACAAATTCATCCACACTCAAACTTGGAAAAAGAGTTAGTTGTTGCATTCAACCTATGAATTAACTTACGATTGCCACCAACAAAATCTCCTTCAATTCAATACAAATTAACATGAGTTTTCATCAAAAGACTCACAAATGACACACCATCTTCAATAATAACAATTGCATGTTAATTGAAACAAGGTGTAGAGAATATTCTACCTGCACCTCGTTCCTTGGGGTATTATTGGCAGTTTCACTTTATTGGCATTACATTATAATTGTTCAACACCACTCTATTACTTGAACAACACACGCAAATAGTTGTTCAACTTTTTTGGGTTAATTAATAAGGAAATTTAGAGGCACATCACAGTAAATTCGAATCTCATAGCTTTGGTCTCATACTATATGTGTTATTCAACTTTTCTTTGATAATTTATATACGTGTTATTCAACTTTTTTTTTTGATAAATTTAATACAAAAATGTTAAAGGTCGCGTCACAGAAGATTCGAATTCAAGACCTTTGTTTTCGACATTAACCTCTACCAATAGGCTAACACACGCACTATCGTTCTTGAATTTTTATTGTTTAGCGATGTTCATTGTTATATTCAATACTTGGGTTTTGTTTTTCTAATTTATATAAATTTATGGGTATGAGGATGGATATTCCACTTGTCCATACCCCCACAACATCACACAAATATAAAAAGGCGACCTCTGATGCACTATCACTAAGCCATTTTCGCTAATGTACTCAAAGCAAAAGGGTAGGTCCATATTCAGATAAAATTCAATCTTAAGATTACAGATCGAGACATGTCCATCCTAAAATGTTTTTTTAATATTGTTTTAGAAGAAAATGTAGTTTAGTACTTACCTTAGGATATTATTAACAAAAATGCACTAAATAAGAATGAGATGATATATTAACTAGATATTTCCCTTATAAACTTTCTAAAATGATCCTAATCACGTCAAACCTGAGCACTTTCTCTTTATAAGAGAGAGGCTTAGTGCTCAAACCCACCATTCCCTTTCCCATAATTTTATTAAAACCCCCTAATCGCTGAATCTTAAAATATAAAAAATTCGAATTAAAAAAAAAAAGAACTAAAAAGTTACGTACGCAGATTGAATAATATACACATATTATTAAAATATTTCTACAAATGCCCACCATTATTCCGTAACAAGACTTCCAAGATGCTTATTTTTTCATGTGGGATCTTTAGTGACAAGTGATTCAATTTTTTATAGCTTTAATCTATTTTATTAATAGCATCATATACACACATAAAAACAAAACAAAAGAAACACACACAAAAACACTAAGACAACATATAAAATAAACAGCCTGATTAGTTGCTCGTTGCATAGAATTACACCTTCCCCGAGGAGATATTAAATTAAGATTTATTCTAATACAATAGAGATTCAAAGATGGAAAACAGATTACACAATTTAAGAGTATTCAAGTTTACAAGATTACCCTGAGAAAGAACTTTATTAATTAATAAATATTCAAGCTAACACCAATCAGAAATAATAATTCAAGCTAACATGATGATGAGCGTGACAACAACCCATCATCATTCAAGTCCACAGGCTTCAACCTTAATCCACTTCCACCACAAAATAAAAAATAGAAAAAAAAAATAAAAGCAATAAAAATAAAATATTAACTCCACTTCCAACGACGTCGCGAAAAAAATGATCACTATACAGCCCACCTTCATTTGTGTGTTTATAATAGCACAAATATTGCGTTAGACCGACTAACGATTAGGCATCGCCGCTTTTATTCTAAACTATGAGTTGAGTGAGGATGAATCGAAGACGAATTTGAAGCGAGCTCAAAGGCAAAATTGTTGTCGATCTCATTATATATATTAATTAGGTTGGCCTAACGGTTAGGCCTGCCTAACATAAATATGCCTTATAATAATAATTTTATTTGTACCTTACAAAAAATATCATTTGTATTTTGTTGACGTGTTCCTAAAAATTTTAACCGTATTATATTATTATACTATAATTGAATATTTTTTTTAAAGAACATATACTTGAATAATTTTAATGACAACTTTTTTTAACAGGTAATTAACATATACTCCATCGGAGTGTGATGATTGCGACTTCAACATAACTAATTGGAGTAGTAGTTGCACTATAAATGGGGAGACCCAATTGGAAGCTCTCATTTTCATTTTGTCGAACACACTCATCCATTTTTCATAAGAGAAAAAGCTCAAGAATTTGCATCATATAATGGTCACCAAAGTTTACATTGTGTAAGTTTTGAATTGAATTGGTTCTATTTTCCGACTTTGATTTTATTTTGGCGAATCAAGATTGTATCTTTTCGGTATTTGTTGTGTTTATCTCCTGCTTTCTTGAGCTTAGCTGTAATACCGCTGTTTGCAGTTTCTTTCCTATTTATTTTCTTTTGAACTACTTGAATTGCTTTTCTATGTGAATTTTGAACTAGTAAGCTGTTCATAAGTAATTGATTTTGCTGATTCGTGATGATCAGTCTGTAGAACTGTTTATTAGCTACGATTTGTTTTGTGTTGTTTAGATATCATTCGTTTTGAGCTTAGTTAACAATATACCCTTGTCGCAGTTTCTTTATTGCCTTAATTGATAACTCGGGTCTCTTTTTCTGTGTGAATTTTGAAATTATCAGCTGTTAATAATTTAATGATTTTGGTGATTCTTGATTCTGAAGGCGTTGTAATTTCTGGAGAGATCAGTCTGTCGAACTATTTATTAGCTACAATTTTATATTCTGTTGTTTTGATATTGTAGACATATTCCAGAAATCTGAAAATAACGCATGAGAACTTCACAATTAAGATTAATTAGAAAGATTGATTAGTTGTCACTTGTCAGGATAGGTTGTGTTTGGTCCTAGTGTGATTGTGTGATTAATGTGTGTCGGTGTGTTTTCTGTGGATAACTTTTTTCTGTATATCGGTAATTTGCTTGAGCTTGTCAAGTTATAGTTTGTTTCAGATATCATATCTATACTTAACTATCTAAGCAGACCACGTTTCTGTACATTGGTTCAAAATAAATCATTTTATCTTTAGTGTTGTTTGTGAGAGAGTAATGTTTGTGAGTTAACTAATTCTCTAATTTGCTTGCATCATTCTGTTTCTAGTACTTGGTGACAGCCTGGTACTAAACATTAATTTGGGAAAATCATGTATACATCTGAATTCTTACGGGTTCGTTCCTCTGTAACTATAAATTTTCAAAAATATGATGTCGAATTTTGAAAATATTCAATTGGGTTGGAGTCTCCTCTATGTAAGCCTGAACAACTCCTTACTTCGGTATCCATTGTTTCAAAGTGTTTTCTTTGTTATTAAAATGTTAAATTGATGCCTTTTTTCAGTTTTAGATGATTTTTACTTGAAGAAAGATGAATGGTTATTGTTTATATTGATTCTCAATGTTAATTGTCATTCAACTTAGTAGCATTTATTGATAAGTACTCTTACAACATATGTTGTGTGGAAATCGACAGATTAGCAGCAATCCTTTCTCTGACTTGTATTTAGAACATGTAATTTGCCTCGATCCATTGGGTCTCGTGGGTAGTCATATTTATGGATTCAAGTTCTAAAACGTTACCTGTTTCTGTAAAATGTGATGCTTAACAGAGTTTTAAAACAAATAGTCATGATTCTAGTATCCATCGGTTGTTACTCAGATATCTCGAGAGTCTTCTTCTGTTAGTATGATGTGTTGACCTCGATGATGTTGCTTTTGCCCATTACAGGTACTATTCTATGTATGGACATGTGGAGAAACTAGCTGAAGAGATACAGAAGGGAGCTGCATCTGTTGAAGGAGTAGAAGCCCAGTTATGGCAGGTACAAACTCTCTTCCCGCATTTTCTACAATAAGCAAGTCATATCCTACAAGTTCAAGTTCGATTCAAGTCTAAACTCAATGAAGCCCTTTATAAACCTTGAATGGGTCGAGTGAATGCAAATTCTCTACTTTGGAAGTCGATCTGTGGCAAAATATATATGGTCCCAATTGGCTTGAGAATTACAGATTTGCAGCACATGATTCAGTCTTGCTCAAATTTAATGTATTCTTAATTTCCTGTGTATTGCTTGCTTAGAAATCATTAGACATTAGAATTTAACATTTTGGGTGACTTTGCAACAGGTCCCTGAGACGCTGAATGATGATGTTCTCACGAAAATGAGTGTGCCTCCGAAGAGTGATGTACCCATTATCACACCTAATCAACTCTCCGAGGCTGATGGCTTCATATTCGGCTTCCCCACGAGGTTTGGCATGATGGCTGCACAATTCAAAGCATTTTTCGATGCTACTGGTGGCCTATGGAGAACACAGCAACTCGCTGGCAAGCCTGCTGGTATCTTCTACAGCACGGGATCTCAAGGCGGTGGCCAGGAAACTACAGCGTAAGTCTACTTACAATCACATTTTATGCATAGCTCGAACAACTCATGGTCATTAACTATCTCATGAGTCTTGACTTCTAAGACGAGTTTCTTTTGGAGAGGTAAGTTCGAGCTGTGGATTGCTAGAGAAACTATTGAGTCGTATCTATTGTTTGATTCATTACAGATTGACAGCTATCACTCAGCTTGTTCACCATGGCATGATCTTTGTGCCCATCGGGTACACGTTTGGAGCTGGCATGTTTGAAATGGAGAAGGTGAAAGGTGGAAGCCCGTATGGAGCTGGAACTTATGCTGGCGATGGTTCGAGAAGCCCGTCCGAGCTTGAATTGCAGCAGGCTTTTCACCAAGGGAAATACATCGCCACAATTGCCATGAAACTGAAGGGAGCTGCTGCCTAATCTCTCTTGACTCTTCCAGATATCATATTTTTTCTCAAGATTTCTACATCTTTATTTGATGAGATGCCACTGTATTTAATTTGTTGCGCTGCTACACATCTTCCAGACTATACAATATCTATGCCAGTGTCAAAAGTTTGCCTACCTTAAATTTGAACTAGTATATGGGGGATTTATATATATGTGTGTATTGAAGATTTGAAGTTATTGTTTTCTGAGATTATTTTATCCAACAATGCATATGCTTGTGCGAGGAATTTCATAGCTGCAGTTACCAACTGAAAACATTGCCATGTTGAGCTCAGTTTAAACTATGGAAGCCATTTTGCTTAATAATCCTCTTCGTGTTTCTTCTAGATTTCAATTTTTATATCATGTGCGTCATCTTATAAAAGCATGATATCATCTAGTTTCTTTGACAGCATCTCATTTTGGACTTAAGTCTACATAAAGGCATAGTAACATTAACGTTACTTTGTCCCCTAAAAAAGCACAGTAACATTACCTTGTGATTTTATATGCGACTTATATAAAATAAATACGAAATTGGATCAAAATATATTTGGCATATAGATGATTGAGTCTGTTTGTTCTTTATCAGCCACAGTTGGCGAATTTGCACATATTCCCTGATTTAACGCCTAGCTCCAAACAGAAGTTTCTCAAACCTACTGTTAAATATCTGCGACTATTTTCGAATTAATTCCCAGCAAACAATTAATATTGCTGCAGTATGAATAATAAGTTAAACCCAAGAAATTATTTATCACTTATTGGTGCTCATCACTTAATAATCTATAGAGTCAATTTTTTTTATATGACCATTATCACAACATTAAAATAAAACTTCAAACAACTTGTCTGGTTAAGTTAATGATCAGTAATGGAATAGCTATTACATAACTTCTCATCAACAATAAAATATTATGTTGCAATTACTTGTTAGTGTACGTATTCTGGTCAAGTCATGCCATTAATTAAGTTGCAAGTAGGTATTGCATGGTTAAACCAAGATTGACCTTCATGTGTGTAGACAGAGATCTAGAGAGAGGAGATATTACATCTACATGACATAAAGAAGAAGAATTTATGCTTGTTTTGGATAAACTTTTGTGGAGATGAACAGCACAAATAAGGTTATAGTATCTGCAGGGACATATATCTAATCCGTTAAAACATATATGCTATAAATCATATCATATGTACTGCAAATCTTGCAGTAAACATAATTTGTTCTTTAATTACTATATGAGAAAACAGTATAAGATTACATTAGGATATTTTAAGATGTGAGGGAATATATTGCGTCAGAAGATGATGCTGTATGAGGGTAATCATGATTAAGATTATTCAATAATATTGCGAGGATCTGTTGTTTCTTTTTGTACTAATTGGTTTTTGCTTCTAAGCAAAGCTATTATATATATCTAGATCTTTAAACAAAATATATATATATATATATATATCCCAAGGTACTTGATGAGGGCTACATATGTGCGGGTATGATTGCATCTACTCCTATGTAAATAATGTTTTTGTGTTAATGAGTTATTATTGCCGGAATCTATAAGAAGTTCCCATAATACAAATGAGAATCCTTTTTCTGTGTTGTTTTGGTTATAAATAATAACGGAAATTCATCACAAGTCATTTATGATGGATGATTATCAGCATCATGCCGTCATCAATTAAAATTGGGTTTTACTGTACATATGTTTTACTTGACTTGCACACTAATTTGTACCAATCAAATTGGTGGGGGGTACTATTATAGTAGTACAAGGAAAAACTATTATCCACAATATATTATGGTATCATGACATTTAACTTCTTTAGTCCTGTAGAAACAGTTGGTTTCGCAAAAGAACAACTTTCACAGACACACACACACACACTCTCTCTCTCAATATTTAGCGGTTTTCAGAAATATGTACCAATGTTTAATTAATAATAAATTATACATATTATTTTAAGTTTATAATTGTGTCGTGCCTAGATTTGAATAACAATTGATTCCGGCAGCTATGATCTGACGTGGATCACCGGAAGATATATACACGGGACGTATACACACGGAAAAAATGAAACTTTTATTACAATCTAAATTTGAATAAACAAAAAATTCAAATTCAAAAAATTATGGTGATGCGAAAAATAAATTTTATTTATTTATTTCCAAAATATAAATATACATAATTTTTTTTAAAAAAAATTGCAAATGTGTTTGTTTCCCAAAAAAATCATGTTTATTTCGACATCACTGTCATTTTCCAAAAGTTCTTGTTTTATCTAATTTCAAATTTAGATTGTAATAATAAAAAAATTACTATAAGTTTGCACGTTAACCCTCATCTTTCACGTATATTTTCTGATGGATACAATAGTGAATTTCTTGAAGTGATGGGTATATATGAATGTGTTATTAATTATAAATTAATGGAATATAATTATAATTAAGAATATATATGTCAATGTTGGGGCACACAATCTCATATTTGGCCTTTTGAAATATAGGCGATTTCCTTTTGTTAAAGGTGCATCAGAATTATATCTATTCTCTTAATCTAGAACTAGAACAATATTAGAGTTATATATGATGATCGAACCTCAAGATATTAATAATAATTAGTAGATATTAGCTAATATAAGATAAAAATATAGGAGAGGTGGATACATGTAGCCTCCACCTTCCAATGGAAGCAGGTGAAGGTGACCATTGGATGAAAAGCACAAAGGTTTTGGAGTGATAGCTAACTCCAACATGCTCTTTCTTATTGAAGAAATAGTATAATTTACAGAAACTAAATTTATAATAAACCCTTAAAAAGAGGGTGGCCATTGCACATATGCCCCACATACCCTTCTGACTTCCCACTCACATATTATTCCAAACATATAAACAATTAAAAAGTGAGATTTTCCATCAAATGATCTCCCAACTCCCCTTCTGGAATTCAATTATTCCCTTTCATTTCTCTTTAGAAATTTAATACCACTAAAGCTAACACTGCCAGCTCCCTCTCACCACCAAAAGCTCCTTTACATAGTTATCCTTTCCCTTTTCTGCTCAAATTTTTTCTACAAACAACAAAAAATCGATACTCTAATAAACGAGCTACCAAGCTAATCTATACTTTTTCAATTAAATTGAGGGACATCATATATTATCTACTCATTTCTAACCAATTCCCTTTTAATCATAATTCTTCAATTATTACAGGGGCAATATATATAATTAATATATTCTGCGTACAATTTGTTCCCTAGCTAGCAAACTAATCTGCAGCACTTTGGCCCAAGCCATGGCCAAAACCTATAAACTTAAAAACATTTAATTTTTCGTGTTGTCTGCATTTCTCTTTCTGCATTTGCTTCTCTCTCTCATTCACCTGCAATCTCCTATCTTAATCTCTGTGAACCTGCTACTTAGATATATATAATGCTGCTTTACTGCTTGCTTATCTGAATGTACCGCCAAATGTAGGAGTCCAAAAATCGACCGCCGTTTCGTGGGCCACCGGAAAAGTGCTCGAAACCGGCACTAGGCACAGCCCTCGGCTTCTCAGATCTTGACGCCCCCCTTCTAGATCCTTCGGTTTATCAAGATTATTCTGCCAAATAATAAACTTTAATTAATTCCCGATCGACGAACTTCAAATTTAGTATGCAATTTACTCGAGATTTTATGTACCTGCTGCTGGTTCTGCATGGGAGCTCCATTTTTCATGTAGGGTGCACTTAAGGCCTGGTAATTCATATCGCAACAAATTAATACATTTAAAATTTAATTAGTTGAAGATGGATTGACGAAGGAGACTTACACTGACTTGTTCATGGAGAAATTTGATGTATTCAATCGCTTCAGAGAGCACCGAGGCAGTATCGGTCTGCAAAACTTAGTTTGATTTAGTCCCACATGAATATGATGAGAGTAATGTTGGTAAGAAAATAGAAAAGAGAAAGGAGACTACTGGAATCCAGTGGGGAAATGAAAATTTAGCTAGGAGGAGTTTTAATTTACCTTTCCAAAAGGTGAGACCAATTGTTGAAGTGCCGTTATTCTGTCTCCCATCTTCTCTTTCCTCACCTAATCCAGAAAACAAAGCTTCATCATTAATCTCATCTCAAAAAAGCAAAGCTTAAACGCTAGAGATTCATCTTTCCCCAAAAGCAAAAGTTGATGAGCAGCATGTATACCTTGAAAGCTGGCAAAGACGATGGCGTCTCGCTTCGCGCCCTTTTATTCGTCGGAGTCTCCGCGCTGTTTTTCTTCGGCCCCGCGCCCAAATCCCGCCCTTCCGCCTTGTTCTGATTCGGAAAAAATAATTCACATAATCAGATACGATGCTGCGTAAACAAACCCTAATTTGCTATATATATCATCATGCATTTGGAGTTCCTGAATGACCTTTGGTTTGGCATCGAAGGACGGGGCTGCGGGGATCTGATTTTGTAAAGGCGGGAAATATCCCGATCGAGCGCCGTCGGTCATGGCGGCCGACGCGTTCCAGAAAGGAGTGTTGTTTGTGAAATGCAAATGACTGTTGCCAGCCTGTTTAGGCGGCGAAGTCCTGAGGAACGGCGGGTATTTATTCATGGAGGGTGGTATCATTTCAGTCGCGTATCCGCCGCTGCCGGAGGGGTATGGGTAGTTCGCTATCTGTCGGTTTTGGTAGTCCGACAAGAGGACGCCGTAGGCGGCGGCGGAGTCCACCTGAAAACCGGTGGTTAAACTATGCGACGTGATCGTGCTGTCGTTGGACTGCGGCTGATCCAGAGAAAACCCGCGGTTTATTTGTTTGAATTCGTTATCGCCGGAGAACAGTTTCTGCCGCCACTGTTCTTGAGAAGACGCGCCGGATTCCGGCTGGAAGTTGCCGCCGGTGTTTGAACTTAAGTCTTCTTGGAGCAACGACCGGAAACTGCCCTCGCCTTTTTCATTTCTAATTTTCAAAAGTATAATCAAAATCGGTGTTAAATTAATTATACGAAAATGATGAAAGACTTACAATAAAGCTTGATTCCAATCTATGCTCTGCGAGGAAAGGCCTAATCCCATCATTTGCAAGTTGGGAGTTGATAAGCCGGCGGCGGAGGCGGAGGATTGATCATCATGGGCCCCTGCGGTGGAGGAAGACGACCTTGATGATTTCATGTCGACCATCTCCGTGGGCCATCCGAAGCTTGCGATGGCATTGAGCGTGGTCGAAATCGAGGAGGATGCCGGCGACGTGCCGCTCTCGAATCTGTTCCTTGATGTATCCCACCAGCTTCCGTTTCCCAGCTGGAATTCGTCTGCCATGGCTTCTCCGATCCTCGGCCAAAAAAGCAAGACACGCTTATGCTTGAAGCCTCTTTTCGCTCCTTTTACTTTTTCGTTGATTTTTATAAAAACCCAAATGAAAGCGGGATGGGTGCACCATCGTATTTATACTCGCATCAAATAAATACCAGAATTTGTGGTTGACTTTTTATCATACTGATTTGACAACGGAAAGGATAGGTCATCTTCAAAGCAAATTCCCCGCTTAACCAATCACATTATATTATAACTATCACTTTTTTATTTTTGCAACAATAATGTCTCACTCAATACTCCATATATCATATTATTAATGCTATTCTACTATCTACAATTAATACTTATTTAACTACTACTATTGGAGTATATGATTAATTTGTAAATAATAATATAATCAATCCCAATTGACAAATTTTAACCAAATTAATTATTAAAGAAAAAACATA
The DNA here is from genome assembly GCA_036873715.1 of Salvia sclarea. Taxonomy (NCBI): domain Eukaryota; kingdom Viridiplantae; phylum Streptophyta; class Magnoliopsida; order Lamiales; family Lamiaceae; genus Salvia; species Salvia sclarea. Next base: position 2,336,121 of record JAYJMF010000073.1, read on the forward strand.
CTATAAGAAAAATTCTTCCAATAAATGGCACTCGTATTTTCATATTCAATCCCCACATACCCAAACTAAAAAAACCAACATATTTGAAAAATTATACTCTCTGAATCCACTAGAGTGTGTCACTTTTGATATTTTAGACTCCCACCTAGGACGTTTTCAACTTTTTTTAAAGAAAAATAATCTACACAGAGTCCGTATAATTCAGTCCCGCTTCAACTCAATATTTATAAGAAAACCAACTTCATAATTATAATCAAGAGTGGATTCGGAATTTGATAAGGGGATGGGTTGAAAATTATACACTTTGACGCATTAAATTTAAGATTATCAAGATGTTCCAATATTAATTTATACTCCCTCCCATTTTTTTTAATTGACATCCTAAGCTTGGGCACACTTATTAATAAAATAAAATTATACCTAAATTAACCTCATTTAATAATTAATGATTCTTTGACTATCATTATATTGGTGTGGAAATACAATGTACAAGACAATTTTCAAGATAATAAAACTACTCCAATTCTAGAATGCATACAATAATGTGAAGAATATGAAGAATTTCTAGAGTGTATAATTAATTACCTACATTAATTAACAAGGATATGGATGGAAAAAAAAAATCAAAACGACACTAATTTTAATTATAATACAAAACCTCAAAACGTCAATTATTAAAAATGGGAGAGAGTATAAGTTGTGCCAATAAATAACATTCGGTAATTAATTGACTCATTTCAACAAGTGCATAAACTTGAAACCGATCATACATCATTATCATATCATACATATGATGACTTTAACTCACATTCTAATAAAACAACATCTTAGTTAGTGAAATTAAGATAAAATGTATTTACAAACTTGCAAATATCATCACAGTTGAACAACTTTGGAAAAAAAAATTAGAATCTAAACGCAAGAAAGCAATTTAACAGACAATCGTCTTGTTTGAACTATTTTGAACTGAGATAATATTTAAAAAAATTTAATATAATACACACACATATATATTTAGTATTTTGGGGGTTGCATTGGGCTGGGTGCAGCCCCTATGAAGATCCGCCCATGCTTATAGTTCAATCCTATGGTGGGATTCCCTCCACTCGCAAGACCTACTCAATATTTTACAGTATAAACTCGATAAATTAATACTCGATTAATTAATAAACTCTCTAAGATGATAAGTTTGGTCGGTCCCGACTCGGGGATAGGGTGCTAAATTAATGAACTCGCTAATATTATAAGAAATACATTTTCGATAATTTCTGTAGGTCCCATATAAAATATAAAATAATAATTCCTTATAAAGTATATATTACATCAATGATTTATGAAGGTTTCTTGAAAAATGTATCAATTGTCTTCTATTTTTTCTTGACTCGATCATTGTTGTTTTTTCACACCTTTAAGATGTGAAGTCATGTGTGTATGATTTGTTCTTGTATTTAGATGGAAAATATTTTTTATATACATAAGATGATTTATTGAACACAATATATATACAATAAGGTGGGAGATTGAAGGGTGCTATTTGAAATATAATTGGACCCTTAATTTGATATGTACATGCATTGTACAATAATTAAGTGAAAATTTAAAAAATGGTTTGAAAATTAAGTTTTTCATTATAAATTAATAATTATTAATTTATCGATTAATTAATAACTCTTTTAATTAATAAATTTTGATGGTTCCAAGAACATTAATTTATAGAGTTTCTACTGAGTTTGTGTCACCACAAAGTAGCACACTTTTTGAGAATATGGATGGAGTATTATTTATACTCCATTTGTTTCATTAATCTTGATGAGGATGGTTTTATGTATTCCTTATTTCAAACTCAATTTCAAAAGATTTATTTACTTAGAGTCATATTAAATTATGCTTACTTGGCCCCATAAAGACACATTAGCCAATAAAATGTAAAACAAGCGCCAAAGGTATAGACGCGTCACACTAGACTTCAGCTGAAATACAATTTTACAAAGCCAAATGTTAGAGTTGCCTAGTCATACCTGAATATAAGACGGTCAGATTTGAGGACAATTGAGCATATTCGAATAACAACTTAGCAGAATTGATGACGAACAGATCCGAAAGTTGAGGATGTCAAGCCTGGAGAACGCGTCTTACCATTTTACTCTTATACCGAACACTCTTAGCCTTGTAAAGTGTTTTTTCTATTGGATTTTTTGGCTTATAAGTTTCTAATTCTATACATAATTGATACCAACTGTTTATGGAATTTATAACATTGATAGGTTGACGAAGCTATGTAGGAGTAATTGAAAACAGAATTTTTGATGAAAATGGACTTAAATGAATGTGATTAATCATCTACCGTCGATCGATCTCAACTTCGAAGACTAAAACTTTGAAATGTTTGGAACCGGAAATGAAAATATAGACTGCAAAAAAATCAAATATAACAGGTTCATATAAAGATGTTGGAGATTCGAATCTAAACCTTTATCCCCAAAAATCGCTAGCCCAGAGCAGTGCTATCTGATCGTTTGGTTAATTATTTTCAGTATTCCAGGTGTGTTTTAAAATCTTATAATCAGTTGTTAGGGAAAGCTAATCACCGAACATCCTTAAACGCTGTCGAGTCAACATGCCATTGACATTATAGGACAAAAATTTACACGTCACCACAATGGTAATGAGTAATATAATTAATATTCCTCTAGAATAAATGACTAACATTACGATTTCTTTTTTTATTTAATTTACATTCAACTAATATAGGAATAATTAAGTCGCTTTTTGATTGTTGTAAATTAATTTAATTAACTTTACATAATTACTGACAATAAGATTTTTTTTAAGCTTAAAATGTTCAAACAAAAGTAATTATTTTCCCTCTTTTTTTAAGGCACTCAAATAAAGTCTCGATCAGCTGGATATGTAGATATTGGATTTTCCTGTTTTTCTTGTCTTTATTGTCTTTTTTTTTACTCTCTTTCAATTGTTTTTGTATATATTTGTTTTACTTAATTAAAAAAATGTGCTGCTGGAGGATTATGTCTAATTAATCTGAGACCTAGAATTTAATGTGCTCATAATTCTTATATACCATGCATATAGTAATTAATTTTATTAGGTCTTTTTAATGGTGTTAATCTAGAGCAGAATAATTCTCATTACAAGTTACTATTAATTATTAATTTTCAACCTTGTTCGATATCTTCTATCTATTCAATCTAGCTAATTAACTTAAATATTGATAGTTAAGGAGTTTCAATTATGATGAGACATTATCATAATTACCTGATCAATTCTTAATAAAAATAAGATATAAATTATGTACATGAAGAAGCATTTCTTGTCTTTTAGTAATCCTTAGTATTGAGGAAGAAAGGGAATTTCCACTTTATCATGTTATAGTGGTGGAGTCAATATCAATGACTAATACCACCAGATTCAATTTCACAAAAGCCATCATCGTCATAATATATATATATATATATATACCTCTCTCTCTCACACACACACACACACACACAAAACTTCCTCTCCTGATTCCTGAAGGTGGTGATGACAATGAACAAGTGTATTTTGTGTGGAGACATAAAACTGAGAAGGAAAAGAGTTTCAATTTTGTCATTAATGATCAAATATACAACTTGGCTACACTTTATACAGGACTGGAGGACCACGCTTCCATTATCGAAACGTATTGGATATGTGTTTATTGGTCTGGTTAGGTGAATATACTTAGCCCCTTTTAATTATTGCATAATTAACTCAGATCCTTCTAATCATATATCTTTTAATTCATTGTTAACTCAAATCATCTACATTCTTTAATTGCTAATGCTACAAATAATTACATTAGTAATCACCATTAATTTTCTTTTGTTGCCATTACTGTCGAATATCCCAATATTAATCTTTTAATACTGTAATACAGGTTTCATGGAATAATTACAGCTTTGGGAAATTAATTGTTTGATTTTTGTTTCTTACTTTCTTTTTTCTTATTGAAGTCTTTGAATCCCAATATAGGAGTAGTTAGTTCTATTTTTTGGTTATAGATTCTTCTAAAAACATTACAAGTGATGCATATATATTATTATAACAATTTAAAGCTCAAAATCGTACATAGGTGGGACCAGGGGCGTAGCCAGACATTTACGTCAGGGGGTCAGATTTATTATAATTCTAAAAGTTTATAAGAATTTTTTTTGTGGCAAAATAATAAATAGATATAAATAATGAACAAATTTTAATATACATATAAAAATCATATTTTCCAAAGATTATATGATCTTTTATAAATAACTAGTTTTGTCCATCTGTGCCATGCACGATAATAATTATAATTAAAAAAAATCAAAAATATTAAGCATGAAATGTAAAATATTATAATTTGTTCGGTTATACAACATGTTTAAAAATTTTGAAAATAATTTTATACACTTACACA
>JAYJMF010000073.1:2340652-2351968 GCA_036873715.1 Salvia sclarea
TTAACTAGGATCCAATCTGATCCATTGATCTGGATTGATGGACGGTCCAGATTGATTCTCCATATTTGAAATGCTTTTGTATGTACAAGATAATGCTTTTTAACTATTATGCTTTTTTATGTGTTGTATAATGTTTTCAATGATTCTAATATTTTTTCACCTACAACATAATGCTTTTTCAAGACTAAAATAATGTTTTGATCCTAATTAACAATTTCGGGAGGGATCCTAGTAGATCCCCACCCTATATATATATATATATATATTAATTTCGCTCTAGCTAGTTCGAGAATCGAGATCGGCCGGCCAGTTCAAGGTACCTCATATCGATATTTTTCAAAGAGATAAACTTTTGTACTTCACTTTTCCTATTTCGATCAGACCTTTTGAAAAGGAGAAAACATAATTTTTGAAGATATTAAATGTACGGCAAGGGAAACTAGTAAGTAATTAAGGAAATTGGTAACCACGACAGGGGGTGTTCTAAGTTCTAACTTCTATGTACGTACCTTGACATCGTGGAAAATCCTAGTTTGAATGTCGGCAATGTTTTATTAATTATCTTATAATTTGTAGATTATTGTGTAGTAGACTAGTAGTAGTGGAGTAACACTATTAATATATATGTCCACAAAATCGTAACTAGAGTTTTTCATTGGCATGCATTAATAAAATCAAACGGATATATACGTACAACCTGAAAATTGATACTTATTTGCCAATGGGGATATTTAAGGAGTACATAATAATAACTACATGAATACTTTACTTTTTTATTCTTTTTTATTCCAAATACTTTGCATGTGAATTGATTTTTAAAAATACTCTGAATATGAAAATTCACTTTTTATGGAACTATAGACTATAGTCATGCATCATCCACCGTTCTTTGACTGCCGTCAACTTATTAATTATGAAATATAATGTACCTAACAAAAACCCACTCAAAACTAAAAATTCATATATCTAGTTTAATTTAATCTATTCTAAATATGAAGCAAACAGAGCGAAATTATTTAAAATGAATAATATTTATTAAAATTATAAAAAGGAAGTACTGAACATAAATAAATTTCTAACTGAATAAATTATAGGATTATAGCTTATGATTCAATCATAATATACTGTTACAAAATCAATAATAACATATTACTAATATTTGTTTCCATCATTAATTGTTACATTAGCTAGCTATACATACATATATATGATATATACATATAATAAAATTTAGAATTTACAAGCTGTTCTTCTTTACTTATACAAATATTAACGTATTGATATCATTATTATAAATAGTGAGAACATTATTGTATAATAATAGTAATTACAAATTTAAAATAAATTTATTGGATTATAGTAATGAAAGATATTCATTGGAGAACTTAGAATGTGTGATGATCATACTTAATTAGAAAATTTGAATATGGTCTTCATATTTCTTCATTAAGTATGATATCACTTCTTAATTGATTGTTGTCCAATGACCACCTCTTACTCTTATGTATTTTAATAATGAGACATTTATCAGAAAATATCAAAAAAATTGGCTTAAGAAGTTATATTTAGCCCAAAAATAAATAAATGGCCGTGTGTGGATATGGATTCTGCAAGCACAGGGGCATTATCGTGAAGTCATATTTACAACGGATCTCTGTGAACATAGCGCTATATTCAATTATAAAAGTTTTCAAATGACGCTCACCCTTCTCTCTCTCTAGCCGGATCTCCATATCCTTTCTTCCCCAGTCAACCTTCACATCTCAGAAAATTACCAGTTTATTGCTCCATCTTTAACACGCTAACTATTAAGCATAATTCTAGTTCAATTTCTTCATTCCCCATTAGAAGGAAGAGGAAAAGTAAGTATACCCATTTCCCCCAAATTTTTATTATCTCAGAAAAGGAATCAAGAATTTTCACTGTCAGTAATCTGTAATTCCACACTCCACTTCATCTTTTTGTGTTTCGAATTTTCAATTTTTTTCTTTTCTGATCCCTGCAATTCAAAGCAATAATAAATTTTTTGCCTTAGCTTCCATTGCAATAAACCACGGTCCCACCAACAAATTTAAACCGTCCGCCTCTCACTATCTTCTCACTTTCTCTCTCCCTCTCTTAACCCCTTCATCCATACTCTCTTCATTCAAATCGCTTCCATGAACCAGAATAAGGCTCCTCCCAGTCCTTCACAAGTGAGTTTCTCTCTCACTTATGTAAATCTCTACGACTCTAATTAATTTTTCAAATTCTCGATTTTTTGGGGAACATTTTCTCCTTTTTTTTTTTTTTTTTTTTTTTTTGCTTTTGTCGCTTAATATATCGGATTTCTACATTTCTGCATATTTTGTTTTTAGATAAATTCTATAGGTCTGTGTATTCGCATGTTTTTATTGGTTTATTTTCTTCTATTCTTGTTGTGGTTTTTTTCCTCCTTCACGTTTTTCTCTAGTCATCAATTAACGATATATCCGTTCAATGTTTTTATCGAATGCTGCTGGTTTATACAGAGCAAGTGTAGTATCGATTATGCTTCCATAGATAAGAGGAGGAGGATTGCAAGCACAAAAATGCCACCTAATACTGGATCACGAGCTCAAACTCGCCAAGCATTTTCAGTTGTAAATGGGGGCCAAGATCTACCCCCTACTAGTAGGCCACCAAGCACTGCTGGTTCTGATTGCGGTGCAACTGAGTTCACCAGAGATGATGTTGAGACATTACTCAACGAGAAGTTGAAAAAGAATTTGAATTACAGGGTACGTTGTAGTGGAGATTTCAGTTATTAAGTATATGCTTTCGCTCAAGTACAGAAAGGTTTCATGCTTGAATTACGATGGGATTTTATGTGTTGCAAACTTTGATGTTTATGCAGGAGAAGAATGACAAAATGATTGATTTCATTAGAAGGCTTAAGCAATGTATCAAATGGTTTCTAGAACTTGAAGCTAACTATGTTGAAGAGCAGGAAAAGATTAAAAAACTCTTGGAATTGGCAGAAAAGAAGTGCAATGATACAGGTAAGCTGGTCCTTTGTCTCATGATCGGCGATCTGTTTTTACTTGGAAGCTCCAAAATTTAACATTCTTGTGGCTCTTTTCAGAGTTTATGATGAAGGCCAAGGAAGATGAATTGAATTCTATTATTATGGAATTGAGGAAAAATTTGGAGGCATTGCAATCAAAATTTGCAAAGGAGGAAGTAGATAGATTGGTATGGAGCCTCACGTGCATTAAAAGTTGTCGTTCTTATGTATTGGATGTCACAAACTAAACTGTTAAATGAATCTACTAGGAAGCATTGGATTCTTTGGCTAAAGAAAGAGACTTGAGATTAGCTGCAGAGAAATTGCAAGCTTCTCTTTCTGAAGATCTCAGACGAAGTCAACTTGATAATGCTAGTGCCAACCAGAAGGTAAGAAGTGCTTGTAAATTTGAAGTATGATTTCGGAAGGATTCCATGAGTGCGACACTAAGAATTGTCATCATGGGTGCTGCCTTTTGCAGGTTCAGTCGCTTAATGATACATACAGGCGGTTACAAGAGTTTAACACAAGTTTGCATCAGTGGAATACTAGGCTTCAATCAGATCTTGAAACAACAAATACTACGCTCAAGCGAGTTCAGGAAGAAAAGGCAGCCGTTGTGGAAAACCTAAGCACCCTGAGGGGCCACTACACTTCTCTGCAAGAGCAGCTTACTTTGTCACGAGTAAGTATTTTTTAGTGTTCTTGTTTTACATGTTCTGGTCTTTTCTTCCAGCATAAAATGCTAAGTAATTCTTTATATTCCAAATATGAGTATAAGCTAAAGAAGTGGAGCTTGCATACTTTAAGGATAGGCTCAGTTACACTTGGGTCTATTTATTAGGGTAGTGGAACATTGGATCTATCCATTTTCACTCTCACAAAGAATTTACCACTGTTAATAATGTTTATTTAAACTTCTTATGCTAATTCGCATGCTTTTCACCTGAGGTTTAGTTCCATCCGTACATCTTAGAGAGACTCCCAATGTCACCTAAGAATGCTAAATTCACAGGTAGCCATGTAAATGAACTGTTACTTATGATTAAGTATAGTAAGAGCACGTACAACACCTCCAGCTTCACATAGTGTTACTTATGGTTGCCACTTGCTTGGTTGGTTTATTACCTTCTTATGATATTACCTTCTTTGAATTTATGGTTGCCACTTGCTTGGTTGGTTTATTTCTAAACTGTTTTTCAAAGAATTTGCTGGTTCCCATCTCTATATTGCCTGAGACTTACTCTTGGCTCATGACCGATAAACCCAGACAAATCAACTGAATATCGATTTAAAATGTAATTGACGAACACTATTTGAAAATGACTTATTTCATACTTGATTTTCAAAGGCCTCCCAAGATGAGGCAATCAAACAAAAAGAAGCATTAGGCAGTGAAGTTACCAGCTTGAGAGGCGATATGCAACAAGTGAGGGACGACCGTGATAGACAGTTATCACAGATTCAAGGTTTACAAGCTGAAGTTTCCAAATACAAGGAATGTACTGGAAAGTACACAGCAGATTTGGAGTCTCTGAGCACTAAAACGCTGGAACTCGAGGTTTGTTTTTCGATTGTATGTTTCTTGGTGAAAGCTTCAAATGTTTTATCTAATGCATATATTATTATTTATTTATTTCAGTCAACATGCTCGGATCAAAGTGAGCAAATAAGGCAATTACAGGAACAGCTTGCTTCTGCGCAAAAGAAATTGCAGGTTGTTGTTTGGCCTATCTTTGTAATTTATACCAATACCCTTTATTATAATGCAGTTTTATTTAACAAAATTTCCATGATTTATTTATTTATTTATTTTGCCTTTTTTATTTCCTTTTTAGCTTTCTGATCTATCAGCCATGGAAACAAGATCTGAATTTGAGGAGAACAAGGCATTGATTCTTGAGCTGAAAAGTCGCCTAGCTGATGCAGATGTAAAGATTGTAGAGGGGGAAAAAGTTCGCAAGAAATTGCATAACACTATTCTGGTAAGTTGTAGATTTTTCTTATTAAAATGTTATGCTTTAAATTTTTTTATTCTAACTAGAATCCTTGTTAATACAGGAGCTGAAAGGGAATATTCGTGTATTTTGTAGAGTGAGACCCCTGCTTTCTGATGATGGGGTTGGAAATGATGTAAAAGTTGTTTCATTCCCAACATCAATGGAAGCGCAGGGTCGAGGCATTGATTTGAGCCAAAATGGTAGGTCCTTTTGCCTAATTCTTGGTACCATGTATGCTTAGCATATTATTAGTTCTAATGACAATAGTCTCCTCTTAATTCACTACCATATGTTTTCCTGGCAGGGCAAAAGCACTCTTTTACGTTTGACAAAGTGTTTGTTCCTGATAACTCACAAGAAGATGTTTTTGTCGAAATATCACAGCTTGTTCAAAGTGCGCTTGATGGATATAAGGTTGTTTTTTGTACTGATCTTAAGAATCTTTTGCTCTTAAATTCAGATATCTATAATTTCTTACTTAAGTTGTTGTTGATCACTGATGAACTGATAAGAAAACTTTACTTGAACTTATGGTTGCCAAAATTCAATATTTTTATACTAGAAGTCATCAATAGAAACTATAATTATGTTATGGAACGTCATTTGCCTAGATGATGGATGTCGCACATTTGTGTTCATTCACAAACTATATTAATTTGAATGTTGTTTCATATCAGGTCTGCATATTTGCCTATGGGCAAACAGGTTCTGGCAAGACATATACAATGATGGGTAAGCCAGGACTACTAGATCAGAAAGGTTTGATTCCGCGATCACTAGAGCAAGTATTTCAGACAAAACAAATGCTTGAAGCCCAAGGATGGAAGTACGAGATGCAGGTGTGTGACCAAATTGTGGTCTTTTATTTATGCCCTTTTAAAAGAATATACATGTATATATTTTGGCTAAACTCATTTGCTATCATGCATGTTCAGGTGTCCATGCTTGAAATATACAATGAAGCAATACGTGACCTGTTATCAACAAACAAATCAACCTTTGATGCATCACGTGTAGAAAATGCTGGGAAGCAATATGCTATCAAGCATGATGCAAATGGCAACACCTACGTCTCTGATCTTACGATTGTTGATGTCCGCAGTAGCAGGGAAGTTTCCTATCTCCTGGAACGGGCAGCACAGAGCAGGTACAAAAACTGAATATTTTTGTTTAGACCGACTTATATAAAGCCTTTCATTTAAAGTTATGTGATTGCATATGGTTGCTAAGTGCTCAACTAAGATACTATTGATCTTTCATACTTTCTGAACTTATTTAGGTCTGTTGGCAAGACCCAAATGAACGAACAATCTTCAAGGAGCCATTTTGTCTTTACCCTAAGAATAGTCGGTGTTAATGAGGTATTACTATTTCCTCCAAGTATGGTGTTTGTTCCTTGTCTGCAACTTGCTGATACGTATTTATGTGTCATATAGAGCACTGATCAGCAAGTCCAAGGTGTGCTGAATCTAATTGACCTTGCTGGTAGTGAGCGTCTTTCCAAGAGTGGCTCGACTGGGGATCGGCTTAAAGAAACTCAGGTATCAGAAGCAGAGTCGCCTTAAATTGTTCATCCAAAATGTCTTGCTTTATCTGACTAAGTATTCATAATCAACAATCAATCAGGCCATCAATAAAAGTTTATCATCATTAAGTGATGTCATTTTTGCCTTGGCAAAGAAAGAGGAGCACGTGCCGTTTAGGAACTCCAAGCTCACCTATCTTCTCCAGGTAATTCCTTAGTTTTACCGCACAATAATATTACCTCTTCACTCGGTACAATTCTTTTTAGGAACAGGTAATTGAAGCATTTTGACAATTTTATTAAGGCCTCTTTATCTTTCTTATAAGTGGCAAGTTAATCTATCCATTGATACTTTTCAATGCTAACATTTGCTTTCTTGATATTGTTCATATTCAGCCTTGCTTAGGCGGGGATTCAAAGACTTTGATGTTTGTGAATGTTTCACCGGATCCTGCATCTGTGGGTGAATCACTTTGTTCACTTCGGTTTGCTGCAAGGGTGAATGCTTGTGAGATTGGCATCCCAAGACGTCAAACCAATCTACGATCTTCAGATTCTCGATTGAGCATTGGTTGATTTTTGTTTATGGGATTACACTATTTTTTTAGATTTAGGAGAGCGTGTTTACTGTATGTTCTTGGCATTTATTTTTGAACTGATAACAAATGACAGAAAATCTAACTGCATTTGCATGTAATTTTGTACAGTTTAAGAGATTGGCTGTGTCAGGCTATAGATATATAGACAGGGCTTCAGCTGCAGCCCTTCTATTATTTATTTGTATTTATCAAGATTTTCCCTGTGAGGGCTCTTCACATATTTTTGTTTTCTGCTATTTATTGATGTTTTAGGTCTCTATTGTAAATAATACCGTGTTTTAATCAGCATCAAGAGAAGGGATAAATTGTTCCTAAATAATTCTGTTTCTTATTATCTTCAAGAATAATCAATCTCACTTTATTCCACTAACTTCCATAACTTCAGATTTTCAATCACATTATTCCACTAACTTCCATGATATTTGCTAATAGATAGTAAAAGATGAATGTCATCATCCTCTCTTAAAAGCTAGAAAGGTTTGATATGTTGTAATTATGTTGCAAACTTGCAATCTCAAGTGACATGGTATAAGTGTATAACCATACACAAAAGTTATGGTATTCTTTACGCTCCTAAGATAGCGAAATTGTTTATCATATATGTTCCTACCCTCACAAAAGGTATAACTTTGGGTAATGTATAAAAGATCGGATCGGCTCGGCTCGGCTCGGCTCGATATAGACATATTTGTGAAGATGAGAACTACCCGAGCCACTGGGATATTTTTGTTTCGGTTGGTGGGCGTTGACAAAGTCAAGGTGCCTGAAGGAAGGAATATGATATAAATAAGAGGGTTGGAGGGCTATTTATATAAATCATTTGTTAATAGATATGATGGGATCTGATAGAACTAATGTTATGATGTAATCATCACAGTAAAAGCTAGTAAACCGAATATAATATGCATGATTTCTAGAACATACATGATTGTGATAGAGCAATAAAAAAAATGGAACTTCAACAATTCTACTTAATAGAAAAGTGGCACAAATATAGGACAAGCTGAGGCAAAATGCATCTAAACTCAGTTGAAAACAGCGAGAGATTCCACAAAAAATTAAGGTTAATGTGCTCTGTTGCATACTCAAATTAGATAGTGACTAGAAAACACACATCATTTGTCATTTGACAACGATTATCAATATTCGTTTTAGTGAATTAGTAAATAGTTAGGGTTATAAAGATTTCCATTATATAAAAGGGGAATAATTATGAAAGATGGCATCAGCCATAGTCTTAAAAAAGGCATTATAAAGGCAGAAAAGGCCTTGGATAGTGGATGTGGGAATTAGTAGAGATTCTGACTAAGCATTTATGGAGTAGTTTAGTTTCTCTCCTCTCTGCTGTTGTTGCTAGTGCACAATGTGCATTGGCGCCATTTTCTTTTCTTCCATAAATCGACTCCGATTCTTATAATCTACACCACTTTTTCCTGTGTCATGATACAAACTTCCACGTTCCAATTATGAATGATGTAATAGATCAATATTACTCTTTTATTTTATTGTATTTTATCTTTTCCATTCCGTGTTATTATCCCTAATTCAAGAAATGAATAATGTGATACACTGATATTACTATTTTTTTTTTATTTTGCCTCTAGTTCATGCAGTAGTGATAGAATTAGGGGAAATTAACCTTATGATTTTGTATCATAACCTCATAATTTTGTATTTCATCAGAATTTTTTTACATTAGCACCCAACTTTGTAGATGAAATTTGCCAATTTTAGTTTCCTTGGATTATATTTATTCATCCGCCACTAGTTTCTTGTATTCCTATCCGACTATATATAGTTGAATCGATTTATAAGTCGAAAGTTAGTATAAACCGAGACTTCAAATTCTACACATGAAGTTCAATAGGAATGAGTTACATTAATTACATGGCAACTTTTTTTTCTTGAAAAAGTATATATTTTTCTCGAGTAGAAAAAGAATCTCAAGTGAGAACTAAATACATGAAAGGAATAATGTGATATCATCTTTGGACTTTGATGTATACGAATGCGAAGAATATCCATACGTAATTCTTGCTCCGTGGCTCTACTTAATAATTAATTTGTATTATTAAACGCAAATTAATTACCATTAGTGAACTCTCAGCCAACCAAGAAATTCAACTAACAGCACACCCACATATACAAATTAAAATATCTGTAATTGTACAAGCATTAGATTTTTCCAGATCTAGCTCATCACTCTAAATTGTAACAGTAATTTATAACAATTTTATTGATTACTAAAACGAATAGGAAAACAGTTGGAGCTCATTTGGTTAGTAGTACGTGATAAAGGATAACATGTTTTAAATGTTAATAATTTCTGCCCTTTAAATGTTTGTTAGTATTAAACTGTGTTTGCTCGTACTGATCCAATTAAATTATTTTACACTATAAAGGTAAAGGGATGTTTGGTTTCCTTGATTAGCCTTGATTGATAAAATAATCAAGGCTAATCAAGTGTTTGGTTTGCATGATAGGGCCCGCGATAGATTATTTGCCCGCATGTAATCAACCATTTACTTGATTACTAACCAAGCCAAATTTGAGTTGATTATTAATCAAGCCTTCAATCCATAATGCAAATTTACAAAATTAATTTTTATTAAAATTATTTTAGTCATAATTAAGTACAAGGAAAGTGAATTGAAAGGGCAATCTTGGTATTATACAATATTTTGGTCATATCACATTATTTATCAAACCTTGCAATCAAACAATCCAAACACATGATTAAAAATCCAATCATCATATATCCTATCAATATAAATTATCTAATCTATCCCATCAAGGAAACCAAATGCCCCCAAAGTATTTTTTGAGTCGGGTTGGACTATGAATAAAGTCAATCCGACGGCATATATAGGTTATCCGGGCCGGGCCGCATAGTAACTGAAGCTCGAAGGGCTCACACAATATATCTTCAATTTTAGTTGATTTATATTCCCTCCGTCCCAGCTATCTTGAGACAAAAATTTTAGCCACAAGATTTAAGGAGTTAAAAGATAGTGTAAAACAGTGATAAGAATATATAGTATTATTTAAAGTTGTGTGTGTAATAAAGGTGTTTTAAAATGAAGATAACTCAAGCTAGTTGGGACGGCTTAAAAAGGAATGCGACTCAAACTAGTTGGGACGGAGGGAGTAAGGCTATCCCCACCCGCAAGCCCCCGAGCGCGCTTGACGTGAGCGGGAGCGTGCTTGCCGCGCTCGCGAGCACGCGGGTGGTGCCGTGAGCGCCTGCTCGCCCCTCATGCCGCCTCCCCTTGCGCCACGTGGCAGCATGTCATTGGCCAACGGTTTAACCATTGGCTTTTGACCGTTGCATTTAATTTTATTTATTTATTTATTTACTTTTTTTTTTAAATCAGATTGTCTACCCCTATAAATACCCCTTATTCCAACTCATTTCATACGCCATTCTCTACACACTCCCAACTCATTTCATACACCATTCTCTACACATTCTTCCGTTTCTTTTTTTTTCTTTTTTTTTTCCGTTCGCCGTTCTTTCAAAATTATGTCGAGTGACGAGGAGTATGAAGAAAATCTCCATAGGTTACATGCGTTCTTAATGAAGGTCGCCAATTTGTATGGCACCGTCGTTGCGGAAGCCGACAAAATGATATTTCCCGCACCAGTAGAGGAGGAGGAGCCCGATCGCCTTTTGATGAGTTCTTTCGAACCCATCATCTGAGAAAGGGGGGTAGAGAGAGAAAGTGCGCTACCTAGTCGGGCCGGAGATGGATCCGAGCGGCGGCTGGAGGAAATGAGCTCGTCGGAAAAGTGAATTAAAGGGAAGAAGATGAAGAACACGTAAAAGTGAGAGAATTTCAAGTATATTCCAATATGATTTCAATCCAACCTTTACAAATGAAAATGACATGCTATTTATAGATTACAATGGAGGGCAAAATTGGTAAATCAGGTCGCATCCGTACAAGGGTAAATCGGTCTTCACAGCTTCGATAGGCGCCACGTGCGAGGGCAGATCGGTATTTTTGGGCTCCCGGGGGACAATTCGGTTAGAATGTCGCTTTGTACGTTTAACGGCCTCGGGTAGGTCAGGGAATCTTTGTGGTCCTCATGCTCGCGAGGGCGCCACGTGTTCATACGTACGGATACTGGCAATCCGAGCTGAGAGAGGGAGATCGCGCTATATTG
>JAYJMF010000073.1:2372184-2385170 GCA_036873715.1 Salvia sclarea
ACCATGTAGCGTATTGACGAGTCGAGACAAGACGAGACTACTGTGAAATGGAGGCGAGACGATACTATCGCACATTGACGGCAACCAAATTGCATATAGATGAGACGAGACTACTGTGTAAAATTCGAACGATGCAACCATGCAATGCTCCAACAAGGTGAGACGAGACTATCTTGCATTGGAGGCAACAAGGACGAGAAGAGTGGAGGACAAGACGAGACTATTGGGTAATATTTTGACGAGACAACCATGCAACGCTCCAATAATGTGAGACAATCGTGTAACTTTCCGGCGAGACAAAAAATTAATGAATTTTGACAATTAACAAGTACTACTATTATACGAATTTGAGTAAACTAATATTTTAATAAAAAATATTTACAAATCATGACATAAAATAATTCTCATCGAGTTTCTACGTGTTACAAGCTAATTAATTATATTGGATGAGTCGATATTATTAATCCCGAGAAAGGAACTTGGGGCACAATAAATCTTCGATCGTTTATAATTTTAAATGATTTTCTTGATAAAACAAAAATATTTTGGGATTTGAAGTGATTTTTGTTCTTTTTATAATAATTTTATATGCTTAAACTATTTTATTTAGCATGTTGTCATAATTGGATTTTGAAATGAACTGTATTACATAACGAAAAAGAACAATATGATTATATTAAACTCGAAACAAGTTTGGACACCTTAAAAAAAGTGTAATATGCTTTCTGCTTACATCAATCTGTTTAAATTATTTTCCTGAAAATATCGTCTGTGTTTGATGATTATTGAAACGAGATTTCTTGTCAAAAAGAAAAAAAAACGAGATTTATCCTATTTCACATTGAAAAATCACTTTCATAATAATTAAATAATTTAAGATAAGATTATTACACAGTTTATATTATCATAAAACTTATCTATTTCGTGGAATGAATATGCGTTATTTAATTGAGAAATGAAATTAGATTATAACAATCTTGAGAATCCCTAATTAATTATGATAACATATACAGTAGTAGTATTTATCTCCTATAACACCAAACCCCCTACCTATTTCCTTTTTATAAGTGTTTCTTCCATCCGACAGCACTCCCATATTTGCAGCGCCAGCGCGTTTCCGTCACCGCATCAGGACTTATCTCTCACACCCAATTCTCCACCGGAATCACTGTTTGCGACGGCGGCGCTTGCGAAACACGCAGCTGACGCATCCTTGTACAGGTGTCGAGTAACGACGCGCATGAACGGCACGTGTTGCCCAACCTCCCATCCCTCCCCTTCCCTTCTTAACTGGACTTCGACCTCGATCGGAAAACCTATCAAGATATTGTTAATTGCGACCGAATTGGAGAAATGGCAACCCTTCCTCCGCCGCTGAACTTGAAAGCTGCCCCCTTTGAGGCTACCGGCAGCTCCTCCTCCGCCGCCAACAAGGACCGCAGGATGCAATCCGCTGAGCAGTTGGTTCTCGATCTTTGCAATCCGGATCTCCGAGAAAATGCGCTTCTCGAACTTTCCAAGGTGAAATGTTGAGTGTGTTTATTTACATCCGAGGTCTTTCCAAACTCCAATTTTCTTCACGTGCCAAATGTACTCAACTGAGTTGCCGGCTGTGTCGGATTTTTCTGACAATAGATTTTTCTTCCTCCAAATTGCCAGTGTTTTTTATTTAATGTTATCATATTATTTTATTTTTATTCTGATTAGCATTAACAAAACCCCTTCTACAATTCTTCTATGATCTCACATTTGCTATGGACAAACTTTGTAGACTACGATAAGGAAGTTTTTGTGTGAGCGATTATGTAAAATGAATATCAAGACTGTGCTTGTGAGTAAATGCGTCTCTCAACAATTAAACGGCATTTCATTTTAATATTGGGAATGTTATGCCTTTCGGGTGCATAACTTGGCAAACTTTTGTGCTTTCTTGTTTGGTCACTGCAGAATTGCATGGTTATGTGCATGGTATTTATTATCGATTTATGATCAGCTTTAACTATGCTTCTGTGTCTCATGTTTGTTATCCTGTCTTGTTTCCATTCAAGTAGAAGAGAGAACTGTTTCAAGATTTGGCTCCATTGCTGTGGAATTCCTTTGGTACCATTGCTGCACTTCTACAGGTTTGTTAATATCATTTGTTATGAAATTGCTTTTCACTATTTCTATACTTTTATTTGCCGGGCTAATATTTGGATCCATGGTGATTCTAGTGTATTTATTCTTGATGTATCTTGATTTCTTAAGTCTATTTTTTGACAGCTTTTATTGACACTACATTGTTACTTTTCTGTTCTAATAGTGCTTCAGATATTTGATACCTTCATCCTGGAACTGAGCAAAGGTTTTATAAGTATAACTCGTTGCATAACCCAATGCCTTGCAGTATGTGTCGGTTGTGTTTTCTGTTGTGGCTAAATAGACTGGTTGATAGCTCCAAAAATTAACTGGAAGTTCAAACCAGTAACTCGAGTGAACCTGGAAAACCATAAGGTCCTTGCAATAAAAACTTTTTGTCTGAGGCCCAGGTGTATCTTATAAGGCAACTATGTCTTTTCCTATCACCTCCTCATACTTGATACTATTTCATCTCGCTGTTATTGTCGGCTAGTGCAATATGACTTCAAATGAAGGATGGAAAATTCGTGCATGTTAACAAATTTCGCATATATATATTCATAAAGATATAATTGAGGGACTGATATTTATCTGTTATTTTCTTTTGACTTGAACTCTTACATATTTTGGCTTGTTATGTTGAAATTGGCCGCTTTAGTCCTTGGGTTTACTTTTGCTTGAGTTTGGTTTCTTTACACCATTGAACTCTAATCTTAAGCATTCTGTAACTGCATCTGTGTTTGATACAACTTCTGTTTTTCTTGACCTCCTCCAGGAAATAGTCTCCATTTACCCAGTTTTATCGCCGCCAAATCTGACTCCTGCGCAGTCGAATAGAGTTTGCAATGCGCTTGCTTTACTTCAGGTAACTTTTGTCTCTGTTTCCTTACTGTTTTTGTTTTCTTCTATCTTTTTGCTGCAAATGCTCTGTCTAGGATTGCCCTATACACAAGTTATCACACGGTTATATCACCTGGTGTAGCTGTATAAAAAAGACAGCACCAGAGGGTCGACGAGTGGTAGGAACCGAAAAATTGCAGAAGTTAGAATGGGGGAGAAGAAATTTACCTGCCAGTTATAACTGCTCTTGTGGTTAAGCATGAATTTGTTTCTGGATAATTATTTGAAGAAGAAAGCGGAAACGGGCATAGTTTCTCGCGACTACGCTTTTATATCTCATGTCATTTGTTCTGATCTTTATTCTAGCTTGCCCGTTGCCCAGGCTAAATATCTTGTGATGTATTGGATCCTCTAAATAGAACAATCTTATATAAAGATTAAAGAAGGAAAGTATCATGTGAACCTTCTTAAACTGACATGCTTTTCAATTTTGTTGCAGTGTGTGGCCTCACATCCAGACACGAGAATGTTATTCCTCAATGGTAATTTTCATGGACATCTAAATTATGTTTCCTAATCTAGTGATATTACCAATGTCAGGTATCTACTGGAGCCTCTTATTTTTCTCCTTTTGTAGGGACTGAGTTCCTATCTTTGTGGGTACAATGATGATTCCGTTCTTTCAAATTCAGTCTTATCATGCGATTGGCCACATCTAGCGGTGATGTGTACTCTGTTTCACCCATTTATGGAAAATTTTCCTGTCATTGGTTTTTCCTAATGGTTTTTCTAACTGATCAGGTCAAGATTTAGTCCAAAGTTTTTTGGGAGTTCTTATATCACGTGTCTTGTCCATGTCAGTGGATTCTGTCCCTTTTCACATTCTCGGTTGTAGCATAAATGTAATGCCTTGAGTTTGCTATACGATAGCATAACTGACTGTACTAGCAAGTAGCAACTACTTGGACCTCCATCCTCTTACTTTGCCAAAAAGGCTATTCCAAATTGTTGAAAAAAGTTAATTGCACCTACTTATGACACTTTCCTTCTTTTCTTAGTGGAACTCGGGATTCCAAAATCACCCTGTTGAAGATGCGGTGCTTCATTGTATTCCTTTCTTGTAGGACCACCTTGATAGATAGTTCCCTTGGGGTGGGGCGGGATCTAATACGCCTTGCGGTGGGGAGGGATCTGACACCCCTTGTGGTGGAGCCTAGTAGTGCTACTGCTTGGTAGCACAAATGGCTCCACGAGATGGTTAATCCATGTTGCTAGAAGAGTCGTCAGTCTATAATTCTTTCTTTACACTTTTTACGTCGGACATGTGGTGCAATGTATTAAAAGTGTCTGTTTTGATTAATGTTTCCCTGTTGCAGCGCACATTCCTCTGTACTTATATCCTTTCCTTAATACGACCAGCAAATCAAGGCCCTTTGAGTATCTGAGGCTTACAAGTTTAGGTGTGATAGGTGCTTTGGTCAAGGTATTCTCTATTCACCTAATTAACTTTCTAACTTTCATGCACTGTTAGAAGTCATTAAATATGCTCTATGAAAAGGAAATCCTGCTATATTTGGAAAACTTGCAACAGTTCTTTCCTTGCTGAAAGAAAGTAATAAGTGAATGCTTGGTGGAGGGTAGTAGAACTAGGGAGGGAGTCATTCTTATTGATGGTCTATGGGGTCCTAGAATCAACAAAATAATGACTACCCATTTTCATGTACCCCTTGTTCATTGATCATTTAAATTCAAGTTGTTGTTGTCCCCTCAACCAAACCCATTATTCTTTTGACATCCAGGAAGTATCCCTACCCTGCTATCAGGTGTTGTATACCTCTCACAATGTATGATTGGACTTGTAGTTGATCAAAAGAAATTGCAGCTCGCCCCACCCCCCCACCCCTTTTCTCGAGCACCACTTAGAATATAAATATAAATATGCACAAAACACATTCTGCTACACGCCTGGCTTTTATCAAACCTCCTTTTTCCTTCCACTCTGTCCTCTCTCGACTGAATTTAAACATAACACGTTTACACTACTTTGGTCTCGATTATTGAGTTGACTGTACCGAGTAATGGAAATATGAGAATTTTAGTAGCAAACAGTTTGTTGCCTAAGCTACCACCAGAGCAACACTTGCCACATGTATATTACATCTTGCATTAATGTAATTAAAGTTGTCTTTTCCTTGTACATTCCCTTTCATTGATGGCTTGTGTATCCACTGCGAGAGTCCTATGTTGCATTCGTTGATGATCCATTGTGCATTTGGTCCTCAGGTTGACGACACTGAAGTGATCAGTTTCCTTCTATCTACTGAGATCATTCCCTTGTGCTTGCGCACTATGGAGATGGGAAGTGAATTGTCTAAGACAGTGAGTTGCTTCTAACAGTTTTTGGTTGTTGATTTTGGTAGCCTTGTTTTCGAGATGCAGTGGTGGCTAATAATGCATCTCTAAGTATAAATCGAGTCTATCTTGTTGATTTTTTATTTTCACCATCAATTTGTGTTTGTGGATCTCCTCTTTGCACTCAACCAATTTGTAGAAGCATACTTTAACATTTCAGCTATGTGTAATGAAAACAAATACATGATGTAAATTGATTTCTTTCAGCTGTCTGTAGAGGGACATCTGGATTTTGTGTCCAATCGGGGTATATGATTTGATTGGAAGCTAAATCATCATACCTTATTCATATGGTAAAGTATTTGAATGGGAAATATGTTTTAGTGATAGAATATGCTGTCACTTTTCATGATTTTCTGGGCGGACGACTGTGTATTAGAAAAACGATATGTTCCTCAGATCCAAATTAGTGATCATATAGCAGATCCATATGACAATCGTGTCTTGCTGGTGGTTGTGTGTCTAGTTGCTTTTGTTATAAAACTCTGTTTCCTTTTCACGTTTTGGAGATTACTCATTTGGAGTAATGTGAATTATGTGATGCACATTGTAACTTGGCTCTGTTTGTTAGGCACCTTATATCATATATAAAGATTACATATTCATATAGTTCTCTCATGAGACATCTATTTGTAATCAAGACTTCTCTTGGCAGGTGGCCACTTTCATTGTGCAAAAGATTTTGCTCGACGATGTCGGCTTAGAGTATATATGCACCACCGCGGAGCGTTTTTTTGCAGTAGGTAGAGTGCTTGGGAACATGGTTGCTGCACTGGCCGAACAGCCTTCATCACGGTTGCTGAAACACATAATCAGATGCTATCTTCGATTGTCCGATAATCCAAGGTCTGCTAACTGCATATGGAGACTGGTTATTTTTCCTCCCCTCCTCCGTTCATGTATGTAACCCCAATCTCCTCATCTGCGCAGAGCTTGCGATGCCCTGAGGAGTTGCCTTCCCGACATGCTTAGAGACGCAACCTTCAGTAGCTGCCTTCGTGTAAGTGCTGAGCTGATGGATGTTTTTACGGTTATATTAACGTCAATTTAGTCGTGAACTGATCTTTGTTAATTTCCGTGTCAGGAGGATCCGACCACGAGGAGGTGGCTGCAGCAATTGCTTCACAATGTGCAAGGTCCTCGGGTTGCATTGCAAGCAGGCGGTTTTGATCATATGATGGTGAATTAAGCTGCGGCATATCATATGATTACTCACTTTATCTACATTAGTCTCTTTCTCTACATATAAATTGATATAGTGTCTCTTAATTGTGACTGATTTTAGCTACGGAGTTAACCCCAAAACCAGAATCTTGAAATCTGAAAGCTTTGTACATTTTCATCCTGGCTTGCACTATCATTTGTGACGTAGTTTTTTTCTCATTTTAAAAAATTTAAATCATCTAACGCATTTTCCAAGAATCCTAATATAGTTGTTCATTGTGCATTGAATGAAAGATGAATATTTGTATTTGATTTGTCCCTGAATGAGAGGGTTGATGTTTATTTTAGGTTTTTTATTTTAAGCGTTGGATGATTGAGAGTGCCTTTTATTTTCACATTCTGTATTCTTTTAATTATCTTAACTTGATTAGAAAGATGTATTGTTCATATGAAAATTCAATCCAAACATCCCCTAAGGTATGTAATCTGGAATTCGAATGTCATCATTCAACGAGAATTAAATTTTAATGTATTCATTTTTGTTTGGCTTAAATTTTTTGGATGTTTCTATAGTTGGTTGAAGTGCAGGTGAGTACCTTTTCTCAAGAAAGGAAAAAGATATAAGTCTCTGTTACCATTGAAAAAGAAAATGAACAAAAAAGAATATTTCATAGGAAGCATAAAATCTAGCTAGAATATTGCACGAGATGTGTCTTACCAAATTTGAAGTCTCTCTATTAAAGTCAAAGCAACAATAGTATTTATATCATTTGTAGGTGCGGCTAACTCTCCATGAGGTAATTCTATGATTTTCCAGGGTAAAAGGGCTCTTGACCAATTAGAAATAAAAATAAATAAAAACATAGTTCCAATAAAAGGAATCCAGGAGCTGTATTCTTCTCCAATTTGAGTTTTACTCACATCTCGAATGAATTCAAGAATATATTCGAAGAAATTCTTACCCCCAGCCGGAATGGTTTGGGGTTCCGAACAGCTACAGTGGTGAAACTTGAAATATAAGTGACCCCCCTCTCTATTTTCTTCGTTATCCTTTCAAGAGATAATCGAAATGTTTGAGTTTTTCGCTATGGGAATTTTTCCTTTTTTCTTATATATATATGTATGGATTTTATCGAAGAGTGAACAAATTAAATAGCCATTTTAACATGGTAAAGTAAACACTAGCCGCTAATATAAAAAAAGTAGCCCTTCTTATTTTACCGTGCAATTCACAACTAACCTAGGTGGCTGGGTTCAGTCAATCATGGCTAATTTGGGTTTAGTCGTGAACTATCATATTTTTAGGTGGGATTTACAACGAAAGATTCGTGAATTGATTTCATTAATTTAATTTGGAGTACATTACTAAATATTTTAATTATGAGAAATTAAACTTTAATCACATAATTATTTATAATACATTGTCTCAACTCTCAAGTACATTAGTATAATTATTGATACATAAATGTGCATATTTATTCATGACATATAATCGTTAATAATTTGGATGCAATCTTAATGGTCATCCAAAATCTAAAATTTTGACAAATTAATAAATCCATCGGAGTATAATTTAGTTGTTAAAACTTTTATTATTAAATAAATAAAAGAAAGTTTGTCATTAATTTAATTTGGAGTGGTAATAATAAGGAGGGGCATGAATGCTTAAAAATAACAACATTGAGGGCTTATTTGTACTTAAAAATACATTAGGGGCTTATTTGTACCTAGGGGTAAACATTAAGGGTGTTTATGATCCTTTTCCCTATCATTTATAGTTAGCAGTTGTGCCTTCCGATGTCATAAAATCACTTGCTGACTAAAGTTAACAGAATGGTGATTTCTTGGACTACAATGTATATTTTTATTGTGGAAATATATTAATAATTTATTAAATTAAAATAATCACAAAAGCATATTATCAATCTAAAACAATATATTCTTCCTTTCAATTTTAAAGCAATCTCTATGAGGGCGTGAGATGTCCTTTGGATCGAAGAATTTGATTGGGATTATGAAAATGGCCTACTCATAATGTGACGTCATGGAACGTTCTTTAACTTCTTTTGGAGTTGGAATAATTTTAACCATTCATCAACTTTGGGGAAAAAGGGCAAAAAGTAAAGGTAAAAGAAAGGTCATATCTCATACTTTAGATTTTTGGAATGTAAAGTAAAAGAGATTCCTACTGGGATTAATTGTTGTAACCATTAGACCAACAAAATTTCAATAACGTCAATAACATTATCACTAATAGTGTCTTAATCTTTATAAATAAGCAATTTTGTGGCCTTAAATTCTATATTTATATCTTGAAACAGATTATGTTCCGTAAAAATTGAAACCTGTATGATTAATCTGCATGAAACTACGAAATGAGTAGAATTCATAAAAGATAAAAAAACATTGAACCAAAAATAATTCAGTTATTATATGACTCAGTTTATTCTAGTTATAATAAAAAATCCAAAATTTAGTTTGCTATTTTCCGAATTCCAACCGAATAGACCCAAAACAGAACTAAAATTAATATACATGATATAATTAATAAAATCAATATATACATTTATGGATAATTACACAAATTGAAAATCTAAAAGAAATGAAAAATCGAAAGTGATTCTCAGTTTAGGTTACTGATAAAAAATGAATTGTTGGGCAAGTGGCAAGACAGTTATTTGGATTAGATATATAATAGTAGTAGTACGTATTTGTGGAGAAATGAATCGAAAATTAAGTACTCACCCTAGCTGGACAATCCTTAATTATTAGGCGATACATTAATTGCAGCAACACTAGCTAGGCAATGGATTCTTCCCTTTGCATCTTCAGCTCCTTGTAAAAATTCCCAATAAACGTCTCGGATTTGTTGTACAATTCATGATCATCATCATCATCTTCTTCATCTTCATCTTCATCTACATCATCATCTTCTTCTTGTTTCTCATTAATGAAGGTGAGAGTATTGGTGGGGTCCGTAGCAATAGCATGAGATTCGTTCATGACCTCTACTGGTTTGTGGGGAAGAAGAAGAAGAAGAAGAGAGGGTTTCGGGCTGTTATTCAGAAAGAAATAAGAGAAGAGGCCAGCCTCTGCTCCGAGCGCGATGATGAGGATGTTGACGATCAAATACAGATATTTGAACCTCAACGATGAAGATATCAAAGGTGTTATCATCACCAGAGCCACCACTGGAACAAGAACCCTCACTTTCTCACATTTTATCTTCAATTTCTGCATTCTCACTGATCGATCCATGTCAAAACATTAGCTAAATAAGGACTAATTTCTTCTTTCTCTTTTACTACTTACAAATACTCTTTCTACTATTTATACGGAAGTAAAGGTGCACAACTTGTTCGTCTCTTAAAATTCGGCATAATATTCCTCACTTATAATCACATATTTATGTCCCACCATAAAATTAATACTAACATTTTCTTTTTCAAAATATTCATTTGTATTCTTCGACCACGATTTATCAAAAATCATGTATATATATCCATCCGGTTTACAGTTTGAAAATGTTGTTAGGTTTAATACACTCTTAAATTGTTGTGATTACAATGTCATTTTTCAGAGCTGCAAAATAGCATTGTCCAAATTTTTATAACAATAGAAAAAATGTCCTCACTCCTCACATCCAACGTATGGAAAATGTATTTATTTTGCTACAAATAAAAGATGATCGATATTATTATTATTATTATTGCAGTAACTTATAAAATATGGTCAAAATTCGTGGTTTTTGTAGCAATATTAATACGCCTTCCTACAAAATTTAGATATTTGAGGTAACTAAAAAGGTTGGGATTAGCTCTTAGGAGTTAGGATCAAATAGTTTAACAATGTAGAATGTTGATGCATGACATCGCCATTCAACTCATTTAACACACTATATATATGATGATACCCTCCTCTCCGATTTCTTTTTTGGGGGGGAATAGTTTTAAGTTTCACATTACTTTTTTGCAAATAATGAAGTCGATCGCATTGATATCAACTCTCCAGATAAACTACTATTTTAATTATGCATAATAGGTTGAATTTCTGTAAGTTCAATACGGCAATGCGATGTAATGGTGAATTTGGCTTCGCCAACTAACCACTCTAAATCAATTATATTTATTTCTGGTCCACTATTTCATGCTTTGTACATGTCATAATATAAATAAATTAATTATACTTATTAAACAAGTGGCTGAAGAAAAGCTCCATCATTTTTTTCTTTCAGAATTACTGTGGAAAATAATGGCTCAATGCTGTAATTATTACTCCCTCCGCCCATGACCTGTTTGCCACATTTTGATCAGCACGGATTGTAATAATTTTCTTGATTTAGTTAAAAAAGTGTATTGAAAGTTGAAAAAATGTATTGAGAGTTGAAAAAGTGGGTTAAAAGGTTACTATAAATAGACAGTGGCAAATAATTTGTGGACGAACGAAAAATCAAACATGACAAACGATTTGTGGATGGAGCGAGTATTAATTTCTACCAATATACACAAACTTGTGTGAAAAATGTAATGCAATCTATTGACAAATTTGTCTCATTCAATTCACGCATTTTCATAATTAATCTATACATATATAAAAGGGAAACCATTTCCCAAAATAGTTTCCCGCCAAAAATACAATTTTTAATATAATAATATTATATACATTTTTTCTTATTTAATATCAAATAACTATAATTTTCACCATTTCATTATAATATATTGAGAATCCCCCTTCAACAAATTTATTTATACGTGAAAATATATTATATATATATATACATATTTTATCACAAGGATTTTCCTTGTGAAGATATTATATATGTAAATCTTATATATAAGTTTGTATTGAAAATATAATAGGTTATTTTATTCAATTTGGTTGTGCTATAATGGATTTTTTCTTATGATTTTAATATTATTATATTAAAAATACTACAAAAAACATATAATTAACTTACAATATACGAATACTAATTCCTAAATCACATCCAATTATTATGTTAATTCATTATTCAAGGCTAATAATTATTTCAATTCAGTTGACTTTAGAATTAATTTCCCATAACATGTTTTGGTTAGGTTTGTAATCAATTAGTATTAATCATAATATTAGATTATTACAAAAATAGAAAATTAACTTACCATATACGGAATCCGATATTGTTATTATATAGTAATATAGATAATATAGATATAGATTATTATATTCTAAAATTTCATTCGTAGATAATTAATGTTTTAAAGTATGTGTACGATTTATAAAATTGCACTATATCCGAATTTAAAATGCCGTTACCTAAATATATGGACATTAATTAGGGAGATTGTCAATCTATTATAAACATTTCCATATTTTTCTTTATACTATAGAAGTTCGATACCTATAGTTTTGCAAATTAACCTTCCTTTATGCAAAATACAAGCTTAATTCTCCCTAGCTCTTTCACGCATCCTATACCATGTTCCTTTTTTTAGAAAAATCATCTTATCTTATATCATGTTCAATCACTTGCATAAAGCAGCAAAATCATAATGAAGAATGGTATATCGTAATTATATATTAATATTTTTCAATCAATTAATTAATAATAAAACGTTACAAAATTATATTAAATGATTCTTAATTTTCTAATTTATTGTGTTTTGTTCTATATAAATAGAATGTTCAAGCAACATCACTCATACACTTCAATGTAATAAAATTGGATTTGTTCTTTTGATTCTTGAAAGTTCAAGAGAGACAATATTGACGTCCAATGATCATCTAACAAGAAGCACAATGTCACATGATCGTTAACATGGTTTTTGGATGTTCAATTTTGAAGAATATCTTGTGGATTATCGGCTTTTGTATGTAGTTTTAGCATGTGATAAATACACATCCTCGAAAAAGTATAAATACAATACTTTTGTATGTGGTTTTTATAGTAACTTTCAATTTAATTTTTCATATTCTTATCCCTCCACTCTCATTTGACTTTGTTGCTGGTACAACATAAAAATCTGTATAACCTTATATCTATAATTTTCACTAAATTGAAATATACAAATTAAATTAATATAATTTTCACTAGAAAAATGAAATAAAATATATCACCCGTGCATCGCACGGGCACAACACTAGTTTGGTTAATACAAAAACATAAAGAGATGTAGATTTGAGGTGTAACAACTTAAAATTGGTTAGCTTAGGTAATGGTGGAGAAATGGGCCAAATTTCCACCCAATCTACTTAGCCTTTCTGAAATTAGAGGCTACTGCTCATTCTTAACATCTGCACATGCTCTCGTCGTTGCCGACTTGCCCCCGCAATTTATCATCATTAATCTCATCGATCAGAGTGACTGAATTGACAATCCAATCTTTTAAATCTAACCATTTATTATTATTATTATTATTATTATTATTATTATTATTATTATTATTATTATTATTATTATTATTATTATTATT
>JAYJMF010000073.1:2385270-2402916 GCA_036873715.1 Salvia sclarea
CGCTCGACTCATGGCTTAGAATAGAAGCGGCAAACAATTGGCCTAACGTTAGGCCGGCCTAACGCAAATGTTTGTCACAAAAGAAAGGTCTTGTACAAGAATTGGGTTAAACCTATTTTTCTTCAATTTTAATAATAAGAAAATAAAGTTTTGTTAGATATGTGGATAAGTTTGAAGATAAATAATGTATAGGTTCTTACCAATACAAAATATAGTGGGTTCGCCATGCTTTGTTTGGTGGGAAAATATATGAGTTGCTAGTTGAAGTTAGAGAAAGTATGTGTTGCAAAGAAATGACAGTTAATAGGTTTACAAATTCAGGGGATATATGACACATTCAAGTTGCATGGGGAGGGGAGTGTTTTATTTCATTTGTATCTCCCCTTCATAATATCCCATCGAATCTCAGCATCCCGCAGCTCATCTCGTTATCCCCTACCTCGCCCTCCGCCTCCCAACGGCAAACTATCTATCCTTATACACCTTTATATCCCTCCCATCTCCAACACGCCAAATCATCCCTACTCCAAACAAAAGAGCCATTCTGTTTAAACATTTTATATTATATTATATATTCCACCAACTCCCTACTCCACATTAGAGACCTCCAAACAAAAAAAATTGTCCGAATATATACTTGTATATCCACAAACTCCTCCTCATACTAATATATCGATTATCAAGAGTGATAGGATCAAAATATTAACTTAATTTGCGGATAATGATAAGAGAAACTTATTATATATACTATTAAAACAATATTTCTCCTATTATTGAAGTTAATTTATGAAAGCTATACATTGTTTTGTAAATATAAGATAAACTTAATTATATCATAAACGTTATAGCTGTTGACGACACATTTGTCTCTCCACATTATTCTTCGAATTTTTTCATAAGATAATATGGCTCCAGAATAGTCGAGCGGTTCAAATCGAACTTGAAAAACTCAAATATTTGTATTAACCTTACTTAAAAATCGAAATGTTTGAATCAAATTGGATACTCATGAGTTTTCGATTTGGAGTGACTCGAATATCCCTCGAGCATCGGAAAATAAAAGATATCACCAATCACGAATTCACCAAATGAACAGATCCAATCCACAATCAATGAAATCAAATTCATCATGATAAAGATAAACCATCATGACATATTGACATCATCGACCTAAGTTATATATATGTTCCACAAGGCAACAACCCAACAACGGTCCACTAAAAAATGAGGATTAATTATCAATAAAATATATGAGTTGTTCCCAAATAATAATTTTTAATTATATCTATTTTAATAAGAAAATACATTATCTTTTGACTTTTCGCGATTTGGTCGAATTGAAATTTTGACAACACGTAATCCTTGTTAGAATAAAATTCACCCTATAGTCTCTCGCAATTTCACGAGGTCGTTATAGAGTAGCAAGTTAATTCGAGTCGTATATCAAGGAAGGCTTAACAGGGCATTAATCATGTTGTTTTCACATAAAGCGAATAAAACCTAAACATTCTAATCACCAGATTTGAGATTGAGTTTGTCACATCCATCGCACCAAAAGCAATTAAATAAAGCGATAAAATAAAGCATGTAAATCAAAGCAATAAACCAAAGCTAGTAAATCGAAAGCGATAAATAAAAACATATAAAATCGGGCAACGAAATTGTAAATCTTAAACTAAGGTTATTGGAAAAGAACATGAACACTTAACATATAATCAAACATGAATCCATGAATCCAAACTGATTAACCGATATGAAATCCGGAAACAATAACTTTCACCGATTGAATAATAACAAAACGAGAAATTGAGAACAAACAAGACAATAATCAAAAGCTAGAGTAATCTGGAATTGAAATAAATAGACCTTAAAATCTTGAAGTGAATCCGTAATCCAATTGTTTCATTCGATGTTAAATCAAACCTTCAAACAATCTAAAATCTAGAGAGAAAAAGATGGGAGGTGTGTCAAAGCTCCCAAGTGAGATTCCCAGAAAAGAGGGGCTGAAAAACCCTTAAAAAGGTGTCAAAACTCGCATTTCGCTGAACTGAGTCGCGCCGGGGCAGAGACGAGGGGGCAGCGACGTCTGGGGGGCAGACGGCGTCTGAGAGGCAGACGCCGGCTCTGGGGGCAGACGATGTCTGGACGGCAGACGACGTCTGGGCTGAGTGGTGTTCTCGTTTCGTCCATATCTCTCTCGTTTGAACTCGGATTTTGGCACCGTTTTCGCTAGGGGTGAGAATTTGGGACCGGGAATTGGGGAATTCCCGTCCCGTACGAGTCCCGGCGGGAATCGGGATCCCCAGTCCCGAATTTTACGGGATCGGGACCAGGACCAAGATTTAGGGTATTGTCGAGATCGGGAATCCCGAGTCCCGAACGGGACTATCCCGATTACCCGATTTAGATCAATTCAATTAAAACTTTGATTTTTATATTCTAAATAATAAACATTACAATTTGTAACCCTAGCTAGAGGTTCAATTATCTCTCTTCTCCAACTCGACCAACCCATCCCGTCGGAGGCGCCGCTGCTGCACGCCTCGTCTCGCCGGAGCCGCCGCTGCTGCACGCCCCGTCTCGCCGGAGCCGCCACTGCCCTTTCCCATCGGAGCCGTCGCTGCCTGCTGGTGCAACGCCCCTTTCCTGTCGCCCCTTTCCTGCTGCTGCAACGCCCCTTTCCCGTCACCCATTTCCGCTGCTGCACTGCACGCCCCTTTCCCGTCGGCAGCCGCTGCTGCACGTCCCTTTCCTGTCGCCTATTTCTGGTTAGTGAGATACTAATTCTCCTATATCTATCTTGTGTGAAAAAATATGTACAAGTTTGTTGTTGCGGGATGAGAGATGATACTTCTAGTCTTATGCACTAATTTTGTGATTAAGTGATAATTAGTTTCTGAAATCCCATGAAAGTTTAATGAAAAACGAGAGCTCATATGCTGAAAAATTGAAAATACTCTTTTTCTTGCTATGGCTATTGAATATTGATGACAAGAATGGCTTAATTTGTTGTGATTTTAGATGTTAACTTGAAAGTAAAGTGGAAATTAGTATTACCAATTTATTGAACAGTGCACATCCTTGTAAATCTATAGGCATTAAAGTTATATTTTTAAATTAATCCATTTTCCTTTCTAGCAGTGGCTATGAGCCTATGTGTTTTGTATTGGTTTGGTTTGGTTTCTATATGTTTGATTTAGTGTAATTGGGTGAGAATTTAAAATTTTGTATTAATTTGGTTTCTATATGTTTGTTTAGATGGACAATTCCGCATCCCAAATTCAAGAACCACTACAAGCTAGTAATATGCTTGTTGATGACGAAGACTTGGGATTCTTAGAAGACGTGGCTATAGAAGAAGTGGGAGAAGGTGGGGAACAACCCCCTGCCAAGAAACAAAAAACGTCAACAAAAAGGTCTAAACATTGGCTGGGATTTCATGTTCGTACATTTGTAGAAGGATATCCTCCCACAATGATTACGAAGGGAGAATGTAAGACATGTGGGAGATTGATTGCAGTGGATTCTAAAAACTGTGGGACGAACGGGCTGAAAAAGCATATGGAATCGTGCAATAAAAAGAAGATAGGGGCAAGTGATCAAACAATGCTAAACTATCAAGTTAGCACTGATGGGACGGGGACAGGGTCGTTGACAAATTGGAAATTCAACCAACAGAGATGCAGAATGAAGTTGTGTGAGATGATAATTCGTGATGAGTTACCCTTCAGATTCGTAGAGAGAGTAGGGTTCAAGGAGTACTCCGAAGCTTTATGTCCTCTATTCAAGATTCCGGGTAGACACACAATTAGAGCTGATTGTGTGAAGTTATTTCTGGAGCGTAAGATCTCATTGAAGTCCTTTTTCCAAACAAAGGGCATGGGAAGAGCGTCTTTAACCACAGATTGTTGGACATCGATTGATAACACAAATTTCATTTGTGTTACAGCACATTTCATAGATAAAGATTGGCACCTGCACAAGAGAATCATTAGTTTCCGTAAGATTCTCGGCCACAAAGGGGATGACATTGGTGATGCGATTATATCTTCATTGGAGGATTAGGGTTTGTAGAAAGTCCTTTGCTGCACAATGGATAATGCTTCGGCAAATGATGTGGCAATCAAGTTCATGAAGCCGATGTTTGAAAGCTAGGGTACAAGTCTTTTAGGTGGTAAGTATATTCACATGCGTTGTGTTGCACACATCATCAATTTGATTGTGTCTGATGGGTTTAGAGGAGATTGGGCAGTCCGTGAGGCGAGTTCGAGAGACTGTGAAGTGGATAAAGGTTTCACCAGCTAGAACTCAAGAGTTCATGAAGACAGTGAAAGTTCTCGGTGTTGATTGCTCGAAGAGCTTGTGTTTGGATGTACCGACGAGGTGGAACTCAACATACTTCATGTTAGAGACATCCCAACTATATGAGAAGGCCTTGCTAGTCTTTGGGTACAGTAATCGTGATTTTACAAATGATATGAATCATAAAAAGTACAAAGATGGAAGTCTTGGGGTTCTTGAAGATGCCGACTTTCTCAATGTCATGAAGATGTGTGATTATTTGTGGAAGTTCTATGATTTGACCCTACTCGTCTCCGGCACCACATATGCCACATCGCATTTATTTTTGAAGGAGATGTGTGAGTTATTTGAACTCATCACTAACTTCGAGTTGGATGAAGATGAAGAAGTTCGTAACATGGCTAGGAAGATGAAGACGAAGCTAGGAAAATATTGGTTGGATGACATTGGCGTGAATCAAAAGATGAACAAGATGCTCTATGTTGCAGTAGTATTTGATCCGAGACAGAAGTTGATGCATGTGGAGAAGTGTTTGAAGGCGGTGTATGGCGATGATCGGGCAAAGGAACTGTTGGGGGAGTTCAAAAGATCATTAGATGATTTGTTTGAGATTTATAAGAAGAATATGAATGTGACCTTACGACCACCAGCCTCTATATCTTCTCTATTGGCTCCTCGTCCGTGTACAGATTGAACTGATCGTCGTGGACTACGAGCGAAATCTTCGTTAGGCCAACTACAGGTTGGAGAAGAACTTTCCAATGCTAAAGTTTTAGAGATTGATCTCTATATATCAGAGAGTCAGTACGTGATGTCTTCCGAGAAAGCTAATTCCTTTTATCTTCTTGGATGGTGGTCGAAAAATAGCCCTCGACTTCCGATCATGGCTGAGATAGCTAGGGATGTCTTGGCCATCCCTATATCTAGTGTTGCATCTGAGTGTGCATTTAGCACGGGAGGGCGAGTTCTATCCCAATTCAGAAGCTCGTTGACTTGCAACATGGTTGAGGCTCTCATATGTGCACAAGATTGGATAAAATCTAGCTCGGTTGACAAATTTCTCATTGACGAAGAAGATGTGCATGAACCAGAATTGGAAAAAGAATATGATAATGGCAAGTTCTTGTTTCTTTGTATTATTAAATAATTTACATCATATTAAAATTTAACTTATTTCTTCTTCATTTTTGACAATTCTGCTTGAACTTGGACTTGGTGGTCGAGATGGAGAATGCATTAAGACTGTGCCCGACGATCAGACGACGACAGGATTGGAAACAAACAGTGCTTATGCGAGTCATGCATAATACCATTGACATTTGTTGGTGGTTTCTTGTTGCCTTGTTGGTGTTTGTTTTATATTTGACTTGTTGATGGTCATGGATTTGTGCTTGAATTTGATGGATTTTGTTGGATCTTTTTTATGGATTTGGACTTGATAATAAATAGGATTTGTGTGATGTTTTTATGTCGTCATTTGTTAGTAAATGGTGGTTTGTGTAATTCGAAACAAGGTTAATAGACGAAACAGATGAACTATTGCAATTTTTATTTCTAAATTCGGGTAATTTCAGTCCCAATTGGGACATTCGGGAAATTTAGCCTCGGGACTGGGACCGGGACGGGATTATAAATTCCCAAATATCGGGAGTCCCGAAGTCCCGAACGGGATCGGGACGGGACCATAAAATTGTTATTTTCGGGATCAGGATTTTCGGGACTTTGGGACGGGTACCCGGTCCCGTCCCGATTCTCACCCCTAGTTTTTGCCTAGAACTCGTATCGAGACGTGCTTCAATCCTATTGAGTTCAAAGACTTCAAATCTTTATTTTTTTTTGCCAATTTTGACATCTTTCCTACAAAAGCACAATGAGAACAAGATTAGCCCGCAACAATGAATTTCACCACTGAATAACATAAAATGGGCTATTAACACCAACCAAATACACACATAACACCATGAAAACTCTCACAAAACGAGACCAAACAATCCTACATCGAAGCCGATCAACTTTGAGATCGGGCATGCTTGAAGAATAAAGCTAGGTGTAACTAAATATCATAGTCGAGCTAGCTCGTTCGAGTTGCGTTAGCTTACTAGACCCAATGAATAAGAAGTCAACGCTAAAGATGTCACACTTACAGGTATGCCTGTGCACGGGTAACCCGACCGGTCGACCCGGCAAAAATCGAGCCACCCGATTACCCGACCACCCGAAGAAAATCCAGCCCGATCCGGTCGACTACCCTCCGTCAATCGGCCGAAATCCGACCGAGCAAAAGTCGACGGTTTCGACCGGGTTGGTCGACTGACTGACACCCCTCGAGCAGCGGTGGGGTGGTCTCGAGGGGTGGGGTGGCGGTGAGGCAGGCTGACCGTGGGCGCGGGCTGAGCAGCAGCTGCCGGCTGGGTGGCTCGTGGCGTCGTCGGCGTGGCCGTGGGGGGCAGCGGCTGCCGGCTGGACGTGGGTCGTGGGTGGTAGGCTAGACGTGGCGTCACGTCGCGTGGCTGGCAGTGGTCGGCGGGGGTGGGGTGGGCGGCCGGCGGGGGTGGGCGGCCGAC
This sequence comes from Salvia sclarea, assembly GCA_036873715.1. NCBI lineage: Eukaryota > Viridiplantae > Streptophyta > Magnoliopsida > Lamiales > Lamiaceae > Salvia > Salvia sclarea. Next base: position 2,392,137 of record JAYJMF010000073.1, read on the forward strand.
GGGGGTGGGGTGGGGTGAGATGAGATGAGAGATTGAGAGTTGAATTTCAAAATTGAGAGAAGAGGAGGCGGCCTCACACAGTCACACTCATAGCTAGGGTTTGATATTTGTTATTTCAAATTATTAGTATTTAATAAATTAAATATAAAAAATACTTAATATTAAATAAATGGTCGGTCGGGTCGGGTTCCGACCGAGGGAAAATGTGCTACCCGTCGGCCGACCCGATCAACCGACATTTTGCAAAAAATCAAACCCGGCCGACCGAGAAGGGGGAGTAAAGACCGGCCGACCCGTGGCGGTTTGGGCGGTTTTCGGTCGGGTTGGTCGGTCGGTCCGGGTTTTGCACACCCCTACTTACAGGTGCTCTTTTCCCTATAAGGTGTTTTTCCCCACTGAATTTTCGCCTTATAATGTTTTAAAGATGTTCGAACCAAGTGTGTCTCCTAATGGACCCCTTGGTACTAAGTTTAGCGTTTCACTCTTTATAGAGAGCTTTGTGTAATTGTAAGTAAATCTCACTTTGAGAGGCTAGTGAAATAAAATTAAGAAAGCATTTATCTCTCTTTCATCTTCTCCAACATCAAACCCTTTATTGCTTCTTCTTCTTCTTCTTCTTCTTCAATCTTAACTCGATTTCTTCCCGTAATATACAAATTCAATGATGTGTTTTTCTCGAATTCATTACATGATATTATATCCAAAAGGTCAATTAGGATTCCTCAATCTCCACAATGTTAATTATGATTCAATCTAACTTGTAGATCTTCATTGGCAGGCGATCGAGATTAATTTTCTTATAATTAAATGGTGATTTTCAATGATCCTTTTTTAATTCAAAATAAAACATACCTTCATTTATTATAATATTATTTTTTCAATGTACAATATAATAGTCCTTCCATCCTATACGAGTTAACGTGTTTCTTTTTTAGGACACCTTTAGGGCATATTTTCTTTCACTAAAGTTATGTTGGGGTCCTAATTAATATTAGGAGGATTGTGTTTAGTAAATCTTAGAACACGATGATTAACAATGGATCGATAGAGCATTACAATATGTTGATTAAAAAAATAGCTCTTCTAGAAATTAAGTAATCTTTCCCATTTGATTTCCGCAATAGAATACTGCATACATTAGAAAAATGTGGGATGAGAATGTCTGTGCCAAATTCTTTGTGTGCTACTAAGAATTTTGATAGTTTTAATAACTTTTCTTGTGTAAAATAAAAATTTATTATTACATAATATATCATGACTAACATTTATAGCAAAAGTATAGAATTTTAAAAAACTATATACCATGATTTTAAAATAACCAACCAAAATAAGTATTTTTTTAATCTAAATATTTCAAAATCATGGTAAATGAATTTTTAAAATTCTATTTTTTTTCTATAAATATTAGTCATGATATATTATGTAATAATAAATTTTTATTTTATAACTTTTTTTTATTAAAACTATCAAAATTCGTAGTGGCACACAACGACACACAAAAAATTTGGTATAGATTATTTTCTCATTTTTTGTGGTTGTTTACTTTTATACATTTCCCAAATAAAGGGCAATATAAGAGAGAGAGCATATAAAAAGGAAGTTCACCTTACCTTACCAGTCACCACAGCTATCGTCAAGCTCACCCAGTTGCAGTGTAGAAATTACACTCAATTCGACCTGGATTTTGGCAGAAGAAGCTGCCACAATGCTCTGATGCTCAATCTCAAAATCCTTCGTTAACTCGAAGGCCATTCGATATCTCCGTAGCAATATCAGAATTGAAGATGTCGGACCTAGACCGCCAAATTGAACAGTTGAAGAGATGCGAACCGCTCACTGAATACCAAGTCAAGGATCTCTGCCTCAAAGCCATCGAAATCCTCGTCGAAGAGAGTAATGTTCAACGCGTCGATGCCCCCGTCACTGTAAGTTTTCGCAGGACCAAAGCTCTTTGATGTATTTTTGGGTTCTCTGATTTTTTCGATTGGTTAGGTTTGTTTTGATTCGAATGGTGGAACACTTGAATTTTAAAATTTGACGAGTAATTCTGCCGCCGTGTTTGGTATGTGTTTGTGAAATTTTTCGTATTCTTAATTGTCTGGTCGATTTAGGTTTTATTTGTGGGTCTTTCAATTGGGGCGAGATGTTGGTGGTTCCCCTAGCTCAAATGTGAAAGTTTGTATACTGTTTCAGCAATGAGATAATCGGTTTGAGTACCAAAAGGAGCAGCAATTTATGAGTACTATGGGGTTTTGAAGGTAGAATTATCTGGCTTTTACCGAGGAAGTCTACGTTCAGATAGTTGATGCTTTTCATGAGTGAGGGAATGACGTATACATATTAGATGTTCAATTTCTTTTATTTTCTCTGGTGGTTGTGGTGGTGTCTAATCAAATATGGGGTGCCTTTAGGACCGAAAGCTGATATTCTTAAGGAACCAGCTCACAAAATAGAATTTGAGCACTCAAAAAATGACAAGATGCTGGTAAAATGAGTTCCCCTGCCATGTAATGTGTGATTCATAGATTTGAAGAAACCATAGATGACATGTTTAGGTAACTAAAGTAATAAACAAAACAATATTCTACACGTTGCTTTTAAGGATAGTTGTGCATTATCACTGTACTTGCATCTTTTTCTCAATCAGCCAACCCTTACCAAAGGGCCCTGGTTAAATGCTATTCCAACTATCAAATATTTCTTTTTTGGCTTAGGGGACTCCTAAACCCTGGCTGAAGGTTTCATATTTTTGTCACCAGTTTCTCACATAAGGAAATATTTTATACCTCTTCCTTCTAACCATAGACTTTGATATGGATGGAACTGCTGTCTAATTGTATTAATCAAACAGAAAGGTTAAAGCCATTAGCTTAAAAGGGATTGTTTGCGGATTCACCTACCTAACTATATTCCTGATTGTGATCACCTAATAAATTACAGTTTTGAACTAAATAGTCACTTGAGCAAGATTAGAAAAGCTACTTATTGAGTTACAAGCAAATCCTGGAAGGGTGGGAAAGTCATACCTTTCAAGCTGACTACAAATGCACTTAAGGCTATAATTGGAAGCAATCAATCAGGGCAATGATATTTCCTTTTAGGAAAAGCTAATTTTAAGCTGTCTTATGGATTTAGAGTACATCCAAAATCCCTGTCAATTAGTATCCATCCTCCCATGCTCACGGAAGTGGAAGAAAAGTTAGTGATCTATCTATGTGCATTTTTGTCTTTCATGGCAAGCCATTTTCTCTCTTACTCCCCCTGATTTTCTTACTAGACATAGGATGCCTTGCCCATTTAGCTGCTGATCAAGGGGTAGAGTTAGCTTATTGATCTTTTTGCCTCTGTGTCTGTCTACTGTCTTCTATACTATGCTTGGTTTATGCTATACTTGGACACCATGCTTATCTAACCTTTCCAGAAGAGGTAGAGACGCAATGCAAAAACTTTCATGATTATCGCTTTACATATTCATGAGAATCAGGAGTTAATAGGTATATCTGAGATGATGCAACTTGAAATTGAACTCTATGGTTGAAGGCACGTAAGTAAAAAGAAGATTCTGCACCTCACATATAAGTATGAATGCATGTGACTCTGACTATGCTGACCTTGAAATTGTACTTACCAAGTCATGTTACTGATTTATCTAATGGATCTTCTGGATAATCTATAATACAGATACATATAGTTCGGATAACTTAAGTTTTTATTGTGGTAGTTTTGAATTTTTGTTGTGTGAGACAATACAGTCACTAGTGTATTATTGGCTTCAAAATAATTTAAATATCGTTCCCTTAAATATTTGAGCTGAGAAAAATTATTAGTACTACTGTACTAGTAACATGCCTGTTCAATGCACAGAAAGTGATGACAATCAGATCCGTTCAACTTTCCTATGAATTGGTCGACCGCATATCCTTAGGTTTAGGGATCTGGTAGGACACACTACATAGCAAGTCAAACAGTTTTGGTTTCTTAGTGCTACACATATTTTTTTATTAATGCCATCCAATATTATATCTGTTCTATTTATATGTGCTTTTCTGCAACTTGTTTGCAAAAACTATTGTTGAGTATTTAGTTATTTTTTATGCATATATAAATTACAACATATGAAAAAATGATTAATAAGACACATGAATTATATTTTGAAAACATACAAAGAAATTAGGGGTGGACTGTAAAATTTCTTTCTTGTTATCTTGGAGGGGCTGAGTTGGTTCCTTCGTCTATGGTTGAATTGTCATTATATAATTTACTGTAGAAATTATAATATAATGTAGAATTTATACAACAATTTTATCTATAACTAATTCATACATCCAACATATAAATTACTTGAAAATAAATTGCCATATGCTTAAAGTTTTATATAAACATCTGAAGTGCTTTTTTGAGGTACTTGAAAATAAATTACCATATGCCAGATTGTTCCCAAGGAAAAGAAAAGGTAGGGGGGAAACAAGGCTAAGGTAGAATACTGTATAAGCCTTTCCCTTATGATTTTTGTTGCCTTAGCTACCGCCTCTCCATATTTGACAGTATTGTATAATTCTTAGTCCCATGATGGAGTTTTAATACCTTACCAAAATGATTGATGTAGATTTGTGGAGACATACATGGGCAATTCTATGACATGAAAGAGCTTTTTAGAGTTGGAGGTGATTGTCCAAAGACGAACTACTTGTTTCTTGGAGATTTTGTTGACAGAGGATTTTATTCTGTTGAGACATTCCTGCTTCTTCTTGCCCTGAAGGTAAATGCTTATTAACTTGAATATAAGTGGACCAGCATTTTAAAGAAAAATCTGCCAAGACAGTATGGACATTCACTAGCACATGTGAAGCACCTACCATTTTATTTTTCCACAAGAACAAGGATACTGGTCTACTCAATTAACATGCAATGCAATGACAGGTACGGTATCCTGATAGGATAACACTTATCAGAGGGAACCATGAGAGCCGACAGATAACACAGGTTCATTCTTTTGTTCTTTTCTTGTGACTTTGAGATCTAATTCAGTAAAGTACTCATCAGCTCTATGTTCTTCCAGGTGTATGGTTTCTATGATGAGTGTCTACGGAAATATGGTTCCATCAATGTTTGGAGATATTGCACTGAAATCTTTGATTACTTAAGGTTAACATCTTCCAATATTTTATGATTCTTTTCTCAACTGTTAACTTTGTTTGAATTTCAAAGTTAAATCTTAAATCTCTAAAAATAATGAATTTCCTATTTGTTAGTTGCCCTTATCATGCTAGCAATTGTATAGTTTGCTTAATTGGGATTTCTAAGTAACGCTTAATATTTTTGGGGTCTTACTGATGTATCATTTCTCTTTTATATCCCTTGTAGCTTGTCAGCACTCATTGATAACAAAATATTTTGTGTTCATGGTGGTTTGTCTCCAGCAATATCTACATTAGACCAGGTCTGGCAGTATTTTTAAACATCAACAGCCCTGCTCCTTGTATTTTCTTATTTTGTTGTGTTAACATTGTTCATGTTCCAGATTCGTACAATAGACCGAAAGCAAGAAGTACCACATGAAGGTGCCATGTGTGATCTCCTCTGGTCAGATCCAGAAGACATTGTTGATGGATGGGGTCTCAGTCCACGCGGCGCAGGATTTTTATTTGGTGGAAGTGTTGTCACTTCATTTAATCACTCAAATAATATTGACTATATATGCCGTGCCCATCAGCTGGTAATGGAAGGTTATAAATGGATGTTCAACGAACAGATAGTTACAGTCTGGTCTGCTCCAAATTACTGCTACAGGTACTGATGCTATTAGTCATAGTTCTTCCATTAATTTTTCTTTGATAGTGCAAATATGTAATGAATTGTTATGCTGCAGATGTGGAAATGTTGCTGCAATTCTCGAGCTAAATGAAAACCTTGAAAAGAAGTTTCGTGTATTTGAAGCAGCTCCAATGGTATTTTATATTTCATCTCTCACTCTTAAGAATTTTGAAAGTCTGATCTGATCTATTGCTGCATATTGTGCGGTTTAGCTTCTTCTGGTGCCCAGTTAAGGGTGTTAATGATTGATATGCAGGAATCGAGAGGAGCACCAGTGAAGAAGCCTCCTCCGGATTACTTTTTATAGGAAAGAATTCATATACGATTGGTAACTGTAATTCTGTGGTGTTGGTAGAGCAAGGTTTTTGGGTCGAGCTCCTCGGATTTTTAGTGAAAGCTGAACAAGGGGAGTTAATTCATTCGGGGTTTGGTACTTCATTCTTTTGTATCTTTTTTTACCAAATCCATTGTTGAGTATAGATTTTTTCCGACTGTGACCTCACCATTTTTCTGTCCCTCGTATAAAAGGAATTAAAGGAAAGGATGATTCGCCTAACTCTGATAATCCATTGTTTGGTTGAATTGCCTTTTCTTTTGGGGTGTGAATTTCAAATGTTAGCTTATTTGCATAGTATTCGTATTTCTCGAGGTGGGGTGTTTTTTCGCTCTCTGTGTATTAGGTAAATGCACGAAAAGTATATACGCCGTCATTTTGTTTTTCTAGTTCCTAACAAGCAGCCACCCACCCCCTTTACGAATTCGATTTAATTTAGTATTGTTGCAAAATAGTCTAATTATTCAAAAAACATCACAAATTATCACTATTTTTTTCAATTTATTATGACAAATTTTCCCTGGTACAAAATTTTGGGTACCTAAAAATTGAATATGACTGTTAAAAGATGTGAATATGTAAGGATTAACTTTTTTCTAGTATCACGTAAGATTAAAACTATATCATTTTAAGGTTTACTAAAATAATAAAACTTGAGCTTACGTAGAATTTAAACACCACGTTTACACGTGTAATTTAACATCAAATTCTCAACGATTTCAATTCATTTAACTTTTAGATGGCAAAAATATTGATTCGAAGGCATATTTGCATATTTTTCTATAATTTGGATAGTAATTGGTAAAAGTCAATCATTTATTTAGAATAGAATTGGAAAATGGATTATATTTTGAGACATTATCTGAATATTTGGCCCTGGAATATAAGCATAGACAACCGCCTAAATCCCAAATGAGTAAAGAAACAAATCATAAACCTACCTGGGCGCCAAACTCGAGCTTAACAACCCATGTCCAATTCCTTTTTTGTGCCATTTCATGATTCATCTACCTAGACTAAATTTGACTAGGTAGATTACACATTACATCTGATAAACACGGAGTCATTCAAAAAATTGCAATTCAACATATTATACAATAGATCATTAGTTAAAATGAACCTGCCAACAGCAAACCTATCTAATGCACGAGACGAAAGCATGAGAATTACGAAAAGAAATAGAAAATGAAAATAAAAATGAACCAAACAAGAAGTGGCTAAAAGAAGAGCCTTCGACTGGGCGGCTGATTAGCATTGACGGAAGAGGCTGATGAGCTGAGAGCGACCGGAGACTTCGCACTGTTTAGGCCGCTGGCCTTCTCCAACAGCTTTGCTCCCCTTGGGTCAGTCAAAAGAGTCTTTTGAAATGACTGAGTGAACCCAGTTGCAATAATGGTCACATGTATCTCTCCATTATATCGCTCATCCACGACTGCACCAAATATGATATTTGCGGAAGGGTCTGCTAAACTTGTAACAACCTGGACGCCAAGGGACACATACAAATTTAGTCAAGAAAGAAATGTAAACAAGATGCAACATATTACTCCCTCCGTCCACCAAGAGTGTATCACTTGGTGGGCGGCACGAGTTTTAATAAATGTTTGGTGAATAATCTTTTAAGTGGAGTAAGGGCCCCACCATGTGGGATGATAAAGGGTATTGTGGTGGTCTTTTGGTAAATAATAAGTGATGGTGAAGTTGAAATATAAGTATTGTGTGTCCTAAAATGGCAAGTGATACACTCTTTGTGTTTGTGGACACCTAAAACGACAAAAGTGATACACTGTTGATTGCCGAAGGGAGTATGACTTAGTGCAGGAATTCAGAGAAAAGAGGAGAAGATGGAGAAGAGTTGATGCAGTACCTGTGACACCCTATTTACTTCTTGAAGAGTTATATCCTTTCCACCGGTAATATTGTAAACAACTCCAGTAGCAGATTGAATGGACGAGCCGATCAATGGAGCCAGAGTTGCTTGTTCAGCTGCTTCTTCAGCACGGTTCTTGCTAGAGGATACGCCCACTCCCAGCATAGCAGTACCTGAATCCTTCATGACTGCCTTGACATCTGCAAAATCCACATTAACTAAACCGGGTATCTGCAAAAACAAGAATTTTTGAGTTCTCATTCTCATATAATAGGTCAGAATATTTAACATGTTTATTGTTACACAAATGTCATCTAGAAATGAAGGTCCTAAAATTTCACTCAACCAAAGTTAAGATAGTGATAATTGTTATAACAGAAAGCTCAGTTGTCACCAAGCTGAACTTTGTAATTGATAAAAACATAAAGTATATCATCTATACAAAACATTTGTTTCATATGTATATGAGGCAAGAACAAGACAGACTGAACCAGTGAAAAGTTACAGCATCGTTAATATTGTAAACACGAAGATTATAGATGAGGCACTGCAGATTCATATTAATTACTCACAGTGATTATATCAGATATCCCTTGGACACCTTGACGGAGAACATCATCAGCTAAAAGGAAAGCATCTTGAAGGGGGGTTTGCTCATCAGCAATATCCAGGAGACGATCATTTGGAATCACTATAAGTGTATCCACATTTTTCTGCAGCTTTTCAATTGCTTCAAGAGCCTGAAACAGAAGAAGAAGCAGGGTAAGTGACTGATAGGCAAACTTAAATTTCACACCCGTACCAGAATGCATGACTAAATATTTGAGTGGATGATATCTTTAACCTATAAAGCATATACTGAATTGCAAAATAAAGTTCAGGTTCCATCTTGAAGCCAAATGTTGCATTCACAACAAGTAAAGGATGGAGTAGGAATTTGCTTCTTGATTGCACGAATTTTTGTTCAAGCATATCATAGACAATCGAGATTTCCAAGCATGGATCATCTTTAGATACTTTGGATTGTTTGGTACATTTTCTTCTTAAAATTTTACTTACTGAGCAAGATAATGTATATAAGGCATTCCAGAGATGTCAGAGCACTTCAAAGATCGTGAGATAATGTTCTACTCATGAACTACGAGAAAAGCAAAATGAATCCTTGTTGCTCTATAAAACAAAACACGTCACCTACCTGTGTAGATCTTTTGCGTCCTTCAAAGCTGAACGGGTAGGTAACAACACCAACAGTCAGATACCCTGCTTCCTTAGCAATTTGTGCAACAACAGGAGCTGCACCAGAACCCGTACCACCCCCCATCCCGGCAGTTATAAAGACCATATCCGACCCCTTTAGAGAATTTGCGATAGCTTCCTTTGACTCCTCTGCAGCTTGTTCACCCAAAAGGGGGTTTCCACCGGTACCTGCACTACAACTTGTGTTATCCAAACATTCGACTATTTGACATGGCAAAACCATCAGCAAAATCCACACTCATATCCCTTAAAACCATTAATAGTATACAAAACAGCAGCAAAATCAAAAGTTAGCAGTTAAAACAGCTCGGTTTGCAAAAATCTGGAGAAACTAACCAAGTCCACGCGTCAAAAGCTCTCCAATCTGAATAGGGTTTTCAGCAGCAGATTGCAGGAGAGCTTGAGCATCCGTGTTTACGGCGTAGAAGTCCACTCCCTACAGACACAAAATGCCATCAGAAATGATTAACACATTTTAAATAAATGGCTTGAAATAAAATTAAGCATACATTTCTTGAAACTTTCTATAAATAAGAGTCGAACAGAAAATAATCAAAGGACAAAAAAGAACGAAAACGAAAACGAAAACAAGAGAGATAAATTTTACCAATGATTGAGGCTCAGAGATAGTGCAGCAATTAAATTATTAAAAACACGAATTATGAAGAAGGAAAGAGAAAACAAACAAAGTAGGGTTGAAGCGAAGTAACCTGCAAGCCGCTACCAATCATGCGATTGACGGCATTGTTGCCGCCGCCTCCGACGCCGATGACCTTAATCTTGGCCGACTCCATAGGTATGAAGGAGCAGTAAACGGCAGTACGATGCCGTTTGGAGGTGCAGAAATGTCTGGAGCGATGCGTTGAAGAGACGTTGCAACGCGCAGTTTTGCGCAGCAACGGCGAAAAGCCGACGGAAATGTGGGCCATGGAAGAGTGAGACGGCGCTAATTCGGACGCTGGGTTGGAGAATCTAAGCGTCGCCATGAACGCAATTGGTGCTTCAAAATGGGAGATTTGTTATCTTTTTGTTGCCGCCGAGTTACAACAACTGTGGACTAAGAAGCAGGTAAAAGGAAAGGGCAACGTTTTTCTTCCTTTTCTTAATATGTGTGAATTTTCTTTTTTCTTTTCCTATAAAAAACAATATAATATGTGTGTATTTATCTATATATACTGAGGCCACTCAGGCCAGATGGATATGCTGCTTTCGCCTTTCGGGAAAAAAATTGCCATATGGTTTTTTTTTTTGAAGTAATGCTTATTTTAATATTTAAGAAAATATGTTGGGTTGCAATTTGATACAGTAAAACCTCTATAAATTAATAATTTTGGGACTATAAGATTTTATTAATTTAGAGAGATTAATATATCGATAAATTAATATTTTATTAATTAAAAGAGAGACCTTTTAAATTCGACAAATTTGGTACATATGTATTGAAAATAAATGAATTCATATATGTTTCATTGATTATATCCATATATCAACCAATTCTTTGTAAC
>JAYJMF010000073.1:2415353-2429507 GCA_036873715.1 Salvia sclarea
AGTTTACGACGGATTTAACGACGGATATTTTTTAAAAAAAGGAAAAATAATATTTGAGCTACTAACGACGGACTTTACGACGGATGTAACGACGGAATATGTCCGTCGTTAATTCCGTCGTTAATATACGGAATTAACGACGGAATTATGTCCGTCGTTAATATCCGTCGTTATCAGCGTGTTTTCTTGTAGTGTATACACCGATATATAAGACTCCACCTCATGTGTTTTGGCTTCGATCTTATAATATTAGTCTTAATCTAATAAAGTGGTAATAACTCATTTAATGATATTACTGTGTTTATATAGAGTACAAATCTATCAAACTCCTTTCTTCTAATTTTACATAAAAATATATGAAAATTTAATATTATACGTAGGAATGACAATGGATTGGGTACCCACCCATTAAGCATTTTCCAAATTCAAACTCATCTAAAAAATTCAAACCCAAACCCGTTACGGGTATTAACTATAAGACCCATACCCAACCCGAACCCATTGGATAATACCTGCTAATTACTCATCCAAACCTGTTTAGATTTATAAAATAATTAAATATAAACTATCATGATTTTTATACAGAGTGATTAATTAATAAAAATTATAACACTATAAAATAAACACGATAATAATAACAAGACGAATAATTAACGTACATTACCTATAATTTGTGAGCATAAACAAATTCAAAATAACAAACAAGAAACCAAAAACTATAAGTAAATTTTACCAAAAGCTTTTAATTCAAAGGAAAAAAGTTAGAAGAATTGAAACTAACTCAATAACAAATCGGACCCAGTAAGAAGAGAAGAGTTATGCAACGTATCTTTACAAAAAGAAAAGAGATGAGCGAGTAAAAAAGATGAAAGAATTAAGATTGTTTAAAATTTTGGATAAATTAATTATCATATGAAAAAGTATAAGTTAAGAGATGAATTGGGACTTGACGTTGCATAATGGGGAACAAATGCAATATATATAATGTATAAAAAGTGAACATATATATAAAAACTATATTATATATAAACTGGTTCGGATAGCTGATTCACTTAGCTAATTTCCCAAACTCGACCCAAACTTGTCACGAACATTAATCTCCAAACTCATACCCGCCCTAAACCCATTTCACACTCACCCAAACTCAAACTAACAGGGTTTGATAAGTACGGATACCGTCGAAAACTTGACCCGTTGTCATCCCTAATTATATGTACTTAAATGATTAACTGAGGGAATAATGATGGAATAATTGACTCAAAACAAGTAAACTCACACCTGAATTTGCAGTAATAATCAACCCAAATCTGAAATTAAAAATTAGCCAGAACTCAAATGTAATAAGGAAAAGACGAAATTATCAAAAAATAAAAACTGCAAAGTAGTGAAAAATGCTGAAACCTCGCCGTTCTCCTCTTTCCACACTACCCAGTGATAGCCGCAGTGTCTGTAGTCGCAAAAATTTCTGTCCGAGCCACATTCTGTATGTAAAGCATCTTCTACCAAATTCAAAACCCTAGGACGGTAAGCCCTCACTCCAATTTTGTGTAAGCCCTCACTCCAATTTTGTCGCTAGTTTCAATTTTCAATCTTCGGATATTGCTAATAAAATGTTGAGCCTTGTGTATATTCACTGTGTTGAAAAAATTCTTGAGCGTGGTTTAGTTGCGTTGTGCATGATGCTGTGATTTTGTTCCTGTGTTTTAGTTTTCTTCGACACAGTTAGAATCAGAGTTGTAGAATTTGGCCGAACAAAGTGGGAAAGCTGTAAAGGCTGATGGAGGAGACCATACCCTTCAACACACTCCATAGTAGAGAGTATCAAGGCCATAAGAAAAAGGTGCAACCGTTTATAAAACCTAGCAAAACACTCTTGATTTTCTAATTTGGGGATTTCAATTAATCTATTCTGTATTTATCTGCTTAATCATAGGTGCATTCGGTGGCATGGAATTGTGCGGGCACGAAACTGGCCTCCGGTTCTGTTGATCAGACAGCCAGAGTTTGGCTCATTGAACCTCATGGCCATGTAAGGATCCAGTTGTTTCATTTTTGGTTTGCATTAAGCTCCTAACTTGTATAGTTTGTTGCCTTTATATTATTGTTTGAGCTCACAACAAATCTTGCTGCATACAGTCTATGTAGGTTTTACCATATTATCTTTTGTATCAAGAAGCTTAGGAGATAAGGTTGTGTCCTTAGTTAATTTAAGGTTGGGTTTGAATTCGAGGATTGGAGTTGAGCGGAGAATTTTGGTGAATGATTTATTTCAACTGACTTCGTGAATCTCAAATTCATCAAAATAACTTTTAGCTCAAAGGGAGGTGAAGCATACGAAATCATAACATGAAACTTGTATAGATTTATTTTATTGTGATCGAAATCGGTAGCTCCAAATCCATCAACACAGATGGAGCCTAAATGCATTATATGCAAACAGCTATGGAAAGAAAAACTTCAGAAAGTGAATATGCAAGCCTGTAGTTATTAAGTGGAGTTAATAACATACATCAGATCTGTTTGGATGGTTCCTGTATCTAGGAAGTTTAAACTTTTTTATTGTTTCTGATAAGTTGCTCACTCGTTATGCACTACAAAGACATTTTTCACATGCATAATTGTTCCCAAGCTGGTTTTGTGTTATGCTAGAACGAATCTGAAGACTCGACTCACATCTTTCGAATCTTTATTTTCCCTTAGTTTGTGGCTGAGATTGTTATAAGAGTTTGAAGTACAATTGACTATCCCACATTCAGTGTCTGAACTGTTGTGTCCTAATTTGGGACATTTGACTTGGTACAAAGGGTAATGTCTTTTGGGGCTTATTGTTGCTGACTCGTGCTTCTCAGGCTTGAAAGAGATTTGAAGAACTTGTAAGGAATCAGTTGAACTTTTAAAGGAGGTGTAGCCGTGTAGAATAGGTTCAAGCTTAGATTTGCTCATTATTAATTTAGGGCCCTTCTGTTAGAAACTGGAATTGTATTTCTCAGATTGCATAACCTCTATACTTGAGGGAGAACTTATTCCTTTGACTGTTTTTTAAGTACTAATAGATCACCTTCGTCTTTTATCAACTATATGATTCCTGAGCTGGTAGAGGTGGAGTGGTGGCTGATGTTGAATGAGTTCTAATGTGGCAACTGCGATAATACTTACTACCAAAGTATTGTCCCCATGTTTTGGTCAATTAGTGTGAAACATTTGGTGTTCATAATCTTGACATTGGAAGTTGATAGGCATTTGGTTCTGCAAGCAATTGTGTTCTTTTTTAGCACCTTCTAATTGTCAGTTCTGTCAAATCTTAGCTTACAAATTTTAGGGCTTTCTTCTATGATGATTGTCATTATGCAAGCTCTGTATTTCTGGGTTTTGATCAATGTGTTATTTGAGCATGCAGAGTAAGGTTAAAGATATTGAGCTGAAGGGACATTCCGATAGTGTGGATCAGTTATGCTGGGACCCAAAACATGCCGATTTGATTGCAACAGCATCGGGTGACAAGACTGTTCGTTTGTGGGATGCTCGTAGTAAGTTATGGTGCCCTAACTTAAAACAATTATAAGTCTATGTTGAAGGCCTGCCATTTTATTCTGGTTTTTAAGTTAAGCCACTAAATTTCTTTTGTGTTTATCCGGGAGAGCATTAAAACTCAATTTAGTAAAACTAATGAATTGCTATTTACTAGTGCCTGCTTTTCCCATGATGTTAGATTTAACGATTTTAAATATTAACGACCCGTTGATGAAGAATGAAAAATTATTTACTATTATTTGCATAATGAAATGTGCCTGCCCAAAATTACGAACTTCTTGGAGTTGGATATTATGTGACTTGCATACATGTCACCTCATCTGCCTTTCCCTTTCTCTTATTGTTATTGTTGAAGTACAATTGACATAATTTCGTGGTGGTTGTTAAAAGATTCTTCGGTGGTGTTTTTATGTGACTTGCAGGTGGAAAATGCTCACAGCAAGCAGAACTCAGTGGGGAAAACATTAATATCACTTATAAGCCTGATGGTACTCACATCGCAGTTGGTAATCGGGTAAGTTATTTGTACCTAAGGTCTTTGGATGTCGTTCGATGATAACATTTGGTTCTTTCAGCATCCAATGGTCTCACTTGTTTTTTCTATGTATTTCAGGATGACGAGTTAACAATATTGGATGTACGCAAATTCAAGGCTATACATAAGCGCAAGTTCAACTATGAGGTAATATCATGAACTTGACTCATTCTGGTATGTTCTTTGCTATGGTGTCAGAAATGTCCAATTGTTAAACATTTGGTCTTATTATGCTGATGGCTCTTCTCTTTCATAACAACTAGATAAAGGATGTCCTTTTTCTCTTAGTTTTCCCCTTTACCTCCAATCGTTGCCGTTTTGACTAGTTATACAAGATTGATTTATTTCTCACAAGCATTATGTGTTTTTTAGTAGAGTTTTCCAGCGGTTGGACAAAAGTGACATTTCTAATAATTAATTTGACTCACCTCAATTCCTTGTCATTGGTTTGTTAAGTTAAAGCACTTAAGCACCAAATATCGCTGCACTTGTGCTGATACTCTGCATGTTTCATATTAAAATGGTGCAAGTCACTGAAGTAAGAGAAAAGAAATTCTCAATTCTAACTTTCTCTTTTTAATCCATATCAGGTGAATGAGATAGCATGGAACATGACTGGTGATATGTTCTTTTTAACAACTGGGAATGGTAGGAACAGGAAATTTGTTGGCTTGTCTTGGGTTTTCCATTTATAAGCTTGACCATGTATCCCCTTCCCCATCCTCTTCTGGTGTGCTCCATCCTAGGTACTGTTGAAGTGCTTGCATATCCATCACTTAAAGCCGTTGGTACCCTCATGGCTCATACAGCAGGTTGCTATTGTATTGCAATTGACCCAGCGGGAAGGTGCGTCTCAGATCAACATTGATTCCTTTTCTCAATTTGGGATACTGAAAGAGACTGTTCATTAGTAATCCAGGGCGTGTAACTGTGAAACCCTAATATAATACGAGAGGGATGACCTCTGGGGAAAATGATTGCTAAATATTTTCCCGATGTTGCTGAACACTTTCTCTCCTTGTGTAGGTATTTTGCTGTGGGAAGTGCCGACTCTTTAGTCAGCCTCTGGGATATAAAGGAGATGCTTTGTGTCCGTACATTCACCAAACTCGAGTAAATTGTTCTTTCCTTTTGTCTTCTGTGTCCCTTCCCCATGGCTTCTGTACTAAGAGAGACATAAATATTTTTTGTTATAGGATTGAGAATCTCATCAAGTTGTTCCTTTTCTTCTATCTTGCTAGGTGGCCTGTTCGAACTATAAGTTTCAATCACACTGGAGAATATATTGCTTCTGCGAGTGAGGACTTGTTCATCGATATTGTGAGTACGCCCAGAACTTGTTTCCTCCAGCTTAGAATTTTTCCATATGGGACTCTGTTTTCCATTTCAAAACATAAGTTTACTAGTCAAAAACATTTTAATATCTCTTTTCTGTTTCCGATAGATGTAATCCAATAGTGGCATTAGATATGTAATAGGCTTTTGTCATAATGTAACATCAGATGTTATAAAAAAAAAATGTAATTAAAACCTTACCTATGACAAAAGGGCCTCCATAACTGAAATCATGTTGCAATGGTTGGGAAATTCGTATTGTCATCTATAATGCTAAAGTTTCCACAGTCCCATGTTCACACAGGTCGACCAGTCCACCAAATTCCATGTCGAGCAGCCATGAACAGTGTGGAGTGGAATCCCAAGTACAACTTACTTGCATATGCTGGAGATGACAAGAACAAATACCAGACTGATGAAGGTATTATTCTTTTCAATGAAAGAACAGGCGAATTAAGTTAAGTTTGTACGGGAAATTCACATTGATGTTGTAATGAACAGGTGTTTTTCGAATATTTGGCTTTGAGAGCAGCTAGCTTAACCTTGCCCAAGCTGCTGCAAGAGCCCAACGACGTGTAACTTAATGTGGCTATCCCGTTTGATTTGTGGAAATGATGACACACTTTGCACCACCTCATACGTTGCTTGCCAGCAGGTGTAGCTCTCGGCAGATAGTATATTATTTATGCTGTTATGGTATTTACACATACAATAGCATTACGGAATAATTTAATCCAGCACCTACGTGGCATTTCCGGCTTTCTCTATCTGTATTTATCTTAAATCGTCATTTTGTGCATTCTTGTTGCACTCATTATTGAGATTGATTTGTGGTATTTGGAGTTGCATGCACGCGGAATATACCGAAAAAGAATAGGAAGAAAAATATGGAGCAGAAGGTCTTGTGGGAAGGCGTGGGAGAAATGATTAGTTAAGTAAAGAAAGACAAGAATGTGAGGGAGTCAACTGGTAAGGTGATGGGAGTTGACCGGGCGTCTTGGGGGTGAGCTACCGGCCCCCTCTCACACGCTCAACGGGCGTTGAATTTTATAATGAATTCATGCACTTTCAATGCCTCTCTCACCCTTACCACTAACCATTTATCTACGCACCCTTCGCTCTCACTTACATTCAAACGCATCCGGCGATAAACTACATGGGCCGCGTTCCGTGCTGCGAGAAGGACAACGTCAAGAGAGGCCAGTGGACGCCCGAGGAGGATCAGAAGCTCTCTTCCTACATCGCCCAACACGGCACCCGCAACTGGCGCCTCATCCCCAAGCATGCTGGTCTACTCCTCCCTCCAACTTCATTCATTCATTGCCATTGCCATTGCCCTTCTTTCTCACTCCCCCTCCTTTTCAGGCCTTCAACGATGCGGCAAGAGCTGCAGATTGCGATGGACTAACTACCTCCGCCCCGACCTCAAGCATGGCCACTTCTCCGAAGCCGAAGAGCAGACTATAGTCACTTTGCATTCCGTTCTCGGAAATCGGTAACTCCTAGCATTTCCCTCCATTTAAATAAAGCCTAATAGTCAAAAGTAAATTAATCACCCCTAACTACATATGCGTGTAGTGTAGGCACACCTCATCTCCCTCAAAACAAGATTTATCTGTTTTTATTACTCACTTTAGCTATTTTGCTATTCCTCCACATTCTCCCATCCCCCCAACCTTAGGAGAAAAATTATTTATATATTTAATTTCCACAATTGGGAATGTTTGCAACAGATGGGCTGTGATTGCCGCGCAGCTTCCAGGGCGAACAGACAACGACGTGAAGAACCATTGGAACACGAAGCTGAAGAAGAAGCTCTCCGGCATGGGGATTGATCCGGTGACGCACAAGCCCTTCTCCCACCTCATAACGGAGATCGCCACGCTGCCCCCACCGCAGGCTCCCAATCTGGCGGAGGCGGCGCTGGGCTGCTTCAAGGACGAGATGCTCCACCTCCTCACCAAGCGCCGCATCAACATCCAGCTCCAGCAATACGGCAACGCCAATGGCGGTTCGGCCATTCCATCTAGCGTCAAGCACGAGGAGAGCAAAGACGAGACCATCGAGAAGATCAAGTTCGGACTGTCCAAGGCTCCCGCCTTGGAAAAGCCCTGGGAGCCAGCCGAAGCCATCGGAGGGGTGTTTGGGTCATTTCCGGGATCGGATAACGGGTTCCACTACGAGCTCGCGTCTCTGGACAACGAGGGCGGGTGGGGGCAGAGCATGTGCATGGCGGCCGAGCACCACCACCACGCCGGGTTGCATGAGAAGGCGGAGGAGGAGGAGGCCGCCGGCGAGGACTCCGGGAGCAGGAAGGACACGAGAAATGGGGAGAGCATGTTCAGCTCCGAATGTTCCTTGTGGGATTTGCAGTCCAATGATTTGATGAATCCTATGATTTAATTTCTCAAGATTTATATTCCACATCAAACACAGGTGAGGGATGATTGAAAATGTAAATGAAGATCATCGAAATAATCAAACCATTTGATTTCAAGCAAACATATGATAAATGTCGTAACTCATTGACCCGTTCCATCCGTTTATAGATCTCTATAAGCTACAACATTATTTCCACGTGAAATATATTCATTTTTGGTATCCTACCATACATCTAAACCTTCAATACTTTTTAGTTTTGAATTTTTTTTCTTCAATTTTTTATTCTTACGCTTAGTATAATTTAAAGGATAATTAGAGTACTTCATCGATCCAAATAAGTTTTTATATTTATTTTGCAAAAAAAAAAATAATGAATAATTAATCCACATTTAGGATAATATAATATATTATATATATAAATTATGATTCAATATTATACTATATCAATACCTATTTTTGTTAGAATTTGTTATAAATGTAACAATCAATCACATGCATGGAGGCTTAGGAGTGGGGGACTTGGTAGCTATTTCTCATATTAAGGAGGGCATAGCTGCAAATAGTTAACTCTCGAGTCAGTTTAGATCTTAGCCGTTGGTGGTGATGGATGGTGCAAATTGGATCTGGTCAGCCGAATCCGATAGTTTTATGTCTCAGAATAGAGTGAGTTCAGCGGATGGGATCCTCTGTGCCACAATTTCTGTGTGCCACTAAGAATTTTAATATTTTTTAATAATGTTTATTGTAAAATAAAATTTTATTATCTCATAATACAATATGTCTGAGAATAGAGTGAGTTAAGAGGAAGTTTTAGAGTGAGAGCTATTGTTTTCTTTTCTCTTGATCTGTTCTCGAGTTGTTGTAATCATCTCACCATCTTTGAATAAATACACATCATCTCAATCGTTTCTTGCTGATTTGCTCTGAGTTCGATTAAGGTAAAAACCTTGCAGAATTAATTGGAATACTGAAAACGGTGGGATGGCACAATCCAATTGGCAATACTTCACACCGACATAATTGCAACAGTATGGGACCATGAATATAAATGTCCCCTCCTTAACAAGTGTAATCTTTACAACATAACCCCAACATATGATAGATACAAATATTTGGCATTAATACCTCAGAACTGATATACTACATTTGATATGAGAGCTTTTTTTCTTTTTCACAATGAGGAAATGAAGCAAGCAAAGAATGTACATACCATTCTCAGTCTGAGTGAGCCAAGATTGAGAGAGCTGATCCGAATTTATACATAGCGAAGGCAGCGGTTACTGGAGGTAAAGTTGAGAGCTGAAGCGCGCGGACAGAATTCCTTGAACGGAGGCGAGAAATGCTAACGCGGTTAGGACGAAACAGAGGGCGCTGAAGCCCCTAAGAAGAATCCAGTTGGTCGTCCAAGCTCCGATGCTCTTCCTCCTCAAGCACATCTCCACCGGGAAATGTATAGCCATCGGCCAGAAGTTGAAGGCTCCCAGCACCCCCAGCACCTGGTTGAAGTACGGGAACGCCATCGCCACTGCTGTTGTCGCCACCACATAGCCTGTCCTGAAACACAGTCTCTGCAGATTCAACCTCAGAGGCTGCAGCAGAGGGAGTTTCACAGTCCAACTTTTGTTCACAAAGCTGCTGCTTGCCATCTGCTCCTCCGACCATTTATCCACCATTGCGAATATTGGTTGTGAATACATCTGAAATAAGTATATATATATATATATATATGTATCACAGTTTCTGTTAACTAATTCACAACCAAGAACAGGAAACCCACCCACCTGATAGCCTCCAACTAAGTGCACAACAATGCACGCATTTGCAAAGTCGATCAACCAGTAAGGCTCGTAGAAACCAAAGCCGGTCAAGATATTCCCAGGCGTTTCATCTCCGAAGGATGCATATCCGAAGCCTCCGCAGCAGAGATAAAAGAAGGTGGTCACACTGACTGATATCACCGATGCACTCTTCATTGTCTTCGTCTCTGCTGGGGGAGATCTCAGTGTATCCTTTACAAATATCACACTTCAAAATCACACAATGCAAATAACCACATGTTTCTTTATCTGGATCGATCTAGTTTACCTGTATGTTGAGAGCAATCATGCTGAATGGATAGGCAAATGCAATGTCTCCCAATGCTTGAAAAACCAGCCAAAACTTCTGAGTGCTGCTTGATGTTGATATCCCACCAATGCTACCCCTAACCACTCCCTCCCCTGAATTTATATTTTTTTTGCATTAGGATTTTGAATGCAGTTTGGAACTAAAATACATAATGGAATAGACGAGTACCGATGACTTGTGCAGCGCCTAGCCCCAACCCGATGGTGGAATAGGCGATGGACATGACTGCAGCCACCACCGACAGCCACTCCATGCTATGGAGATTAGGAATTTGGGACATCAAAATCTGAACCACCCCAAATATCAGCATGGAATTCGTGTCGCTGAATTCACACGGAGCGTCGTGTCCATACTTGTGATAACAGTTCGACTTCTGTATTGCACTGCGCATATCAATCATAACTCAAATCATTGTATTCTGCCATGAAATCGATCACTTTGACCAATCAAATTTTTACCTCAAACAGGTAGAAGTGGTAATCACATATGCAATTCCTGTCCCAACAAAACTGATCTTAATAAGTAGTCCACTAACCCAAGCACTCTTCTCACCTGCAACACCAAAAACGAAAACATGTGATGATGATCATTATGAATAAATGAGTGCAAGAATCTGACCCAAATTGAGTTCAACAGCTTCAGTATACGATCTGTTCCTGATAGGACCATGCTCGGGGTCAGGAGCCCGGTAGCAATCGCACATAAGAAACGTGGAGATAAGAGTGACGAAAGCGAAAAAGAAGATCAAGAGAGGGCCAGCAATCCAGCCTAACTGCGCCATGCTCCACGCCAGCGACAGCACCCCCGACCCGATCACTCCGGTGATGATATGAGCCACTGCTGTCCATATTGTCCCTTCACCATACAATACGACCTCTAAATTAATCAAACAACTTATATATTTCTTAGATTTCAGCTATGAAGATTAAGATCGATCGAGGCCAAACAAACCAGTTCTTTTGATGGAAGAGCTTTGGGAATGATCAATAAGTGGTGAAGAAAGCAGCTGCTCATCTGATCTTGTTACTCCCATTTTCTCATAAGATATAACAAAATTCTGCAGATTCAAGAATGCATATGATATTTGTAATGAAAAGGTCAACTTTTGATATTTGCTTATGTAGCAAGCACGCTCGCGTCAATTATTATTTCTATTACTTGTCTGATACTTCTGTTCCATTTGAGGAGAAAAAGGGTCCAATACGGTGGTCCCATTATTTTATCATATCAGATAGCAACAATCAGCAACTGGTAGGACAACGACTTTCGATTTTCTTTTAAAATATATACTATGGGTCAATCACATTCTGCCACCAAATTATGATTCCCTTGTTTTTGAATCTAGTATCTAAAATCCCTCCTGTTCATAATATACGTCCTTTTGTATATTATTATGTATGACGTTTTGAGATTTAGTACCAAATTTGCCCTTACAAACTCTCAACCAGCCATTGAGAATAAATTATCATTAGTTAAGGTCAATTCATAAATGTGCAATAAACTATCATTAATGAAGCCTAATTTAGGTATAATTTATTTTTATTACTAATATCATATATGTAAGCAAAACTCTAGAAAGACTTATATTATGAATAGGACGGAGTATGTTATTTTTAATATGAAAAATATCAGTTTTGCATTTTCCAACATGTGAGCTGTCGACGAGGACTTTTTGGTCAGACTCCAAATCTATCAATATCGTGCTGTGGTGTATTAAGTATTCCCTCCCCTGAAAATGCCACGTCTCACCATTTGAGAACATTCAAGCCGTACAAAATGGAAATCTACCCAGACTTGGCTATGTTTGAGACGTGCAAGCTATACTGCACCAAACTCAAACTGTATGCGCCTTCAACAATCATACATCACTTACCTATTCTAATTTAAGCCTAATTGTCAACCGTAAACAGGGGTAGCTGCACAAAAATCACAAGTGCTAAAATTAAAAAAATAAGTTAAAATTTTAAAATCATTTGATTGGGGGTGCTCAAGCTCCTCCCAGCACCCCTGCGTCCACCCTTGCTTGTAATAAAGTGGAAAGAAATTGTAGAATAGTAAATCGCGATAGGCCAGAAGTTGAGGGCGCCAAGCACGCCAAGAACTTGGTTGAAATAAGGGAACATCATTGCAATTCCGGTTGTTGATACAACGTATGCACTGCGAAAACACAACCTTAGCATATTCAACCGGAAGGCCGGTAGCAAAGGAAGCTTACAACCGTACGATTTGTTGATGAATGAACTGTTAGGGAACTTCTCCGCCAGCCAGTTTTCCACAAATGCAAACACTGGCTGGCTATATACCTAGACAACACAGTAGTCTATTAGAGGATGTTTACTTCGAGTGATAGTTAAGACAGAAAAATAATTTAGGATAATCCAAAGTGCAAAATAGTGAGATGATGACCTCATATCCTCCTACTAGATGTAGAATGATGCAAGCATTAGCCAAGTCCACAAGCCAATACGGCTCATAGAATCCGAACCCTGTCAAGAGGTTGCCCAGTGTCTGCTCACTGAATGCTGCGTATCCGAAGCATCCACAGCAAAGGTAGAAGAACGTCGTGATGACAATTGCAGCCATAGTTGCCTTCTTCATCGTCTGGTTTTCCGGTGGAGGTGATTTCAAAGTGTCCTGAAATCCATCAAGGCTAAAAAATTGTTAGTCCCCTCATCATATAACAAGCAATTCATTTTGTTTCACTTATATATATGTTGCACTTACCTGAATTTCGAGAACAATTTGTGTGTAAGGATATGAAAACGCAATGTCTCCTAGTGCTTGAAAAACTAGCCACACTTTCTGAGCAGAACTACGTGTTGAAACGCCTCCTATACTACCCTTAATCTCTCGGTTACCTGCAAAACCAATTTGCATGCCCAAATAGAAAATGAAAGAAGTTAGGTTGGTGGATTATATATACCAACAACTGTTGCAAAACCGAGTCCGAATCCAATGAAA
Organism: Salvia sclarea; assembly: GCA_036873715.1. Classification (NCBI taxonomy): domain Eukaryota; kingdom Viridiplantae; phylum Streptophyta; class Magnoliopsida; order Lamiales; family Lamiaceae; genus Salvia; species Salvia sclarea. The sequence goes on from JAYJMF010000073.1 coordinate 2,428,225, forward strand.
GCATAAGTGAAGGACATGATGGCAGCAACAACAGAGAGCCATGACATGTTGTGAAAATCAGGAATCTGCGACACTACAATCTGTGTGAGGCAGCATGAACATGTTGTCGCCATACTTGCAGCTCGACTGCCGCCCTTTCACGTGATAACAAACTGATCGTAGAATTGCTCTGCACAAATTATTTATCTATTTACTTTAGAATGGGACGATATAGAGCAGTAAAATTTATGGCTACCTCCAATCCAAGTTGAGAATTGAGATTATATTATTATTATACTATATGCTTACTTGACACTAGAAGCTGTAACAATGGTATATGCAATCCCACTTCCATAGAAGCCCTCCAGCACAAATATTCCACAGATTGTTTGCTGCTTTTTTCCTGGACAAATTTAAATTATTTTCATATAATCATTTACTCCTCTTTTATGAGGGAAGCAGACCAACTTTTTTATTTGGCTCTCTGTTTCGGATTAGGATCTTTGTTGCTTGTATCAGCTATACTTGATATTTACGTAAGTTGATATACATACCTTGTATGAAGAACTATTGGATTGACAGTGAAATCAATTGGAGAGAATCCTAACAACCTCTTTGACTACCAGCTCTATACAAATAATTAAAGTTAACTGTATGTACTAAAGTGAAGGGAACCTGAAACATTTTAAATAATCATTTTAGCCTATTTATATCAATTAATGTCATTACAGGGCTCTAACATACATTTGGCCTGCATGACTTTCAGCCCGAGTTTAATAAATGAATGATATTAACTCCATCCAAAAATGCACAAAACATTGACTTCTGCACCAATTTTCAAATATAGCACTTAAAAAAGTTTTTGAAGTATTTGAATGTTTTGTTGGTGCAGTGAATCACTCGCGTAAATGTGGATCTAATTTTAAAAATGAGCTGAGGGGGACCCAAACAGAAACCGAAAATGAATTTTTGAGTGCAAAAAGACAACGTTTGTGAAACTTGTGAAAAAAGTGAAGCTATAAAAGTATATTAAACATTGTAAAAATAAAAGGGCAGTTAAGACTTAAGAGAGAACGCATATGAGTGGAGGGAGGGAGAGAGAGATATTAAAATAGAATTAAACTAAGAAATCAATTCTTAATCTACCACTATGCCACTGTCATGGCCAAAAAAGTTATTATTTTAATTAAATTAATTAATTCAATCTAATTTTAAGTATATAATAATCATTAATTTCAAAAAATTTACAAAATTGCCATTCAAAATTGAAATTGAATTTCAATTGATTGCAAATCAATTTTCCA
>JAYJMF010000073.1:2429607-2445052 GCA_036873715.1 Salvia sclarea
AAAAAGAATTATTTATATATATTTAATATATATAAATTATACATATTGGTTATCCGGTTTTTTATAAACGGTCTAACCGGTTGAACCAGTGACCCAGTGACCCAATCGAATGACCGGTTCGACGTCCGATCCGGTTTTCAAAACATTGGTAAATAAATACTCTCATAAGGCTTTTCTCTACATAGTGGGACACGTAAAAGAGTTGAGGGAATTATGGTTGAAGAAATTTTGGAGAAAAAAACGAAATTTAAAAAAGGAAGAGAAACGTTGAAAAAATGTAAATGAATATCTAATACTAAGAGCTTTTCTCGACATAGATTAGTGGGACACGTACAAGAGTGAGGAAATGATCATTGTAGAAATTTGCGGACATAAATTGCATATACACTAGTGTTTAAAATGCCATCAATGATGAAAGAACATCAATGACGAATAAGATCATGACTAAGAATAATATGATACGTTTTCAAACAATATTCGATGTTGCTTTCGCTAACAATTTATAGTGCCTCTGGCAGCAATTTATTCAAATCCACAATCTGACATGTTTTGAGACGATACTTGGTGATACTATTTAACTTTAAAACCATGCTTTTGAATATTATTTTGCGAAACTTTTGGATAAAATAATTCTTTTATAAATAAATGCGGAAATTTTAAATGATCGCATCACAGATGACTCGAACCCGAGATCTTTGGTCTCGGACAACAACCTCCTATCACTAATAATGTATTTTCACGTAACATTACATTATTTATACATATTGAAGAATGCAAAAACAAGAAAATACTAAACTCACAAATTACAACACAACAAATCAAAACCCTACATGATCCATTAATTCTTAATCTAATCAATGTAAATCAAGATTCAAACGATTAATGAAATCAAGAAAAAGAACAATATGCTTTTGAATTCGAAACACTATGCTTTTAACGTTCTATTATTATGCTTTCACATAACAGTAACTATTTAGGCATATTCAAGAACGCGAAAAAAAAAAAATTAAAATTATAACACAATAAATCAAATTACGAACATCCACGATCCATTCTTGATTTAAATAAATGTAATCAAGATTTAACTATTAATAAAATTAAGAAGAAGAAAAAAGCAGCACATGTTAAAGAAGAAGCAACAAATTGTGGATTTTTTTTGCGCAACCATAAATCATATCCCGTGAAAAAAATAAATTTACCAATATACTCTTTTATAAAAATATTATTTAAATTAAAAAGGGAATTAATTTCATAAAATTTATAACTTAGTTAAGTTAATAAATTAATTATTAATAATTCACTAAAATAATAGAAAAAGAGAAAAGAAAAAAACACAAACCACACGATCATATATATCATATATGTGTATAGATACAAATCATACAAATAAATTATATATATAAAAATTGATTTTGGGTTTTATATTATCATAACTTGCTCATTTTAATTCATCTTTTACATGTAATATATCAAATTAAAGCTTTTGTGACGATCTTATATTGACATATGTATATTGCATATGTTATCATCAACGCAATCATACATTTTTTGAGGAAGAATGAAATTTTAAGAAAGATAATTAAAAAGAGAAATGGAGAGAGAGAGAGAGAATATGTAGAAAAAAGAAGGGCCACGTTTATTTTTGAAGTTATTTTTGATAATGTGTTGGCATATATACATGGTGGCCTTGATTTCTTCTTAACTTACAAAATTGTCATCACTAAATTAATTTCAAAATTTATATTTTGTTTTTATAATAGTATAAATAATGTATAATAGATGTGGAATGTAGGATGAAAATCAGCTAAAAACCATCCTCATCTTGTTGAATAGAAACCAACATAAGATTAATAATAAAAAAGTTTTTATTATGTGTTAAAAAGCATCAGAAAATTATCAAAATAATAAAAGCAATATTTAATACGTAAAAAAATATTGTACAAATAAAATATTATTTTGTAAACAAGACAGCATGTCAGATTTGGAAAATCAATATGGACCATCTGTTAATCTAGATCAACGGACAGGACCGGTTCATAATTAACAGAATGGGGAGGTTTTTTTTTTATATATGATCCCCGTATATATAATTAAATTGGAGTGGGTGGATGCATACAAGTTTTTGCCTTGCCTGATTATTATGAAGGTGATATTTTTCGAAGGTGTGATGTGTTAAGAGCTCAGATCTGTAAAATAGTAATATTTGAATTTGATGAGATATATAATTTGCAAGCTTTTTGAGTTGTATGTTTGTATTAGTTCAAATACTAAAAGTATTCCTATAAATACTTGAGATGGCTAACTCACTCATCCAACTCGAATCTTCATCAAAATGTCGTCTTCTTATTTTATAATGCATGCGTCTCTTGCCATTCCTAACAAGACTGCAGGCTTCCACGGCGGAGCTCGGAAACTGGCGCAGCGAATGAGCTCCTCCACGCAATGTTCCACTTCCACTTCCACCGCACGACGATCTGCAAACTACAATCCTACCTTTTGGGATTTCAACTATATTCAGTCGCTCACCACCCAATATACGGTGCGCTTTATAAACCATGCATATTAATAATGCTGGAAATTAATTAATATATTAAACTATATATGTAGGAAGAGAGACATTCCACGCGGGCTGCGGAGCTGATTGCGCAAGTGAAGACGCTGCTCCAACAAACCGAGCCTGCTGCTGGACGCCTCCAATTCATTGATGACTTGCAGAGACTCTGTATATCTCATCACTTCCAAGAAGAAATCAACCAAATCTTGAATTCTATTTACCTTGAAAACGATACAAATGGAACAGATTTGTATTCAACTGCCCTCCGATTCAGACTCCTCCGACACCATGGTTTCCGAGTTTCTCAAGGTCTTCTTACATGTGGAATTATATTTATTTTATATCTACAGTATACCTATTATAGAATGCTCCTGTTTCTATAAAATTTGATTTGCCAGCTATTTATTATATATAGATATTCAATTTAAGGGGAAACAGTACTTTAATTTACATGCATGTCCCATCCTGCTAGCTAGTGCGTTTTAAATTAGTTAACTTATACTATATGGTTTTGTCATGTGGTAGATGTGTTTGAGTGTTTCAAGGATGAGGATGGCGAGTTCAAATCCAGCCTGTGCGATGATACTAGAGGACTATTGCAACTGTATGAAGTTTCATTCTTACTTACACAAGGGGAAGAAAGTATGGAGCTGGCAAATAAATTTGCCACCAAATATCTACAACGAATAATTGATGAAGGTGGTGAGGATGAATGGGTACGCCACGCTTTGGATCTCCCAATTCATTGGAGGAGTCCAAGGCCTAATGCGAGATGGTTCATTGAAGCCTATGGAAGAAGACCCCAAATGAATCCGAAAATACTCGACCTTGCGAAATTGGACTTCAACATTACTCAAGCAATGCATCGAGAAGAACTAAAAGTCATCTCTAGGTAATTAATTAATTTTATTTCTTATGTATATGTATGTATTCTCGTATACATGGTATCAAGGGTATGGATATGAATAATTAATTTAAGGATTTGTGTATGATTTTATAGATGGTGGAAGCAAACGAGGGTAAGTGAAAAGCTACCATTTGTGAGAGATAGGATTGTGGAGTGTTATTTGTGGACAATTGATGGGCTCTCCCGACCTGAATATGCTTGTTCGAGGATTACAGCCACAAAAATATACATTTTAATTACAACAATCGATGACATATTTGATGTCTACGGTACCTCGGAAGAACTTTACCTCTTCAATCATGTTATCCAAAGGTTAGTTAGTTACATACACACACACACACACATATATATATATATACATCATAACAAAATTGACATTCCAATGATCAATACTTGTATTTCAATTTTTTTATTTCCTTTTAGCTTCATTTGATAATTATTAATTATGGTTGATTATATTCAATTGGGTCCTCTAATAATTAATACATAAGTGATTACTTTTTCTCACGGTAGTATTTGATCTTTAAATTTTAAAGTACCATTATTACTCTTTTTTTCTTCTTATATTTCAATTTCTTGTGAGCTGCAATTATTATGAACCTATGTTTAGTGCACAAGATGTAAAAGATGTAACGAGTAATGTCTGAGGATATCACCCTTATAAGAGCTAACTATTTTCCAGATGGGATCTTGAAGCAATGGATCAACTTCCAAACTATATGCAAATATGTTTTCTTACACTCAATAACTTTATTAATGAGATGGCATACGATGTCCTTAAAGAGCAAGACATTCTCATCATTCAACATTTGAGAAAATCGGTAACACTTCTTCTTCTTTCATATATTCGGATCTCCATATCTCAAATTTCTCTAACCTGCTTTGTTCTGTTTCTGGAATACATTTTAATTGGTTCACAAAATATTGAAGTGGCAAGATTTGTGCAAATCATTTATACAAGAGAGGCAGTGGCATGAGGCGGGTTACACACCAACACTGAATGAATATATTGACAATGGATGGATTTCGAGCTCAGCTCCCGTGATATTGTCTCACACATTTTTCCTCGTCACAAATCCAATAGAGAAGGCGGTTGTCGAGAGCTTGTACAAATATCACGACTTAGTTCGATGTTCATCTATGCTTTTGAGGCTTGCAAATGACCTCGCAACATCACCGGTTTGTATACTAAAATTGAGTGTGTATATTAAATGAAGGATTTAGATCATGTAGGAACTCATATGTTGGTGAGAACATGAGAATACTAATCTCCTTTTTCTTTTTTTGGCTTGTTTAGTATGAGATGGAAAGAGGCGACGTGGCAGAATCAGTTCAATGCTACATGAAGGAATTTGGAGTTTCGGTTGAAAAGGCTCGAGAGTGTGTAAAGCTTATGATATGGGAGACTTGGAAAAGGATGAATGAAGAAAGAGTTGGAGATTCTGAATTTTCAAAAGAATTTATAAAATGTGCAGTTGATCTTGGCAGAGTGGCACATTATATGTACCAACTTGGAGATGGTGTAGGAAATCAAAATCCTCAAATCAAGGAACGTATTTCTACTTTGTTGTTTGAAACTATTGTTTAGAAGTTGAAATGGCGTAACAAGGTTGATGATTTTGGTTAAGATACCCGTACAAGTCTGTAAAGGAAGGCGTTATATATATCAATAAAATGGCATGCTGATTTAGTATCTATTACTAGTATATTCCCCTCCTGTGATCGATGCACGTAGATTATTATAGTTAAATGTAATAATAAAAGACAATTATAACTATATTATGAACCGCAAGTGCTAACTTTTGATTAACAGTAGCTATTAACTGAATATTTGATAATATAATTTGCACTAAAGTTTAGAGCCATAAAAAATATATTTAGTGTATATAAAAGTAAAATTTCCTATCTCTATAGTGCTAATGCTAATACTAATAATGGAAGCGTAAGAGCTTGATCCTAATTACCACTTTTAAGTAGAAAACTACAGCCAAAATTTAGACTAGTAGTAAAAAGACATGCCAACTAGAAGTTACTGGTATCATAACAAAATCTATTTTACATAAATGTGGAGATCTGTGACAAAATTCTCATTTGTGCGTTCAATTTGACTACCAAATTATTTGGAAAGAAAAACAAAGAAAATCAGATGAGCAACGAATATAAGAAACAACATTGATATTGAATACTAAGACTTGCCCGAGAACTTTAGATCAAACACCGGCGTCCTCTTTGTCAGTGTCTACTTTGTCATCTTCATCGTCATTGTCTTCAATGCCGACCCAACGAGTAAAAGCAAAGAGAAACTCCTTGTAGTTTACCATTCCATTCTTGTCCCAATCCATCTCCTCTGCAAAAAGAATTTGTACCTTAATAACTAGTGAAACTTCAACATGATGATGACCTGAAGAGAGAGAGAGAGAGAGAGAGTACTGACCAAACCTCTTCATGGCTATCCTCCCAGAAGACCTTTCTCCTGCACTAGTTTCATTGATGGCCTGAACCATCTCATTTTTGCTCACATAACCGTCCTTGTTCTTATCCAAAAACACGAATGCATCTACTAATGTTTCAAAAGTAGCTTTCAGATTCTGCACTCCTACCTGAGATTTCTGTGTAGTGTCAAGGGCCAGAACACGCAACGCGTTTATGTACTTGCTTTCGCCAAATATAAATTCAAGGATGCCATCTTTGAACAGAGTGGCTTTTTAGAATCTTGTTGAAAACATGCAAATGTCACTAGCTTTATGTTTATCCAAGTACTTTGTGAAGCAGAGAAATGCATAGTATATCAGAGAAAATCGGAATAAACATAGGTAGAATGTATTGGATACGCAGCTTTGAGCAGCAGGGTCTTTCTGCAGAAGGTAGACAAGGCAAAGGAGAACAATAAACTCGTTGAATGTTATTCTCATATCGTCATTTATATCACATTCCTCAAAGAGGCCATCAATCTCCTCGTCAGTGAAGTTGATCTCTAGCTTGTGGAAACAGTTTTTCAGCTCTTGTGGATCTATGGAACCATTTCCGTCCTCATCTATTATGAGAAACAAACAGTAACTAGTTATAACTTTTTCAAGTGGATAATTCAATTACCACGATGCAAGCTAGAAAAATGAAAGGTGAGGTTCTGTTATTTAATTGTTTATTGTTAAACCTATCCTCTTATAACATAGATATGCATTTCCAACAAAAAAGTGCAAGCATGCCTGAAAGAACATTTACCAAATTCTTCGAATGTCGATCTACACTTCCTAAAGCTTTGATCAATCTTAGGGAATTTTAAGATAATGCTGTTAAATGCTGTCATAGAACTCCCTTGAACTTCTCTCCTTTGCACTGCTTCGATAATTTTGGCCTCAATCTTTGTCTTGGGGGCTGTAGCCAGGGGAGACCCATCCTTATCAAGCACACCTCCCATTTTCAGTTAGAAGATTAAAGTGGCTCTACAAAAACAATATCAAAATCAAAGGAGTTAGGGTATACTTTCCCCACATGTTCCTATAAGATCAAATGGCATATGTATGGGAAACAAAAGAACCATGGAAATCGCAAATGACATAAAAAATGCCAACAAAACTAGATATAGATTATTCATGTCAACATCCAATTCTTGCCATTGGAGAAAAATCTTCCAATTCAGGTAACAGATGCATTCCGAAAAACTCTACATGAATCAAACCCGTGCATAGGCGCCGATATATTGCAAATCCTGATCGACATTACAATTTGCACATTTGAATCCAATGTAAGATGGTGCTATCCTCACTCACATAGAAAATTAAATATCAAGAACCTGAGATTCATACAGATAGGATGAAAGCTGAATGTCACTCAGCGTCAGAGCCTGGGATCTTTACGTTTAAAGCGAAAAGACAAGATTTCCAGAGAAGATGGTGGTTTGGATCATAAATATTTCAGAGAAACTGACACAAATCAAATATAAATCGGGTGAGTGATGCAGGATTGTTTTGTTAATTTGCTGAATTTTAATAATGGCTCGTTTAGGATCCACGTGTATGAGATCGTGCTGCTGCTACTGCACGAGGTCGACCACCCTCGCTTCACATGTTTCTCACCTTATGCGCAATTCACTCCATATTATTCTTCCGACTTTGCACTTCTTTTTCTCTTTCACCTTATCTACCACGTAGCAATAAGGTTTTGGGAGATTATTTTAGTTACCAATGTATGACATCTTCTTTAATAATATCCACTAATTTTATTGTTTTTACAATTTTGTACATAATTTAATTCTTTTAATAATGCAACAAAACACATGGAATATTCCATTCCTCAAGTTCCCGTGACACATACATCTTTTGATCTACAAAAATACTTACACAAAATGATGAAATTCCAATGTTGAAATTTGAACATAACAAAGTAAATTGTACCTATGTAACAAATTAATTATATTTAATTCCATTTTCTGAAAAATAAGAACACAATATATAGTTTTTAAACTTTAACTAGGAGAACTAACCGGTAAAGAATAAAGTTGATTATTACTTACTCCCTCCGTCCCATTCTTCTTGTCCCGCTTTCTTTATTAGGCCGTCCCATTCTTCTTATCCCATTTCCTTTTTTGGCAAAAATTTACACACAAAAAACATCTGGACCCCATATGTACTATACTCTCTCATACTCATCAACTCCACTTTCTTAATCTCTGTGCCCAAAGAAAGGGGACAAGAAGAATGGGACAGAGAGAGTAATTTATCACTTCAATTTTTAAGAAACCAACATGAACCAAACCATCAGATTATTGATACAACCGTACAACTCACCTGCATGTACTAATTAATAGAAAAAACACATGAGGGAGAAAAGAAATCCAAAAAACCCACATTGAACGATTTCAACGACAATCAATTTCGAAAAGTTGCGAATTTTGTTTGGAAAGTTTGGGTACTAGGCTACTAGCTTTATTTCTCTTATCTGACTCGCACCCATATAGCAATATCCATCGACTTTAAAAAATTAAAGAATTATCATAATATTGGATGCACGTCTCAATTATAAAAAATTCTAACACTACAAAGTAGTAACACAATAACAATGGTATATTGAAAATATTAGAAAAATATTTGCACGGCAGTCTGATCCCACTCTCCTTCTCTTTACGTTGAAAATATTAGAAACTATAACCATAATATTTATATCAATTGAAAATATTATCAATATAATAAAAATATAAATAAATTGGCATAAAAAACAAAAAATTTAGAGATGATATTTGGGTGACTGCGGTTGGCGGCAATGTTGCGCATAGATAATTTGTAAAACCCAACCAAAACCTATGACGAATATTAATTTTGCTATTCATATCTATTCGAAAAATTTGATAAAGACGGATGCACTCTCCAAAAATCATCCCTATCCCTAACAAAACAGGTAAATTGTACGTTCCATTTGAAACATTAAATAAATAGTACTCCAAATCGCACGTGCGCATAGAAAGTGGGCCCCACCCTCTGCCACCGTGAAGGGAGAGGACACGCGCGGCGCCTCTCTACATAAAGGTTGGCGCATCGTAGTTTTTTCGGAATCAAATTGAAAAAGGCTGCAGCTGCACATATTTCACCTGCTAAACCCTTACTCTCAATTCTCTTCGGCCACCAAGGTTTGTAGACGTTAGACTATTTCTCTATTTCACTTTTATGTGTGTTTATTGAGTTTAGTCAAATAATCGCTTATAACTTTCTCTTTGTTGAATTTTGTATAATTATGCATGCTGATTTGATTCCGGAGTTGACTGCTTATTTTTGTTATTTGGATTTTGTGATATGTAGCTCTCATCATTTTGTTGATTTTAATTTATTATTATAAGCTTGTTTGGGGGAGAAAGGGTTTCTTTCCACAGCGATTTGCTTTTTTTTTTCTTTTTTCTTTTCTTCTTTTTCTGTTCAAGCGATATTACATGTATTGTATCTGATTTTTGTATGTGTAACGTATATGTACCTCCCATTATACATTGAGGGAGCGTTTACTTTGAGTGATAATTCAAGTTAATCTATTGTTTACTTTGATGAATTGATTGTTCTTAACATATTTGACCATCTTATTCTTCAAATAATCAATCGCATGATTTATCAATCTATAGTAAACGTCCCTGAGAGGTATCCGGTAAGAGACTGAGAATTGGATTTTTGTTTCATGAATTTATTAAGATTCACGGAATTCACCTTTTAGGTGATAGTGATACTCTTTAATTTATATATTTTTTTCTGCTGGTTTTCCAATAGTTTTTTCTACTTCCCAGTATAGTCTTTGAGTGAGGAGAAGAGATGCTTCATTTAGCAAATTTAATGCTGGGTTGGGACCATTCACCCACCAGTTAGGCTTGCGTTAATATGTATCTTGATGCGTCAGTGAATACCTAGAAGCTGTCTACCCAGCTTCGGAAACTATTATTGTTTTTATGAGGAGATTTCAACTGTACAATTGCATAATCTTCATATTATTTGTTCTTCTTTTGCTGATTTTGTCTTGAGTACACCAACATGTTGAAAATTTAGTTATAAAAGGGGAGGTTCCAGATACTGGTTCTGCCTACAAATCTGTCATTCTTTGTGCTTGCCGTTCGTGGACTGATTTTATCTCCTTGAAACTTTCTGTTGTAGGTCTTAATTTGAAAAAGAAATCGTAATGGCTTCCAAGAGAATCCAGAAGGAACTGAAGGACTTGCAGAAGGACCCTCCTGCTTCCTGCAGTGCTGGTGTGTACTCATCTTTTACTGATTTCCTATTCTTGGACACACTATTTTTATATGTTCTGGAGTGCTTATTGTTATTTCTTTTTGCTGCTAGTGATTTTGATGTTGACAATTTGCTTGCTAAAAAAGTTTTAAAGAACAGATTCAATAACTCCTAATATCAGAATCAGCTTCCAGTTTGGGGGTTAGAGGTTATTAATTAAAAACTACTACAAACATTGTTGCAGAGGTCCAGAGGATGTTAAATAGGCTGACCATCCTAGTACCTTGCAATAACTAGATGTGTAACGTGTGTTGTTTCATGCCAAATGCAACTCTCAATCATGAAATAATCACTATGGTCATGCACATTTCCTTTAGACATGCCGTTTTCTTTTGCCTATTTACATGCCACATGTTTATGCTGTTAAAATGGCTGCACTAAGATAATTTTGATCTCTAAAACTTTTTTCTGTCTCAGAATAGATAGGTTTTGTAACCTACTTCTATGATATATCAGGCCAAAGTCAAGAATCTGTGGGCTTGCTTTATTCTCAGCTAACGTGTTGTCATAAATTTTATGTGCAGGGCCTGTTGGTGAAGATATGTTCCATTGGCAAGCCACCATTATGGGTCCTCCAGACAGTCCCTTTGCTGGAGGAGTCTTTCTTGTGACTATTCACTTTCCGCCAGACTATCCATTCAAACCGCCAAAGGTGTCATATCCTTGACTTTTATTTAAGTTTTGGCATCAATTTTTCTAGGGAATGCTTTTTGTTTTCCATGATTCTTGTCATAGCAATGCCTAATTGCCTATCTAATACATAGTCCAACAGTATAGCTGCACATAATTAATTATCGACCATTTGGTTTTTTATTGGCTTCAAGAAGTGGCAATAGGAGTAAGCATCACGTTGGTTTGTTATATGTGAGGCAACTTCAATAGAAACCAGTGGTGTTCATGAATGGATTCTATCACAGCCGTAGATCCACACAACCTTTAGTGCAAAGCCTTTATGCTTTTTGGACACTGTTCTGGCATTATATGTGCGAACATTGGCTGCGCATGTTGACTTGTAATAACTTCACTTGTGGTATCATTTTCAGAAGATAATGCTGTATGTAAATTCTGTTCCTCCACTTATCAATTATTATCTTTGAGCAGGTATCTTTCAAAACCAAGGTTTACCATCCAAATATCAACAGCAATGGTAGTATTTGTCTGGATATTCTCAAGGAGCAGTGGAGTCCTGCCCTCACGGTATCCAAGGTATTATCTGGTTCTACTTGTCATTGGCTTTTGTTGGGACTGCTAATAGTCCTATTTGTTATTTGACATTGACTTTAATGAAATGCCAGTGAGTTTACATAATAACGAGGGTATTGAATTATGGTTAATGCAGTATCAGCTGTCCTGCATTTTATTCGTCACCGACTTTAATTGTATGCTGGTGAATTTGTGTAATAATGAGAGGACTGCATTATGGTTAACCTCATAGAAGGAATATTGAATTGTGCTGTGGTACAAGTATTATGAGCTTGGATTAATATTGAATGGATATTTTCTATCTAGCAAGATCTACTTTTGAATTTTACTAATACAAATTACTGTGGTTCAAATTAAATTAATAAAAATAGATGGGATATTCATCATGGGTGCCAGTCGTTAGTTTTGTGGTCTTTTAACTCCTAGCATGTTTTTTGATGGCGCAGGTGCTGCTTTCTATCTGTTCCTTGTTGACTGACCCAAACCCAGACGATCCTCTTGTGCCTGAGATTGCTCAAATATACAAGAGTGATCGGACCAAGTACGAGAGCACTGCACGTTCCTGGACCCAGAAGTATGCTATGGGTTGAAGTGTCTTGATTTGCAGTTGGGCCGAGTAGCATTGTTTTCCTATTGCCGGGAGTAGTAATAACAGTAGAAGAAAAACAACATATGCTGACACTAAAAATTCTAATCAGTTTTATTATATCTCCTAATGTTGGAAGGTCTAAATAGATTTTGCTCCATCGGATTAATGCTTGTTTATTTGATGCAATTGAAATGTCTATAAGTTGTTAGCTTTACCTGGCCATTTGATAATCGGTAATTGTTCCAAGCTGTGGAAGCTGCCCGCATTGTTCATCTTGAAATGATGGTGGCTGTTAGAATGAGAGGTCAGTTTTCCACACTGACCCCATTGCTTGCACCCACCACCACATCCCCCCTTTGCGTTTATAATGTTTTACTCTATTTTGGGAGGAGGAAAGATTTCAAAGCTACTTTCGTGACATAAGTTATAAACTAATGCCTGCCTGGCCTTTCCTTTGTGGTTTTCTGATGTATGGCTGTACATAAATTGGAGCTTTGGATCTTATAATGGAATTGCAGGATAGAATACATGTAGAAAATAATCAGTTGGAGCATGATTGGAGTCCCACAACAGCAAAGTAGAAAAAGCAATTCAGCAGAATCAGAGTCAAGGCCAATAAGTATTTTGTTTGGTAAGTAAATTTATTAAAAACCTACATCCAAACAATTGAGTTCTAGCAGAAGAAAAAGAAAACATATGCATACAGCTAAGGGCAATAAAAATACCGATCAAACAAAGTGAAGTGCGCAAAGCAGCATGGCAAGGATGATTTGAGGGCGTAAGAGAACGGGAGTGGCAGCGGTAGTGGGCGACGATAGTGGTGTCAGGGGGCATGAAAGTCCTTCTTTGCCCTCACGGCATATACTGGAGAACAAGCCGGGCGGATACTGCCCCACCGTGGAGATATAGCTTAACAGCTTATCGGAACAATCGTTGCTTAAATCATTGAGGTCACTCGCAATAGGGCATGCCAGTTCTTTCAGAGCAGAACAGCATTGCTCCGAAGGGTAATCTGGTCCTTTGCACTGGCTCGTTATGATAGTGTAGTTTTGGTTCTCAATGTCCACAGGGCAAGCTGTTCAGCACAACTACATCAAATCAAAGATCCTGCCATGCATCCAAACACTACACTAAGGTATCACCAAAATTATTTATACAACTTTTTGTGATATATTGAATGTATCATGACACAGTTCAGTTCCAGTCTCAGAAGCATCATACTTAACAGATCACAATACTCCAATTTCCCCCATTAATGGGCGCCAGAGGCACTCCACCCTAATTAAATTTTAATTGTGATTAATATACCCTAATTAGGAGTCAATGAACTCCAATTGGATCCACCATATGACATTTGAGGCAACTATTACTTTATTGGTACAATGACTGGAGACTGATTTTAAAGGATCCAATTGGAGTATAGTAAGTAGAGTGGAACAACAGAATTTCTCTTGGCCACTGCAAGAATTCGTGTAAAATTGAGTAATGGTTTAAATTGTTAAAATAAAGCCAAATAAATCGAGATCAAATTAAATGAAGGGGTTGCAACTCAAAATACTTCTAAATTTAGAACTTACGTTTCTTCACCTGAAGGAGCCTCCTTCCATTCCCAACTACACCATCTGCGCATCAAAACACAAACAAGTAGATTTCAGGTATATTAGTATCTTTTATTTTTCTATATCTTTTTTGGGATTTGTGGCCAGTAAACCTGAAATTGAGGTAGAAGCCAAGAGCTGAGCCGCCGAAATCAAGAGGAAGAAGACAACGTGAAGAAGTTGAATCTGATGGCAGGAATCCATTATTGTAACTCGAATCCGAAAAGGAAGAATCTAAATAAACATGTGAGGCTACAATTGACTGGAATTGGACTGTCTCTCAAACTCCAAAAACAAACATATGTCTCTCATTCTATATTTTGGCAGCTCAACTATGAAGCTGCTTCCTGTATTTGGATATATATGTAAGAAGAAATTAGGAGAGTGGAAGAAACGGTCAGACCCCGTCCACTCTGACATGTCACCGGTTGTGGAAGCGCGTTTCGCAGCCAACCAGTTCAATATAGTACTCATGGTTTGTCTCAAAAATTTTTAAAAATAGACATGTGGGCTTCTTTAGTGGGTGGGCTCATCGTTTAGTATTTCTAGTAGAGAACGCGTGCATCGCAAACAATTATAATTCCTATTGGGTCCAGTTAAGTTGAGATTTTTGTCCAACTTATATTTAATGTTACACCACTACTTGGATATTATAAAACTGGTAAGCTCACTCCCGTGATGTGCGTACCTAGGTACATTTAAAACTCAATATTCATAAAATAATCATTATAACACTATCTAATTTAAATATTTTATAAACAATATTGTTAGTGTCGAAGACACTCAAGTTTTGTCTTCTTCATATTGCATCTTAATTCATTTGTTGAGAAGTATATTGAAAGAATTAAAGGAACACGAAATTAGGAGTGAAATAAGACCAAGTCAAGTTTGGGAAAAGTTTGACCTTGTCAACCAAGCATAGGCGGTTATGGCTCCTAGATTTGGGGAGCAAGTAACAGCCACATCTGAAGTCGGTTGAATGATATTAGGCCCATTTCAGATTCGTGGTGGACAATGCTATCTCTACCTATAAATAGGAGGAGATGCAGAACTACATTTCATCCAGAATTTCGAGTGCAAAGTCTCCAGCCTGGAGCTTGCATATTGTTGTCATTGTTGGACCTACACCTTCAACATTTAGTCTAGAATTTTCAATAAAGTGTTTCTGTGTATTAGAGTTAGAATTCTTGTAGACTAGGTTAATATTAGTTGTAGAAGACAATTTATAAGTCTTGTTTGATTAGCAACTCATACGACGGCTTTAGAAAGTAATTCTATATTCCATCGTCAGAGTACAATAGGTTTTGGTTCCCCCAACTGTTGTACTTGATCGTGATTTATGAGTGTAGTAAATCCATCGTACAAGTTAGTGCATAACTTGTAGATAAAAATTATTCATTGTGTGCATTTTTACTTTCCGCTGCTATTCTTATTTGTTTACAAAATTGTTGGAATATTGTCTATAACAATTGTTTCAACATTCTTTGTTTTGCTGGAAAGCAAATCTTTCAAATATTAAGCTAATTTAAATAGAAAAAAGAAACAAAAATAATCATAATCAAAGTAGTGAGATGAAAAAGAAGGGGGGAGAGAAAAAAAATATTACTTTGAAACGTTTTAACAATCATGTCTTCTATGTTTCAAATCAACTTTTTTATGATATTGATATTGTTTTGATTTCTAATTTAAGATGCAAATCTAAATCCAAGAAAAATTATTTGTAGTATTTGATGAAATTAAAAAATATTATGAAGTTAGAGTGGGGGAGTGAAGTAGTGGGTGGTAAATGATGGAAACAATAAGACAAAAGAGGGGGGGGGGGGGGGGGGGAGGGGG
>JAYJMF010000073.1:2457149-2474978 GCA_036873715.1 Salvia sclarea
TAGTATTCGGAGCCGAAGGCGGAGCCGTTTGTTGTTTGCCGCCCCCCATGATTTGTTGCCGCCCCCTATTATTTGTTTCCGCGCCCCTAAATGGTACTCCGATGTATAAAAAATGATATTTAAAAAAAAATTGAAAAAAAAGTTGACCGGATCAAACCGACCCAGTTGACCCGGATCCGACCCGGCCACCACTTTGTGGCCGGCTGCAGGGGAGGGTGCCTCGGAAAAGAAATGTCTGATTGTGAGGAAGAAGAAGAACTAACTGAAAATTGAAAATGAGCCAGTGGCCGGGTTTCTAGGTTCGGGTTCGGGTTCGGCCGCATTTTGATTTTCAACCAATTCTTCTTCTTCTAGTCAGACATTTCTCTTTCCAATTTTTTTATACTTTTTCTTAATTAAATTTATTATTGTGTATGTTGTTCGTGACTCTATAAGCAACCACTCTTCAATTCATTTTGTGTTTCCGTTATTTAAATCGATTTCTTAATAAATCCACATTATCCTTGGTACATATTCCACTGATTGAAAACTTTGACACAGGATAAACATGAATTCCACACAAGATTTTATGCCATAAATATTGAATAAGAATTTTAATATTTAAAATCAATTTCAGTGCACAAGTCCGACATTAAATTAATCAACAAGTTTTTTTTAGAATAACATTCTTCCAACAAATTAATAAAACAAATTATAGGGAAATAATAATAAACACGTTATATAATGTGGAAACCGTAAATTATAATATAACCAAACATATACAATTTAATATTTAATTTGTTTGATTAAGGAATGATTTTATATTTGAAAGTTTAAATTAATTAGGATTCTAGTCAAATATAGTTGCTAAGAAATTAATTTTAATATCTACATGCATTGCCACCTCAACGGTGGGCACATTACTATGCCCACGGTGGGTAGGGGATCATTTCTGATCATATTATATAAATTTTTGAAAGGACAAAAAATAACATTACATAAAATTAAAATACGCCGGTTGCATTGAGATCGAGATCGATTATTTGGCTTAATGTAGCCCCTACTTATCACTTATATTATCCACTTATGCCATATAACACAATATAGTCGCAATAAGAATTTGTATATGTCCAAATAATGTATGTATATTTATTTTGGTGACTTTAGATATATTAAGTTCCTCTAAAGTAAACAACGAAGTCCTCTCTATTTCTATAACATTGCATCAAGAAGCCTGTTTTGATTTTGGAACATGTATGAGAAAAACGTCTCAAAATATAGTTGAGTTGACTGAAACACCAAATGCATGAGTATATGATATATATGCATGTACCTTTTCAGCAGTTTTCACGCTTTGTGTGTGACCACTTCTCGCCTAATACAATCAACTACTAATTGTTATTTATTGGGGATTTAAGATCATTATATTCTTCTTAGATTGACACTCCCACCCATTTTTTTTAAATGTCGTTCTAATATTTTGTATAAATATTAATAAATTGAATTTTTGCCTAAATTAACTTTTATTAATGATCATTTATCTTTAATCTGAATTTTGGTGGAAATACAACAATAAAGTCTTGATCATGGGAGAAGAAACTATAACGATACGTCAATATTGGGAAATAAAAGAAAATGTTAATTAACATACATAAATGATGAAAACTAAATGAGGATAATTTTGTCATTCTAATCTAAAATGCCATTGATATAGTATTACAAATGAATCAAAATTACAAGGCAAAAACTCTCATGCCTCCGGGTGTATATCACCATGCCTTATAATATAGGATGATGGGATAAAATGAGAATGAATTTTAGGTTTAAATAGAATGATATTGGTGTATATATACCATCGGGGCATTGGAGTCCAATTAATATGAACGGGATGGAGTTAATGTATGTGATTGACTATTGAGTATATTTATATCTATTATTTTTTTGGAAGGGGTTTTTTTATGTTCATTAATTATTTAATATTATTGTTTACATTTTTAGTTTTGAAATGCCATTATTTAAGTATTACTTTCAATAGACTAAGTTTATAATTCCTATGAAGAGTCGGCACAGCAAACACTCCATGCTTAATTACTAGTTACTAAAAGGGGAATTAGACGAAGAATACACTAGACAATTAAGTTCACACGACTAATATAGTACAATTTGAGTAATTTAATCCTTAACAATATTTCTTTTACACCTTACTTAAGGCGCCGATGCAATGAGATATACAGCAAAACATCACACATTTCATAATGTATAGCTACAAACTCCAGGAACAAAATATTACATATATAACTCGATCTCATTTAGATTGATATATAAAAACAAAGCACTCGAAATTTTTTAAAGGGAATTTTTGGTGATAAATCCACTTATTTCTTTTATAACTTTATGAGCAACTTGTGAGAAAGGTTGTTTACTAAAGAAACCATGTTGTTCACCTTGGAATTCCACATAATCAATCTCTTTGCCCATCTCTTTCATTCTTTTGAAATAATCATCAATTCTATCCTTCATCACTTCACTCCCTCCAACCATCACCAACATTGGGTTAAGATTTATGTCATCCAAACTTGGGCTTGAAGGCCCAAAAGGGTTTGCAAATGGGTGGTCCAATGTTTCTCCACTTGGAAGTGACAACCTCCAATACCTGTTTTTCAATTTTGGAACAAAATTTAGGGTTAATTAACTAAGTTTTAGAGATCAAGACCTCAATTAGTCTCTTGATTTTAACAAATTATTGAATCCCAAGAAATAAGCTTTTCCTCAAATGAGTGACTTCTAGGATGATGAAGTGTTCAGTGGTGTCAATCGCAAATATTATGCGCACAAATATAAAGGTATATATATATATATGATTTAGATATATCGACTTCGGTCATTCACAAATTGTTATTTATTGGCAACGCACCTTTCACTTTCCTATAATGTATAATTATATATTAGTTGAATCGGAAAATGATATGTTTGGATTTACACTGACCATTATTTTCTTTTTCTCAAGCTATGCAATATGCCAATATTATTAATAATAATTTAAATCGGAAAGACGAACTTGACGAAAAAAAATATACAGGCGAATTGAATATTCTATCATAAAATAATATCTAATATTTCATTTTTCTTCTCTGAAAAACATGTTTCTGTTTTCTAATGTTTAATTCTTTTGGATGAATCTTTGCATTCACATTGGACGACTTGTCCCTTTCCATATAGAAGGTCCATTATAAGAAAGAAAAAAAATAGGCCAAATAATGTAGGACTCCCAATACTTTTCATTGCATGTGCAAGTATATACTACAACTGAGTATATATTCCATAAATTAAGAAAGGGATAGATAAGACTGGATGAAAAGCTAAGCTAATCCTAGCAATGTGGTTGTTAGTGGATTCCTATATATATAAATAGTAGTGTTAGTGGCTGTGCGATGCATGGGGAAAAATAAAATATATATTTTTAATTGGTAAAATTTTATTATATGCGCTTATTAATGTAGATTTACAATTTATAGATATCATACTATTAAAAGAATGAATAGCATAATACAATATTTTATGCACGATAAATTCGAACAATAGAGGCAACGCTCTATGATTTAGTTCCACGATTGCAACAACTATATTAATAATTCTTTGATTTCAATAATCCACTAAAGTGAATGAGACAAAGACTATATGACATTAGACATTCTCTTTCTTTCACTATTCCCACTTGGTCGGCGGCACTCCTTGTGTGAAAAATTATTTATTTATGTTAGATTGACTCAAAAATTGAGACAAGCCCACAACATTAGCCGACGATTCGGGAAAAACCTCTCGGACTGATCTTCTTGATCAGTTATGTATGTCTACATGTGTTCATGTTGTAGTAACGGATAGGAGTTGTAAACGGGAACCGGTTCCGCGGGAAAACCGGTACCGAACCGGGAACCGGTTCCCGAGTACCGAAAAAACCGATACTAATTCCGGTACGCGGTATAAATGTTAGGCAAATTTTCGGTCGGTTAACCGGTACCGTACCGGGTACAGGTTTAAATTTTAAAATTCAATTTATTTTCTAATTTTTAATTTTAAAATTTGTTTTATGAATTGAAAAGTAGGAAAAGAATATAAGTTGAATTGGTATTTGAAAAATAGTGTTTGTTATTTGTTGGATTTGTATTAGAAATTGAAAAACATGAAAAATATATGTCAAATTAGTGGTTGAAAATTAAGAATAAATTAAAAATATATATATATTTATTTTATTTTTAAGAAAATCGGTACCTTAACCGGTTTTGAAAAACTAATTAACCGGTACCGAACCGTTTACCACCCCTATTACTATATGCACTCATCCACCCATAACCATGAGAAGAATTTTTTTGGGCTATCAACGTGAAGTATCTTTTTCTTTCTCCTTGCTTTTGTTTATCAGTATCCCACATCGGAAGCAGCAATGCTATTTAGGGTGTCAGCGCTTTATAAAGTCTAAAGCCGATTCTTGAGAACAATCACGCAGCCGCGCGTTGAGCACATAGCGAACTATTCTTTCGCCTTTTACTAAAGAATACCGTGTGCTCGTCGCATTTCAAGCGGCATACGCCTCTTTTTGGAGGGTTGTCTACCTTTGGGTTGATTCCCAACCAATTCTAATTGAAATTTCATGTCTTAAAGGTTTATGTTTCTTTGTTCGAAATTTCTTATACTAAATGTTACTTATGCTGTTAATTAGTGAAATGTAAAACATTAATCTGGCAACCTAAACTAGATATGTAGTTCTATGTTTATATGGAATCTACAATATGATCCAAAGTTTGTGTTAGACTAAATTACTCTACACGATTTTTGCTTTCTCCATATTTTCATTTAATTATTTTATTAATCACATGTTTTATTTGAATTAAAGGAAGTTCGAAAATCTAGGAGGGAAGACCAAGTCTTCACTTGACCTTGTCGAACAAGTAAAAGTAATTGAGCTAGCTACTTTTAGAACAAGTTGTAATTAATTTGGAGTTGGTTGAGGGAGTTCAAACGTGCTGCAAATTCTTGGTGAGTAAGGCTATCATCTCACTATAAATAAGGGATAGATGTAGAGCTTCATTTATCCAGGTTTTGTGCAAAGCTACCACTTAGAAATTGCATAACGCACCACTCTCAAATTTGGTTTCACAAAACATGCTGCAATTTGTTATTTGGTCAAAGGTAAGAAGAGTAGGAAGTTGATGGCCTCGGTGTGGGTGGGCATGATTTGGACGAAGAGAAACGACATATTTTTAATAATGGGGCGTGGAAGCATGATAGGGTACTAGGAGAGATAAAAGCTCTAGTGTGGAACTGGGTGGTCGGAAAATCGGGGTCGAGAGTGATTTGGTGTGTGGTGTTCTAATACTCTTGCGTCAATGGATTGTTTCTGATGTGTCTGATTTCGTGGGGGTGGGATTATGTTGGTGTTTTGTTTGATGAGGGGGGGTCTGCTATATGCTCTTTTGATGTGCTCGAGCTTGGGGGGGAAACGGGAGTGCTTTTGTATTCTGTTTTTGTTGTTGGACATTTCTTATGCCTCTTGATATAATATATTGCTTTCCTTTTCAAAAGAAAGAACTCAGTTTCTATACAAGTATTAAGAGTTAAAATACTCGTAGACTAAGTTGTTTAGATTGTAGAGGACGTCTTGTTTTCTTTTCAGCAACATCACACGATGCAAAACTTACAGTTTGGTTGCAGGACTGAATACTAGCGGAAACTGATATAAATCAACACATAATTAATTTTGGGGCGACCATTATGTAGATAAAGTATTAACTATCAAATATTCTCAAATCCAATACATTCACTTATCTTTCCATACGAGTCATGACATTGACATCTCCTTCATTGCCCTGACTAGCTACGGGAACCAACTCCTGGCTTTTGTTAGGTTTGCCGAGCGCACGGGACATTATAGTTAGTCAGTTTAAGCTCAAATATTATGATTTAAAGATCAATAAATATAAAATTCACCAAGGAAGACAGGTTATAAATACTTTGCTAATGAAATATCCAAAACTACCATCATACATATGGTTTCAGAGTTTTTAACATTTTTCTAATGAGGATAAAGTCACACCATAGTAGCAAAACATATCATTACAGATAAACTAAATGCTTAAGAGATCATTGAACCTATTTCTGCTCTCGAGGCCGGTGACAACAAATAGTCATCTCCTCTTCCAAAATTGCCCGTCTTCATCAAGTTCTGGACTTCTTCTTTTTCCCATCTGTAGCAACCATTGGGGTATCTTCGGAGTCCTTGTCTTTGCTCTTCTTCTTTTTCTTCTTTTTCGCAGTTCCATCTTCTATATCGGCTCCATTTGCATCGGTCATTTCCTGGTCTTCGTCCTCCTGTTTCCTCTTTTCTTTCTTCTTCTTCTTCTTTTCTGATTTAGGCTCCTCATGTGCATCTCCATTTTCAGTAGACATAGGCACATCCTCTACAAAGATTAGAAACAGATCTAGTTGTAAGGAAAACAGACGCAAGACATTATATATGCAAGGAAAATGATTTAAGACTATACGCTACCAGATCTAAACACATGACAATGTAACAGATCAGTGGATTGCGATCAGTTGCATGATGAGAAAATAGCAAATAAAACATACTGAATTGAGACATCATTTGGTTAAATAAAGCCATGTGGCAATAATTTAGCATTTAACATTCAGTGACTATTAATCAAAGATGAGCTAGTAATTAGTCCAAGTAACAAGAGGCATTTGCAAATGAAGCATAACAGAAATGAAACAACAAAGCTCATGTGGTGCTGAAACAGAATCACATGAAGCAAAAGACCTATCTCTACAATTGAAGATTAGATCCTATTAGACTTTGTTTATTTTAAAATTTCAAAAAAACAAATGAGATGAGCCCAAACCTTTGCTTTCAACTGTGTCAATGACAGACTTCATAACATCGATGTTTTTACGAGGAGCAACCCCTTTATCGTAAAAATCTAGCCGTTCTTCGACCTGTTCACGGAGTTTCTCTCCGAAAGCAGAAGTACTCGTTTCTGCACCAAAAGGAAACCATGGTTGACCAATAAATTCCTATCCACAAGAAAAGACAAACCAGTAGCCATAACCAAATTAGTTACCTAGGAAACAGTCAAGGCGAGAGGCAATTGAACACTTGTTAGCAAGATAGCGAGCCATACGGCCTTTATTTTTAGTAGAAGCACGGCCAATGAATGAAGAATGGAATATAAGACCATACTTCGGTGTGTTTCCATGTGTTTTCAATGCCCTGAAGACATAGCATGAGAAAAATCAGATAACACATTAATTGATTAAATAAGAAAATTAATTGAGGCGTGTTGATATAATAATGCTTCAACAAGATACACAAAGCTATACTAGAAGTACCTGAATAGAGCCTTCTCAGCACCAAGGATCTGAAGAGTAGAAGAAGGACACTTTGCCAAGTTTGTAAGACTGCCAGCATGGGAAATCAAACGTGCTCCAACAACCTCACCAATCAATGCAGCCAAATTAGGTGCAATGTCATTCATTTTGGCAACAAGGTAGTCATAGAGCTTCTTCCTGTACTCAGCAAGGTCCATCACTCTTTGCGCAAATTGCTTCACATTAATCAAATCTATTGGTGACAAATCCTGACCTGTAAAACAAAGAATCACACATTAGTATAGGATTAAGAATGCCCTTAAACAAAACAAATGTTAGAAAACCTACCCATGGATGCCTTGGCAGCCTCTATAATCTCCTTTGCCTTATCTTCATCTCCAACTATGTCAGTCAGGCCAGACAATTTATCCTCAGACAACTCTGCTTTGTCCTCTACGTATTTTGCAACTTTGGCATAAAGATAGTTGTCATTAACAATCTTCACCAATTCGGGGAAATGCCACGAGTACCATTCTCTGCATTAACATGATTGTGATATAAAAAATACGCTTAAAGAAAGAATTACATTTCATCATCTGAAATCATAAACTATTAAGACAAGTAAGCAAACATCCAAAGGTAATATTTAATGAGGACTGGAGAGAACAGCTACAAAGAGCAATGGAAATAGCAGCACAAGGACTAAATGGAAGGAATATACTACCTCACTCTCATAGAAAAGGAATTGACATCTTTATCAAGGGTGTCCAGGAGAAAGATAGCTTGAATAACCATGTTGTCCACACGGTTCACATTGAACTTCACCTTTGCTCTGCTGTAACTGTGACCCAGACCAAGTTGGGCCTTTTCCAAATCTCCAGGCTGTTCAAATACCACATACATCATTTTTAACTTCATAAAACACATTAACAGAATGAATAAGAATCAGAAACTGACCAACCTTTAGGTTTTCAATGAACCGATCAAAATGCAAACGAATGCCACGAATAAGCTCAAGAACAAACTCATTACTTTGGCATGGAATCTTAGTTACTTCAAAAATATGTGATCCAAGTTTTGGCTCCGCCACTCCCAAACTAAACTTTGGCTTCTTACCCTCTTTGACCTTTGGCAAAGTAAGCTCCAAAAAGTTCCTCAATTCATCAGTCATTTGACCTTAATTCCAAATCAGAAACCAGTAAAAAAGGTTAACATATCTTCCAAAAGAATAACTATTGAGTTAAAACACATATAATAAACAAATATCAGCAAGCAGAATATTTCATAAAAATGGTCGGCTGCTTTGATTTTCAAATTACTATCTGGCTAAAACAACAAGGGGACAAAATTAAATGAAAGATAATGCAGGTATGCATTTGAGTTCTCCCCTGACTCCAGACCCTAACTGAAAATACACATCTTTTCTTGTCTCCAGCCCCTTCAATTAGAAAACTACATTTATCTTTTCTTGACTCCAGCCCTTTAACTAGAAAACTACATTTTCTTACATTTATCCAAAGAGCTCTTTAAGCTGAGAGTGAAAAACACAGAAAGGTACAATAAAAATCTGATTTCATAGTTCCAAGGATAAGATAAATTCATTTAACTGCATAAACAGCAAACTTCTCTCTCTTCAGTTCCCTCTCTAGTCATCGCAATAACACACATGCCCAATCACCACATGCAAATCCAAGCAGAAAAAAATCAACAGAACTTCGTCGAAACACACAACTAAAAGAAACAGATGCACGTACATCAATATCCCCTCCAAACAGGGTATGCAGAATACTAATACTTCAAAATATCCTCTTTCCTCCATTTAACGTCTTAAGCCAATATAATTATTTAACCTCCAGAAGTCGAAAACAAACAATCAATACTTGTAGTTTCAGTTCAAGTCGTGTGGTTTTTACCTTCAGAAATGGCGTTGCATTGGTTGAGAGCATCAAGAGCGGATTCGTACGGGGTAAAGGCGGCGAGCTTGACCACCTTGCCGAAGCGGTTGAGGTCGACAACGGAGCTCCTGACGGCCTCGGTGTTCTGGCCGATTTCATCAATTCCATCAGCTGAGAAGAGGCCGTAACCAGACGCCGACTCGTATAGCACGTAGAGCGTCATCGCAGAAAACTCCTCTATCGCCGCTGTGTGAGAGGGAGAGAAGAGAGGGGAGAGGGGCGGGTGGAGGTTTATGCTGTGAAGTTTAGGTTTAGGGTTTTTCGGCCCTATTTTAGAAGACAGAATGTGACACGGGGACGGGCCGGGCCCACTCTTTTTTATTTTATTACAATTTGATTGATAGGGTGTTGAAATTTATTTATTACAGATTGGTTTTTCTTTCGAAATAATATCATCCGAGCAAATGAAATTTTTAAATTAGGGTACTAAAACACGATATAATTTTGGGGGTTAGAATATTAATATTTGGGTACTAAGAGATCATATTATTTAGAGGTTTTACTACTTTAGAAGCAAACTGTACTGTTTTTCACTTTAAGGGCGTTTACTTTGCATAATTAGCACTATGAAGGATTGAGTATTTGGGGGATTAAATGTGTGATATGACAATATTTATCTATCAATCCTTTGTTTACTATGAAAGAGTAGTGGAAGGATTAAAATCGAGATAAAAATGATTAGAGCGTATTGGTGTAGAGGTAAAAAACTTAAGGGTATATTGGTCATTTCATAAATAATTCCTTATCTTTCTTAGCAGAATTTTTCCAATCACACCTGTTTTGGGAGGACAAAAATCAAAGAAGAGCAACCTTAAGGTTTAAAATTATCACGAGCTTTGAGTTATCTCACAAAATTTATCCTTCATAGTAAACATGGGATTAGTCTAGATTAATTTTATTTACTCAGCCTAATCATAGAAAGTAAACGGGTCCTTAAGGTTTCGTATCAATTGTTGTTTTTCACTTTTCGTATCAATTGTTTTTCATAAATCAATAATAACTAACAAATATCAGATGGCTATTTGATTCCGAATGTTTAAAGAGACATGAGCAATTATAACAAGAGAACTAAACTAATTACGTATTGTCATAAACTAATGGCTATTTATTTTCATCCTTTAATGACATCGTTTTACTTTTATATACGATGATTTCACATCTATTAAAAACAATTCTAAAGTAATAAATCAATCCTTCTTTAATATACATTGCAAGCCTACTTTAAAAAAAATGTTAAATCTAGCACTAATTGGCCTATTAGGAGGCTCATTTGGGTCAAGCCCCGTTAAAATCTTCTAATGAAAAAAACATCTTACGGGGAAAATAATACTCGGTCTAGGGGAAAAAATGGTAAGATACATCTTCTGGATTTGAGATCTTCTGATATGTCGCCTTCAGCCTTCGGATTTGCCACTTGTCGTCAGATCTATTGAGTTGTTATTCGTATCTCTTTTTATTCTCCAAGGTTGACTTGTGGACCTAGCTAAATTTGATATATTTCACATTTGAAATCTAGTGAGCGCGTCTGCTTTTGACGCTAGATCTGTCATTGGCGCTTACAGTATTTCATGTTCTCATCAAGTATTGAGTTTTTTTTTTTCCGGGTCCCATAAGTATAATTTAACATAATTCAAAATTAATGGAACTTGGGCTTTTCGAACGAGCATAATAAGGGAGTGCACTATCTTCATTAATAACAGGTGAAAGGTGTGAATACACTCTTAAACCTTTTCGTCAAAACCAAATACACCCCTAGCGTTGGTTTTGGAGCAATTACATTCTCAACGTTGAAAAAAGAAACAGGTAAATCTCCCTTTTTCTTGACGAGGTGTTAACAACGTTCAATTCACGAGTTTCACTAAACGAGCTCAAACGAATTTTTATCAAACGAACTCCGAATAACTCACGAGTGGCTTGATTCATTTACAACCTTATTGCTATTTGGGAGAGAGAACTGTACTAGAACTCAGATAAGTTAAATAAAGCACGATATATTAAAACAAATATAATGTCGATTTCGATGATGTCTCTAGTACGAATATAAATCTTTATATATATGTATAAACGAAAAATAAGTTAGAAAATTTTTGCTTAAACATATGAATTAATGAACTGTTGATATTACATATTCTTAGGTCTAATTATAATGTCATACGGGGAGGGAGCACTAGATGCTGAACGTCCTCCTCTTGGACTTGAATGAACCTAAAGAAAAACCATTAGAATCACCTAAAAATAGTTACTAATATAGAATAATTTTTATATATATCGAGAGACAATTATTAAAACAATTATTTTAAGAGAATAAAAATAAAATTTGGTCCATTAATATGAAAAGATAAAATGATCCTTCATTTTGCAAATTTACACCATTTCACCACTGTCAAATCGTGAAATGATGTATTTTACACTACTTTTTATATTAATGGGTCAATGGTGTAATTTCGTGAAATGATGGACTTTTTTCTATCTTTTTATATTAATGAGCTAATTTTTACTTTTACAATCTTTAAATGGTTATTTTAATAGTTGGCTCTTGTAAACTATTTCATATTATACACTTGCAAAATTATTTCACGCATTATATATTTGCAAAATCATGTATACACAAAAGTTCTCTGCGTACATATCATCATGGTCGAAGTTCTATTCTTGTCTCTTTTTCAGTTAGTCGGAGCTCGTTGGTTTGTGGTGCTACTACCGATAAAACGAAGCCGTTTTATCTTTGGAGACGACACGCCTGATTCGAGACATTACCGGGGCGTATCTCGTCTTGCGGATAGATAGATTTCTCGACTCAGCTTACATACGGTTTTGTTTAGTTTCTTTTGTAATTTCTGTTTCATTTCTATGTATCTCTTTTCTACATTTCTTGAGTTGTATTACACCCGACAAGTTTCTTGTACTCAGTTTTCCAAAAATTTGTGTCGGGGTAGAGAAGTGTTGTTGAATGCCCGACGAGGTCTAAGACTGTCTCCAGTAATGACTTTCAACCAACCCCATCTAATTTTTTTAATTAAAATATTAATTTCTTTCTGACGATCCCACTTTCCGTGCTCTTTTTGGGTAGTCCTTGCCCTAGAATGGGTACCTTTTGTGTGTTCTTTGTGTGTGTCTGTGTCTGGGAGGGCATGCTTTGAGGTGTTGCAGGTTGAGCAGGACCTTGGGCAAAGTTAGCCCACCTCCTGTGAGAGAGGTGAATTCCTAAAGTTTACATTGGCAAGGCACTCTAACATTTTGCCAAGACACGGTACCACGCGGGAGTTGAGCCTGACCGACGAGCTGACATGAAGCCAAGAAGATGACTGAGTCAAAGAAGAGCGGGAAAAAAAGGACGAGGAATGACGTAGGG
This sequence comes from Salvia sclarea, assembly GCA_036873715.1. NCBI lineage: Eukaryota > Viridiplantae > Streptophyta > Magnoliopsida > Lamiales > Lamiaceae > Salvia > Salvia sclarea. Next base: position 2,469,798 of record JAYJMF010000073.1, read on the forward strand.
GACATAGGGTAAACTCAGAAAGCAGCTGGTAGACCAAGACAAAGACTTGCACGAGAAAGGAAAGATTCTGGGTAAGGACCTCCTCAGCCGCAGAGTTGATTTTTGCCGAAAGGGGAAAGTCAATCTTTGGTGGTTGAGATGAGACAAATCCGTCCAGCTGAAGCCAGAGGAGTCTCCATCGGTGGTCCAAGACCCGAGCCAGTTGCTGACCTCATCCACCTACCGCCTCGAGAAGTGCGCGCAAACCAAGCCAAAGTGGAGTATACTTAGGCTCCCCAACAACCACTTCACAGATATCGAATGAAGAGTGGAAGCATCTCGTCCTTAGTTTTCTCTGCATTTTCTCTTTTTCATTTCTGTGGTATTCATGAGTGATTTGTGAGGAAGAAGAACAAGTCCTAAGGGCAAACTTACTTTATGTTTGTTTCTTTTGTGTACTCTGCCCGAGTTATGGCTTGCCAGAGACAGTTTACATTTTGCTTTTGATTTTATATTCAAGTATGCTTTCATTTTACTTCTCGTTTGTTTACTTTATGTTTATGTCGATGAGGTGTGAGTAGTCGGCCTGGTTGGGGGTGAAGCACATTGAGTCAAGGTTATGAGAATCGTGAGGTCGAAATATCCTTAGAGCCTTGAGTGTGTGTTCCCGAAGCTCTAGGCCTTGATACCCATGTTATTCATTTCCTTGAGTGTTAACTCGGCTGCTAGCCTTGAGGGGAGGGGTAGCTACAAGCAATAGCCGGAGTCAAACATTGAGTGTCTTTTTGTCCCGAAAAGTACGACTGGTGGGTGATTGTAGTCGTCGGACTTGGGCAAAGGGCTACGAGCCACTCCCTTGGACCGGCCTTTGGCTAGTTGGGCTACCTAGTGAGTCAAGCTGTTGGGGGGAGGGATACCCTAGTGAAGTGTCTTCCTAGGGAGAGCGTCCTAGCAAGGGGGCAAGGCAGGGGGTCTCTGTACTTCGTCTTAAAACCTAAGGGCAAGCTGGGGTTGGGGGGCCTGGTGTACGTAACGACCAAAAAGGGGCGCCTACCCCTTGGTACCTTTAACCAACGACACACACTTAGGGGCGAAAACCCATGAACCTATGATCGACGTCTTGACCAATATCTCAACGTGTGGATCCCTTGGCCCAACTACTTAGTTATTTGACTTACATCTTGTGTTTACTTTTCAACTTTTACTTTCCGCTCAAAATCCATCTCTTAGTGCATCTCACTGAGACCGTCAGCCCAACTGACACCTTGCCCTACGAGCAACCCCATATTCAACCGTGACAATCTGAGTAACTCGACAACCAACTCCCTTGGGTTCGACCATTTGCTTACCACATATGGAACTATGTGTTCAAAGTAGAGGAAATTATAAATATTGTCTTTGGCACGGCGGAGCTCTTAACGACAAGTTCTGTCCGCCACTTTCTCATTCACATATTCAATCATCGACTTAAGGATCTCATTGAGTTACGATGACTACGTATCAAGTACATATCTAACTTCTATAGTGAGAAGCCAACTTGTCATACACTGGGGCCACTTGCTCCTATTTAAACGTTATTTTTCTTTAGTTCTTTTTAATAATTGGTTATATAGAAATTATTTTTCTAAATATACCATTGTAATTAAAGATTGATTTAAAAAGATTATAAGATCTTAAGTTTTGATGTGGTGTTGACCCGGTATGGTAAAATTTGTTTTTCTACTACAATCGTAGGGACTACTTTAGTATATTTATAATCTCATTACTGACACCAACCCAACCTAACATATCTTTTATTTTTATTTTATTTTTAACTATGTACTCCCTCCGTCCCATAAGATTATGCACGTTTTGACTCGGTGCGAGTTTTAATAAAATGTGGTTGACTTGAGTAGTAGTGGAGTATGGGTCCCACAAAAAAGTATTATTAAATGTAAAAGTAGTGTTAGTGGAGATTGGGTCCCAAAAGTAGTGTAAATAAATGATAAAGTAGGTGTAATAAAGTGAAATAGAGTGTGGGTCATTTCCAAAAATAGGTGCGCATAATCTTGCGGGACGTCCCAAAATGACAAATTGTGCATAATCTTGTGGGACGGAGGGAGTATTATCTTTAATATAATACATAGCGCGCCATGAACAACCGTTTGATCCCCATCAAAATCTGCATTGAATCCTTTACAAACTAATGGATGTAAACAAATAGCGCACCAATTTATGCAGAGTGGGAGCTCCATTCAACAATATAGGATGCCCCTACATAACTTCCGGCAGTATTTCCCATACAATCCGTTATTTTCGACAAATTTTACTCTTAGCAACTCCTATGTTCGAAGCAAGATGTTGTCTAATTAGACTACGGATTACAAATGTCTAGAATAGCGATCTATTGCTATTTCGCGCGGCAATTCACACCGGTGTAATGAAAGTGAAAGACCCACGACAATAATGGAACGTGCCCTGAATAATCGACTCGTTTCCAATTTGTAATTGTATGAAAAAAGAAATATTATAATTGAGAATGAGGATAATCGTCCAACTTTTAATAATTTTGGGACTTTGGAAAATTCAGAGAATTTAAAAGATATTAAGATGATTTGGATCCATTTCAGATGGAAATAAATTATGAGAGGAAAAAAGAACGAAAATTATGAAAAAGATAGAGATGCAGTTTGTTTGTAATATATTGTAAAATTAGACTCTATTTATTGAGATAAATAAATAAAAAATTCAATATAATTTTAATTTTTTTTAAAAGAATTCTATTACATTAATAAAAAACTGTCATGTGTCAAATATAATAGAGCACCAATGGTGAATTTAAAGTGACCTTCAAAGTGAATGACCGCATGGATCACAAATTTTCATTACTTTTGCATTTATTTTAAATTTTTTTACTTTTTGTCTTATTCGCATGACTTGGTTACAATGTCCTGGGTCACCAATGGTATGGCAGTAGTCCTCTGGACCTTTTTGGTAGCCTAGATAGGAAATGGAAGGATAGGATTAATTTAAGAAGGAGAGACAGGAAAAGAGGATTTTAGCAATCTTAATATGTTGTTTGGTAAAACTAATTAAACACCCAATTATAATCTAAATTCTATGTTTGGTAGACTATAGTCATGAGATTAAATTGTGCAAATTACGAATTTGTCATTTTCAAATTAAAAAAAAATAATAATAGAAATTTAAATTAAAATTCTATTAAATACGCAATAGGGCAAAACATATGAAACAATTTTGTAGAAACTTCTCACTCGACTCTTTGACACCAGCGATAAACTTGCAGCCTTTCTCCCTTCATCGGTCAGCCGTTCGACGGCGTCAGAGCGAAACAACGACCATGTTAGGTTGACGTATCCATCATTTCCTATTCACGACTTTCGTATTTTTTGCCTGCAATTATGTCAAATACAATTTTGTTTTTTTCAATTAGGGCTTTCGATTATTTAGTGGAAGGGTCATATTATCATTATAACTAATTCCAGAATGTGTAATATTCGCTTGGAGCGATTTCATCTTGGGTGTATTAGATGATAGTCATAAAACATGAAAGTAATGTTGAGTTTGAAAATACCCTATATTAAACGAAATGCTAATATATGTTATCTGTTGAGGAAAATGTGCGATTTAGGACAAATAATTGTTGGGCAAATTTATGTAAGACATAAATTTTGCCCACCATGAGAAGAAGCCCTAAAATTAGAATAGTTAAAACCTTTGCATGATTATTTAATCAGTAGCCATTCAAGAAGGTCATTATTTGAATATATATGAGAGGACAACTATTTTTTTGCGAATTACATTATCATCAATCTGCATCATGTTTTAAAATATTCAGAATTTCTTTTACTGATGTTAGAATCTGAAGTTGCATTTATGTTCGTACATCCACTACAGTTTCTGACTCCATATTGAAGACCTCTTTAATGATGATGATCTTTTATCCAAAATATAAAACTAAACAATGTTTTCATCTTCTTCCGTATGATTAAAGAAACGAAGCCTTGGAATGAGTTGTACTCAAGAAGGTACATGTATTCTCTGGTTGACATATATGTGTATTGGATATATATTTGATGTGTGGCAGATTATATGTGTATATATGTTATATATTTGATGTGTGGCAGATTTAGTAATCTTCTGATCCTATAACCTACATAATTAAACATTTGTTGCCCTATGGTTATTATGTTGTATTCTTTTCATATTTTAATATATCAGCCGTGGTTACTTTTGAAACCAATAGTAATCTTTACTAGTCCAATATGAAATGCAGGGAGCAGCGGATTCCCTAATAGGGGGAAGAAAACTAGAGGGACTCGGAGAAGTTGGACTGAAAATGAGGAGGTCATCCTCATTGCAGCCGTGAAAGACCTCATAGTAAAAAGATGGAAGTCTGACAATGGCTTTAGGGCCGGTTACCTGACCAAGCTAGAGGAGGTCATGAAGAACCATTGGCCAGATACTGATATCAAGGCCACACCGCATATAAGCTTAAAGCTCTCGACTTGGAAGAAGAACTTTTACTCGCTTCAGCAAATTACGGCACAAAGCGGCGTTGGTTTCAATAGTACTGGAAACTTCAAGATTGATGTCCTGGACCAGGCATGGGAAGGAATCATTAAGGTAATTGTGCATAAAGTGTTGATGAAAATTTTGTTCATCTATCCCATTTTTTGAACATGTAAATCTGATTTTATTGTTCTCTAACTTCTGGTACCAACTGCAATTTAATCTTAATATGGAATGTGTCTAAACTCCTCCCTTTTTCTTATGCATAGGCTGATTCGAATGCTCGGAATATGCGTTACAAGTCTTGGCCGTACTATGATGAATGGAAAGAGATATTCGGCCGAGATAGAGCGAATGGAAATGGAGCTGAGGACATTCCAGATGCGTGGAATGAGATTCGCACTCAAGAAGACACCGAGGATGTTGGTACGGGAGATGACTACAACGTCTCGCTTGAGGACCTTGCTGAGACGGATGGAAATAACGATAATATGTCACATACTGATAGGCCTACGCAGCTGCCCCAGACAAACAACAATTCCAAGAAACGGAAATGTTGGGTCCCGGAGGGCGACTGAACTGGTGTGTATGGGGGGGAGGGGGAATACACCAATGGGTTCTTTTCGAAATAAAAGACAAGACACACAGAGTTCAGTTTTAAAACAGGCTGAGAAACTGAGACTGAAGTTA
>JAYJMF010000073.1:2487881-2511773 GCA_036873715.1 Salvia sclarea
AAACAAAGTGAAGGCAAGGCAAAAATAATAATAGAGATAATAATTAATAAGGTTAGTAGGGCCGAAAAAATAGTAGAATTAAAATAACTCTATCAAGTTAGTGTCGAGTCAAAATGTTTCGACATCGCCCCGATTTCATTTTTAGACATGTTTTATAAACTGTTACAATAATGCTTTGTTAATTTGTACCAAGATATAGACATATATATAGTGTTTATGCCATATATTATATCTTATAACCATAAAAAACTTTAGATGTGCCTATTTTGCTATCAGTCGACATATAGTGTTTATTATTGCACTGGTTTATGGAATCCAAAAATCGAATTTAAACCTAACCAAATCGAATTTATGTTCATTAAAAATCGAATCGAATAAAAAATTCCGAAATAGTGTTATAATCAAATTTATTTAAATAAGACAATGAAATTTAACAAGAGAGAGCGTGTGAAGAAAATCACTTATTTAAAAATAGAGAAAATATATATGTGAGGTTAGACTGTTCTACGTGCCATAAGTTTGCTTAATTATGTAATTAATTACTACTTAATTCATACAAACTCATATATATAGTCGTATATATGAGTCTATATGGCCATAACAAAATAATACTATTAACGAAGAAAATATAGAACAGCTGTTTTATTACATCATGTAATTTCGACAAAAATCTCAATAAAATTTATATATATTTAATCATACGAAGAGTTCAATAAGAGAATAGTCAAACGAAATTTTCAAAATCTACATATAGCCATATAGGGTATAGATTTTGCTTATGAATTAAAATGCAACACTAGCTAGCTCAGATATATATAGCATGAGTAGGTAAATACCTTGTGATTGGAAAGCTCAACCAAAGATAACACTGCACCATATACAATATGGTGATTCGATCTCCACGATTATTCCCTCAATCCCTAAATAAGTGTCTACAATCATCAAAAGATTCAAAATACACATGCAATGCAAGGAAGTGTTTAAATTTTTTCATCCCTAATTATTGTATGAAAATCGAAAAAATAAGGAATTTGTATTGATGATATTAGTGAAATTGAAAGTTTGACATCTTTACAAATAGGATGGAGGAGAATTTACTATTTTTTCAAAGATAAAGTTAATTTGAAATAATAGAACACTTATACAAAGATAAAGTTGATTTTCAAATAGGATGGAGGAGAATTTACTAATTTTTGTCGGCCATGTTTTGTTCGTGATAGCTCTGTTGCAAACTTACCCAAAAAAGTATACATAAGGTTAGGTGTTCTTGGCTCCATAAACTGTGGAAATTAAGTTGAATTCGGAATATATACACTAATAATATCACATAAAAAATATTACAAATGATGACTCATCTCCATGTCAATTATGCTTGGAGTGGCCCCAGGTATCATCAACTAAAATCTTATTCATCTAAATCAACCACATTATTCCAAACTCCAAATTTCAAAATAATATTTGATGGTCGTCGATGCCTAAGGTATTTGTAAAGTATGTTTTGGATGCTTTTGCCTAGATTTCACTATAAAACCACCCCATTTTGGTTCTTTGTTTCTCACTCCTCATTACATCTTGTACTTGAAGTTTGTTACAAAAGTTAGGTAACATTTTGACATCCCATTTTCTCCTTCTTTCTGTTTTCTTGACTTTCTTTCATGCATTGTGTGATGTGCTTACATATTTTCATGGCATTCTTCTTGCTTTCTTGCAGTTAGAAGGGAATAACAACATTGAATATACCATTAATTGAAAATGACGATCACAGCAGCTCCAGTCATCAAGAATGGCTGCCTCATGGTGAAAGGCAAGGTGCTCCTAACTGGAGTGCCAGACAACGTTGTCGTCTCTCCAGCAAGCTCGGGGTCAGCCTTCTTAGGGGCCAACACCCCTACCTCGAGCTCTTGCCATGTCATCAATCTTGGAATTCTTGAGTGAGTTTCATAATCTCGTAGTCTCCAGTTTTGATGATATTTCTAGGATGTGTTGGTGAGGTTTTCTTGTTTTTTTATTTGGATAGGAATTACAAGTTTATGTGCTTGTATATAGCCAAGATTTGGTGGATGATACCGCGAGTTGGGAAATCAGCGAGTGAAATTCCAATGGAGACCCAGATGCTACTGGTGGAGGTAGGGGAGGAGTCTGTGCTAGGCGTGGTGGAAGACGAAGCTCCTACAACGGGGCAGAATAAATTCTACGTGCTCGTGCTGGCTGTGCTGGACGGGGCTTTTAGGACAACTTTGCAGGGGACTCCATCAAACGAGTTGCACTTCTGCTACCAGAGTGGTTGGTTTCGTCTCAAGACATCGCCTTGTTTCTACTGTTTGATTCATGTGGCTCATCTTTTTGTTGTTTCTTCTTTAAGGTGATGTTGGTGTTGAAACCGCACAAGCAATGGAGGGAGTGTTTATCAACTCAGGGGACAATCCTTTTGAACTGATCACAGATTCAATCAAGTGTGTATTTTCTTCTTTTTGTTTCAAGATTATGGTTTCAGACATCAGATTCTTGATATTGTGAAACTATACCCATTTTCTTAGGATTCTGTCTAAACATAAGGGTACATTCACTCATCTTGAAAACAAGAAGGTATGGATCTATTACTATTCATAACCATCTACACACACACACAATTTTTTTGTTACGATCTGAGATTGAGTCGGGGCTCCCAAAATTCAGGCGCCTGCTCATTTGGATTGGTTTGGTTGGTGCACTTGGGATGCATTCTACACAGAAGTCACCCCAAAAGGGATCAAAGATGGCCTTGAGAGGTTTGATCACTCGAAAATGAAGCCTTTTCTCCACACTTAAGTGTATGAATGGAATCCATAACCGTGTAAATTTTTACAGTTTCAAAGAAGGAGGGATTTCTCCCAAGTTCTTGATCATAGACGACGGATGGCAGGAGACAGTAAATGAGTTCCACAGAGAAGGAGAACCTCGCATTGAAGGAACACAGTGAGTCCCGAAATCAGAAATCTCTTCACTTTTCTTGGATGAGGTTATGTGATCGATCATAGTACTATGTTTTTGTAGGTTTGCTACAAGATTGACAGATATAAAAGAAAACAGCAAATTCAACACACAACTGGATGGCTCGAGCAAGAACCTGAAAGAACTGATTTATTACATCAAACAGAATTATGGACTAAAGTAAGCTCTCTCTGAAACAAGCAAAAAATATCTTTAAAAATCTCAAATAGTTATTTTTTTATGGTTTTCTTGATTTAGGTACGTATACATGTGGCATGCCTTAGCTGGTTACTGGGGTGGAGTTCTTGAATCATCTGAAGCGATGAAAAAATACAACCCTAAGCTCGAATACCCGGTTCTGTCTCAAGGAAACGTCGGAAATATAAGGGACATAGCCCTGGACAGCTTGGAGAAGTACGGTGTGGGGGTGATTGATCCTCACAAGGTTTTTGACTTCTACAATGATATGCACAGCTACCTTGCCAGCAGTGGTGTGGACGGTGTCAAGGTTGATGTTCAAAATCTGTTGGAGACGTTGGGATCTGGATATGGTGGCCGTGTCTCGATCACTAAACGCTATCACGAAGCTCTTGATGAGTCCATAGAGAGAAACTTCACAGAGAATAACTTGATATGTTGTATGTGCCACAATTCAGACTCTATTTTCAGGTATGTTTGGTGCTTCATTGTCTTGGTCATGTCGTGTCTAGAAGTAACAAACATGGCGTGTTTGGATCGATGTTTTTAGCTCAAAGAGGAGTGCAACAGCTAGGGCGTCTGAGGATTTCATGCCTAATGAGCCAACTTTTCAGACATTGCACATTGCATCAGTCTCTTTCAACAGCCTTCTACTAGGAGAAATTGTGGTTCCAGATTGGGATATGTTTCACGTGAGCATCTCTTGCATTATTTATGGTTAACATATATCAGAAAAACAATCTTGTTTAAGGGTGAATGAAATGTTGAATGCAGAGCAAACATAGCACGGCTGAATTCCACGGTGCAGCAAGGGCAATAGGGGGATGTCCGGTGTATGTAAGGTAAGAGGCTCGTCTCACGTGATTGAAAAACCTCCATGTTTTTAAGGTTGTTGATGTGATGAAATGATACAGTGACAAGCCGGGCAAGCACGACTTCAAGATCCTGAGGAAGCTCGTCCTACCCGATGGATCAGTGTTGAGGGCAAGATATGCTGGCAGGCCTACCCGGGACTGCCTGTTTGTCGATCCTGTCATGGACGGGAAGAGGTAATCATGGTGTCTTTTGCATAAGGTGATTTCGCAACCTTTTACGAATAATGAGAAGATCTAATGATGTTTCCCGATTCTTCTCAGCTTGCTCAAGATATGGAACTTGAACAAGCTGACCGGAGTAATAGGCGTTTTCAACTGCCAAGGAGCCGGATCGTGGCCCATGAAACACTCTCAATCTATTCAAAAGTCGCCCACTTCTCTCTCGGCCCGTGTGAGTCCACACGACGTGGAATTTCTTGAACAGATTGCACAGGAAAACTGGGCAGGCGACTCTGCTGTATATGCATTCAACTCAGGTTAGCTCCAACCAATATAACTACTTCTTCCAACAGCTTAATTGACTAATCAACACACCCACAATGGTTGTATTACAGGAACTATTTCAAGAGTGGCAAAGGGTGAAAGTGTTCAAGTGTCATTAGGTGTACTAGAATGTGAAATCTTCACCATCTCACCAATAAAGGTCAGTATAAGGCTCGAGACTACTTTTCATATATACTGCTCATTTAGAAGCACTAACTCCAACATACCATAAACAGACTCTCAAAGGTAGCATCGACTTCGCTCCCATCGGCTTGATCAACATGTACAACTCTGGCGGAGCAGTCGAAGAATGTGGCGTCGACGACCACAAAATCACGATCAAAGCAAGAGGGGCTGGAGAGTTTGGAGCCTATTCTAGCATTAAACCAAATTGTTGCAAGGTTGACAACAAAGATGAGGAGTTCACATACAACTCTCAAAATGGACTCTTCACAATCTATCTACAGAGTGATGGGACTTTCAAGGATATTGAAATTGCTTATTAATTTATCACTAGTTTTAAGTGTTTCTTATCTTAGTCTTAACAAAGTGTTCCTTTTCTCTTTTCCTTTTTGGGAGGAAAGTAATAACAATGTTTGAGTAGTGTGATAGAGTTTCCAAATGATTGAGGAAATGTAACATTCAATGAAGATTGTAGTTTGATTAATATAACAACTCCTTTCATACTCAATGTTTAGGATATATCTCTCATTAGCACCAACGATATTTAATCAACAGCAATTTTTCTATCTAATATAAGTTTTTATTTCAATATAGTGAAAATTATTGTTATGATCATCTATAGTTTATAAATTAGATAAGCATCAAAGCTGGATTTATTCTTATATTATCTCTTTTTAAAGGGATAAACTAATAGAGCAAAATTTGTTTATTATGTAATTTGTTGATACAATAATTTATGAGCTACTGAAATAAAAATAATAATACTTAAAAATACTCACATGGACTAAATATCACTGAATCTACGAAATGTGCTTGCAAAATGCAAATGATGACATATTCCTGATTTTGTTGGTTTGGTGGTTAATTTTCGAGTAAACTCAATCCCCATTCCTCAATAAACAAGTATTCTTTCCGTCCATTAAAAATATGTCTAAATTTTTTTTTCGGAATGTCCATAAAAAGTATGCCTCTTTCCATTTATAATAGTATGACCACACAACTCTAAATTTCAATCACATATTTAAAGTTATTTTTTCTCTACTTACATACCACCCACTTTTCTATTAAAATCCGTATCATTCAAAATGAAGCATATTCTTGGTGAACGAAGGTATTATTTTAAAAAATTAAAGTATTTTTCTCGAATCAAGAATAACTAAGTATTTTTGAAAAGGGGAATCTAGAAGTACACATGTACTTTGTTTCACTGATTTTGTGTTCTTTTACCAGTTCTATTTATTCTTTCTGCTTTTAACTTCTTGTAAACTCCTAAAATGAGCATTTTTCTTTTCTATTGTAAAACTTGAAGCATGAAAAAATGCAGTATTACATATAATAAAATAATAAATACAATTCAGAAAAAGTGAAATGAATGAATTCAATCAACCACTTATCATTTTCATCCAGATGTGATAAATATCTTCATTTTAGGTTAGATATTGAAATAGATAAATAAGTTTTCTATTTAATAAATAGGAATAATTGTACCCTTATCCTCATTCTTGTAGCCCTTTCGAAACCTACCCATTCACCACAAACCCTTCTAAACCCCTTCCTCCTCCTCTTCTTCTCTCTCTCGAATTTCTGCAAAACAATGGCTTTTGCAGCTAATACTGCGTTGATTTCAAGCCCAACGCTCTTCACTCCATCAAAAATCTCATATTCTCACCCTTACCTATCCATTCCGTATAAGCCCGCGAAATTCCAGCTCTACTGCAAGCCCATATCCTCACTTTCTCTCACTTCTTTATTTTCTCTGAGAAGGAAAGAGAAAAGCGTTGTGTCGGCTCTTGGTGAGGATGTTCCGGCAGTTCTTGAGGGAATTGAGGGGAGTTTGAGCTGGGATGCGGCTGCGACTGATGAAAGTGGAGCTGAAGGAGAAGAGGCTGAGGGCGGCTTCGTCGTCGAGCCGCCGGAGGGAGCCAAAGTGTATGTAGGAAATTTGCCTTTCGATGTCGATAGTGAGAGATTGGGTCAGCTCTTTGAGCAGGCTGGAGTTGTTGAGATTGCTGAGGTATAATTCATTTTCTCTATATCTCTTTCATTTTTGGGTGGTATTAGTTGCTCCTTATTTGTTAGAATGGATGAATTTGATAAGTTTTATATGTGGATAAGGTTGTTGTGTTTGGATTTTTATGGTTTTCTTTTATCGCGTGCTCTTTTGGGTTGTGAATTGTGATGCAGAATGGATGAGTTTGATGCTGAAATGGGATGACTTTGTTATGTTTATATTTCCTCCATTGTTTGTTACTTGGTTCGGTCTGACGATATCTCTTGCTTCATAATTTTTAGGTTTTAATGCTGAATATATTTGATGTGTTTTCTATGTGAAATTGTGGTACGGTTTTATTATGTTTGATTTTCGTATGAGCTTTTCATACTTGAGTGGGTTTCTTCGTGAAAGGTTTCTTTTGTCTAATGTTTGAGTGGGAAAAACTGGTCTTCTTCTAGCATGGGATGTGATGCAGAGGATAAACTTGATGAGTCGGCTATATAAAATAATGGTGTGAGTTTGTTGTATTTCAATTTTATTGATGGGTTTGTTTGCTTTATGCAGGTTATCTACGATAGAATGACTGGTAATAGCCGTGGGTTTGGTTTTGTGACAATGAGCACTGTAGAAGAGGCCGAGAGGGCTGTGGAGTTGTTCAGTCGTTATGTGAGTTTTATAGCTGCTTGATATTGATGTTTGTTATGCATATCTGTTTGCTAGAATTTATTGAGCATGTGAACAATGCAACTTGCGTTAGGTTTCATAATTTAAACAGTTGAATTTTATCATCTTACTAATTTGATATGATGGGCACAAGATTGTTTGGAAGCTATTATTATAATTTGGTTGTTGATATCATCTGATATTGAAGCACATGATGTATTTTTTCAACTCTTCTACTACTATTTGAATTTACCAAATAAACAACTTAATTTGTTTATCATTATTGGTTAGTTTATACCGGGATGGTTTTTCACCAGTGTATTATGTGTTTTGCTGATTGAAGTTTCTCGATGAATTTGATCATGTCTAAGCTCTATATATTGCCTCAAGGTTCCTATGACTTCATATTTATAAAGTGTTGTGGCTGTTTTAGCCTTCCTTATATTCCCCTTCTTGAACAGGATATGGACGGCCGATTCTTGACTGTTAACATTGCTTCTCCTAAAGGATCGAGGCCCGAACGTGGTCCTAGAGAGCCTGGTCACAGGATATATGTAGGCAACCTCCCGTGGACTGTGGATAGCAGCAAACTTCAGGAGCTTTTCAGCGAGCACGGTGTAGTTGTTAGCGCCCGGGTTGTCTCTGATAGGGAAACTGGAAGATCGCGTGGTTTTGGCTTTGTAGAAATGTCGACCGAATCTGAGATGAATGATGCCATTTCAAGCCTTGATGGGGAGGTGAGACATTTTGCTCTCATGAAATACAGTACTTCTAAGATTGTATGGATTTTGAACAATCATTTTAAACCTTTGATGACAATGATCAATTTAGGGCAATATATTACTTTGAATGGGAGAGTGTGATATTTTTGTTCAATTAATAATTGTTTGTTGGTTGGTGCAGAGTTTGGATGGGAGGCCGATCAAGGTAAATGCTGCCTTAGAAAGACAGACTCGCGGCCGGTTTTGATCAAGAGAACTAAGCAAGTAGTGGTGTTACTGTTACATGCCTTTTTGTGATGGGATGGGATTTTGAGTTCATTATATTCGACTATCAAACACAAAAGAGTTGATCCATTTATGATAATATTATTAACCTCTCTCTGCTTCCGTCGGATTTTTCCTAATCCTCAAATCTTTATTATTTTGTCTCGCGGCCTAACATAACCATGATTTGAAACTATTTCATCCTTGTTAAGTCTCACGGCCGTGGGAAAATAGAGAGATGCAGCCAACGCCGATTTATGGAAGCAGTAAAGCCCCGTAAATAGAGAAGAAAGGGGAGAGTTTTTGTGTTTATCAAATTCGTCCCTTCATTAATTAACCAATTTTCGATTCAATTTTAAGGACATTGCCACGTGGCAAGTAGCTTCCAATTATTGGATAGCATGGACAGTAATAATTTTCAATGACTGAGTGCTGATTTACCAACACTGGCATCGAATTAACGTGCAAAAGTACCCATTGCAAAACTGAATAAGCAAGAAAACTAGTACCTCATAAATTTAGAAAACCAGCCACAACCACCGATATTTTTTCTAACTCACATTGTACCCAAACTTTAATTAGCACTTGCGCAGATATTGTGTTTACATTCAAAGTCAGACCACGATACAGATAATCTTTTGTATGCTGCCAAAAGAGCATAAATGCTCATTCTATATGATCCAACTGCAAAACTGAAGAGGACGAAAACAAGACTGGTGCAACTTACAATTACTATACTCATTATTTGATAAGAAACTAGTAAAAAACTCAGTAACCTTAGCCTGTCTATTCATAGTATATACACAGGAATATTACCCTATGAAGAGTTACCAGCATTTTCTGTAGAAACAAATATAAAGATGCACGACTTACAGCACCATATAACTATACCTAGTACTGGTGACCTTGGATCTGAGCTTCTCGGCTTGTCAAAGGAACGTAACGTACTGAGGTCTCACTTCGGACGCTTAGACTGCCATCTTCGTTCTTGTCCACAACTTGCAGGTCCTGGAATACATTCCCCACGGGGATAACCAATCTCCCGCCCGGCTTCAGTTGTTCCGTAAGTGCTGGAGGGATCTCCGGTGCAGCTGCTCCAACATGGATAGCATCATAAGGTGCATGCTCCGGCCACCCCTGCCTGCCATCTGTCATCACAAGAGTAATTAATGTAGATGGAATGACATAATTTCTGATTGGAACATCTCTAAGAATCAACAACAGCCACCTGTATTTCTAATGCATGCTGTAACGTTTGCGTATAAACTTAAAAAACAATGATAAATACCTGCAGCATGGATTGAGAGGGACCCTTCTTTGAGCAGCGGAGCAGCAGCACTCTTTTGGATACTTTTAATAGAAGACTCGACTAACTCTGAAATATGTTCGACTCCAACGGCATGGCCTTCTGGGCCGACCATAATGGCAAGGCAAGCGGTCAAATAACCGGTCCCTACAATATGAGACTCGGTGAATCTGGAAATCTCGACAAATAAATAAAAAGACTAAATTCTTCAAAATGGCCTAAACTATCGACTTTCCTCAAAAAGTATCTCATATTATCAATAAATAATAATACACCAATGATAATATGATATACATATTTCTATCCTAATTGACATCTGTCTATTTTCCAGTAACGGAAACATGAATCTCTACTGACTGTGCAAAAGCCCCACACCGCTATCCGGCTCCTTTTCCATCTCTCGTGTATGCCATCAGCGATCTTTGCACGGTCAGCAGAAATCAACAGTTCGTTACTGATTATACAAGACATTTTGTCGTATCGATACTTTGGATTATTTTTAAATAATTTAGCACGAATAACAATTCCAATCAAAGATGCAAGCTTCTCACCCAAATGCAAAGAGGCCACAATTTAAACTATTAGATGGGCTTGAACATGTAAGTTATCTCGCAAGAACATGAGCAATATGAAATGATTTTGAGGGTAAATAATTAGAAAACGAGGTAAGTGATGACCTCATGTGTAATATAAGAAACCTCGCAATGTTATGCGACTGGAACAGAATATTATTACCTGAACCAACATCGAGTGCAGACATGCCGGGCTTCAAATGGTTCTCCAGCAACTCGAGGCACATTGCATGCATATGAGGAGCAGAGATCGTAGCATTGTGGCCTATTGGAATAGGGCTATCAAAATAGGGTTGTGCACCCGCTGGCACAAACAAAGCCCTGTCAATTGTTTCCATTACTTGTGCAACTTTCTTCGATCTTATCACGCCCTCGCTCTGCAATTGGGACACCATCTCTTGGTTCCTACTGTTACCACTTCCAGCCCAGAACCGCTGTTTGGAAACATAAAACAATATTGAGATAAGACTTAAAGCACAGATCTGTCACAAAATCAACACAGGGAAAAGGGATAAAAAGCAACCAAATAAGGTAATTTTGACATTCTTATTCAGCTATAATCTAATCAGGCCAAAGTTTCTGCATGAACATCTCAAACCAATAGGCTCGTTAAAATTTCTATAGCCAACAACTACGAAACCGACATTAAGCACTTTACTCATTCATAGAAACAAAAAATTGCAAACATATGTTTAATGCATTAGTTTTACTAAATCTTCACAGAAATTCATATTAATAAATGTACCAGCCGTCAAACACACATACCAAGGAAGTGGGTAATTTTACTCTTTTTACCTAATTATTGTATGAAAAGCTGAAAAAGTAAATAAGTTTTAATGATCATAAGGGTAAAATATGAAGTTTTGCATTATTTTACCATGAATCTGAAATGGGCGCGGGACAAAATTCATTTCCAAATAAGACACTTACTCGGGGAAGGATGGAGTATCTCCTAGTCCGAGTTAAACTAGCATCACAACCTAAATCAACATGGAGCAAATCACAAATTCATATCTTTGACAAATGCTCAATATACAACTTCCTTCATCGCTTCAACAAGCCCAAAGAATAATTGGAACTAATCCTCCATCAAGCACAGCTAAAGCGACAAATAAAGTCGATTCTTCAATTACACATGCTCCAAATGGAAAGATAATAATCGAAAATTCTAAAAAGCTTCGAAGTTTATTCACTCTAAATAAAACATCACATTACTTTATCATCACAACATATTCATATAAACCTAAGACATCTTGCACCACCATAGAAACTTCTTTTACTACGCATAACAGGTGCAATACAATAGTTTCATGAACTGCTCATTCATAACTAGCTCTTCCTCTTTTGTGACACAATTTTCTGTAAAAACTACAAAAAACGCAATTCTCAAATTTTATTCAGAAATTATTGCAGCGACGAAGACATTAGATCGTCTTAACCAAATTCCTTGAATATGAAACAAGCAATCTCTTGAAAAACGAAACAACAAACACATCCAGCGAAACACACACACACAGAGAAAACGAGAGAGCGTGTGTTGGTGTGCGTACCTCCATGCGGGAGAAGAGAGAGTTCCCCTTGAGGAGATACGGGTGAGCAAAGCGGCAGCGTCGGTAGGAGAAGGCGGTGAAGGCGGCGGCCAGCTTCGGCGTAGGGCGGCGGTGGGGATTGAGGTATATATAAGAGAGCTCAAGAGGCGTTTGATAGCTACAATGGTTGGTAATAACTGAAAGTGAAGAATAATGAGACGAGGAATGCATTTTTTCAATATAATATTCCTCGAAATTTCTGCATTTTTCTGTACCTCTGCTTCGTGTCCCTCTCCTCCACCTTCTCGACCCCTGCCTCACCCCCTCCACCCCCACCCCACTTTTGGGCTGGGATTTTTACGCTGTTTTGGGCTGTTTCAGCTCCAGCCCATGTTTCTTAGTTTCGCCCATTTGACAATATTTTTAGTCTAATAAAGGTATTTGAGAATGGGAAGTAAATTGAGGTTTACTCTTATTCTTTGGTAGAATTAGATTTTCCATAAATATTAATTTAAAAGTAGATTTTTTTCAAAAGTAAATACAGAGTAGAAATTCGACCTAAATGGACCTTAAGGCAAAAGCTTATACATGCCTAAGGCTTCACAACAATATGTTATGACGTAAGACTTCCATCTAATTAACTTCTATTGCATTTGTCTCTCTCCAAATAGCACAACTTTCTTATTGGGTTATCTCACTTTAAATGACACATTTCATAAATAGGTTAGTTTAAGGCTCAACTATGGAATAAACATGTGGGCTCATATACTTTACACTAATCCTTGTTGTGTCATTTGGAGTGAAACGAAGGGAATATAAGTTTGGGTATTAGACTTTGCAACCACCTTGAATCCTATTAATGAAAGAGGCACATTTAGGTTAGGCCGGCCCTAGACCGATCCAATTAACATATAGATAATGAGACCGACAATAATTTTGTCTTTGAGCTCGCTCCAGATTCGCCTTGGGCTCCCCGTCACTCGACTCATGGCTTAAAATAGGAGCGGCAAACAATTGGACAATGCAAATATTTATGTTAATGAAATTAATTATCTCGTACATAAGGCTATCTAATAAGGCGAGGCCCGATTGTAAATGAAATTGAAGTATATTTGAAAATATTGAGTGGGCTCAACCCTCCTAGCTCACTCGGTCCGGCCCCAACAATGCATTTTGGACTTCCAAAAGTCGCAGATCAACTTCTACTTCAACTCTCATCTCTAAAATGCGTAGCTTTACCTTAGATGTGACATCAAATGTAGATAAAAGATTCAAATCAATAAGATAGTTCCTCTGCAACTATATATCAGCAGCAACAGTGAAAGATTCCACATCTCAAATATATAACCCTTTCTGCTTTTGCTGCAGCTAAGTAAGGAACTATAGCTTCTCTTTATGTAAATGGAGTAATATGTTGCATTATCTCCTATCCACAATTTTAAAGTACTGCTCATTTCATAAAAGCATGGAAAATAGACTCCTTAGCTATATAAAATACAATATAATAAAGTGAACAAGCATCATATGCTTTCATTTTATTTCTTTATGTTCGTCTCCTATTTTTCCAACACAGCTCTTGAAAGAAAAAAAGTAAAGTTACTCGTGCAATTAATGGATGGTCACTCACTTTGATTAATTTGATTATGTCTTTAATTGTGTTTTCATAATAACTTCTCCGGACCAAAATAGTGTAACAGAAGTCAGAAACTAGTGCAATATTAATCTTTTAAAACTAAAATATAGTCTAGAATCCATATGGTAGTGAATTGGAAGATTATGATCGACGCTTAAATATCTTATTAAATCTTCTTCTGTTCATTAATTTTTTTGCTAGTGAACTCCTAACCCGAAAATTGTGTGGCTACGTCGTTCCTTAGAATAGAAAGTTGGATTGAGGGTCACATTGAATATTGAAAATTCCTTATCTAAACTTGAAAATGACAGCTTTAATCATTTTACACCACCTTACAAGCAAGGAACTTGATCCTGCCTTTATTGCCTTCCTGCTCCCTATATAATGCATGCATTTTCTTGATCAAGCATCACAGAAAATCCTTGAGACAAAAAAGAAAAAGCAAAAGATCTAATAAGAAACAATGTCAAACGCCATTGTTCCAGCTGTTAACCGGCAGCCCCTCCGCCACGACCGGCGTTCGATGTTTTCGGACGACGTGGCGCTGCGGAAGCAGATTCAGGACACTCATGCTTATGATGAGCACTCCATCGACTCAGAATCCATTCTTCTCATTGTTAAGGATATCTTCAATCTTGTTTCCCCTGGAATTGATGGCATTATCAATGTAAGTATTTCTATTTTCTCAATTTTGTGTGCTTCACCTTTTCTGTCATATGCTGTAACTACTTGTTGTCATGATCAGGGCTCGAAGAATCAAGCCGGAATCCACGACGTGACGGCGGCGCTGGCCAGCGATGATGTCATCCACGACAGCTTAGCTTTTCTAGTGAACAAAATATCCTGTGAGGTTGGTCATTTTAATCTGCAGGATATTTGGACTGTATATTAGTCCTAGTACCAAATTTTACACAAGTTTATGTATTAGCCCTTATCTAGTGTTTGACCATGATCATCAGTTGTCGTGCAAGTGCTCCGGCGGAGGGGACAACCACACCTTGGCAGTGGAAATCCTGACCCTACTTTCGAGCTACACATGGGATGCGAAAGCCGTGGTGGCCCTAGCCTCGTTCTCCGTCAACTATGGCCAGTTCTGGCTCGTCGCCAACCACTTCACGTCCGAGCCGCTGGCCAGATCGCTGGCTATGCTGAAGCTGCTGCCGGAGATAATTGATCATTCTCATATGATGAAGTCCCGATTCGAGACCATCAACAGCCTAGTGATGGTCTCACTCGAGCTAACCAGATGCATAGGCGACTTCCGACGCCTGCCTTCCAAATACATTTCGGATGAAGCAGAGCCGATGGTAGCTGCTGCGAGTCATATCCCAATTGCTGTGTATTGGATTGTGAGAAGCTTGATCGCTTGTGCCACTCAGGTTACTGAGATTATGGGCCAAATGTAAGATGGGATCACAAGAGCTGGATTGGAATCGATTATTAATAATATTTGCTGCTGATTAGTTGAGGTGCAGGGGAAGTTCGTATTCAGAGACGTGGGAGCTTTCAAGCTTAGCGCACAAGTTGGCCAGCATACTAGACACTCTCAAAGCACAACTCCAAAACTGCCATCGACTTATAGGTATTAAATTCAGCACTATTATGAATAATCCCGTATATTTATAAGAATAGTGATGATCTCGTAGATGAGAAGAAACATGCTGAATACTTGGAGACGATCGGGCATCTATTCGCGAGTACACCCCACATCGACAACCAGAGGATACTGAAGCAGATCATACATTTGAAGGATAATGCACTCCCTCTTGCACTAGGCACTAACAAGACAACTAAGGTACCATCTTTCTTAATTCATCAAATTCATGCAATACTTACAATTTATTTAGTTGTTCTCCTTTTATTCAACACAACACAATATATATGTATATGATGATGCGGTCAGGTGGGGGTGGAAGCTCTAAGAGGGAAGACAGTGTTATTGCTGATATCAGATGATGACATCTCCCACGACGAGCTTCTCATACTCGGACAGATCTACGGAGATACAAAAAAGAGACATGAGTTTGAGTACGAAATAGTGTGGATACCCATGTTGGACAATGGAGATGACCAATTACACAACAACAAATTCGAGCGTCTGCTGTCGCAAATGCCATGGTACGTTTTGCACGATCCGGCCCTGCTGGAGCCGGCCGTGGCAAGGTACATCAAGGAGGTGTGGCACTACAGCAAGAAACCGATGCTTGTCGCGTTGGATCCGCATGGGAAAATGGTTAGCCCTAACGCCATCCATATGGTGTGGATTTGGGGTAACATGGCCTATCCTTTCACTCAGAAACGTGAATTGGACTTGTGGAATCATGAGGAGTGGAGGCTGCAGCTGGTGGTCAACGGCATTGATCAAACTATATTGAATTGGGTAACTACTCTTTTTAAATCAATGATATAAGCTAAAGCTATATATGTAGCGAGATGATTTTTTAATACAATCATCTTTTTTGGTCTTGATCAGATAGAAGGAAAGAAGGTGATATGTTTGTATGGAGGCGAAAACTACCAGTGGATCCGGGAGTTCATCGTGGCTGCAAGAGACGTTGCAGCTGCTGCTCCAATCGATCTACAGATGGTGTACATTGGAAGGGCTAAGAGCAGCGAAGAGCGTCTTAGAAGGCTCCACGACCTCGTTGCTGGCCGGAGTGAAATATGGGACGATCCCACATCCATTTGGTATTTTTGGAAAAGGCTTGAGAGCATGATGTACTCTAAAATTCACCATGGTGCCAAAGTGGTGGCGGAGGAAGCAACGGAAAATCCGGTTGGTGGCGATCACATTCTAGGTGAGGTGCTCACCCTGCTCACGTATAGTGGGGGTGAGCAGGGATGGGCACTATTCAGCCAAGGGCCAGGGCTGGGGCCCGGGCAGATGGCCCGGGCTAAAGATGAGGTGATGCTCAAAGGCCTAGTTGAGTTTGGGAAATGGGCCGAATATGCCAGGCAGCCGGATGGCTTCGTGGCAGCGCTCAACGACTATCTAGCCGGGCTTCACACGAGAGAGCACTGCAACCGCCTTATCTTGCCGGGGGTCGATGACATTCCGGAGATGGTTGTCTGCACCGAGTGTCATCGACCCATGGAGAAGTATTACATGTACCGTTGTTGCGCGGATTGAAACTAGCTAACATTTCCATTCAATTTCCATGATATCTATATATGGTGTCTTATAAGTTTATTTTAGTTTGTGGCTCTTACATTTTGTAAGTCTTGTACTGATGATTGCATCACTATAGTTGATTGTTTTGTCTTTTCTATTTTGGTATTCCACATTGTTGTTGGAAATTTGAGTGGCATATGGGATAATTTCTACTTTCCACTACTTGTTTGTTTGCTTTTCTATTTCTTCAACTTTATTTTATAATTTCTTCTACATGGGCGTTGTAGTACTTCAAATCTATTAACGAAAATTAATGTGCTCCAAGCCTCCAACAAGTACCAGCGTATATTCAAGACCTAAGTATTATTTATACTCACCTTGGATGTAATCAATTATAAATATTGTTATTTTTATGATGGATTATGGCGGGAAAAACTACTATGAAATATACTATTTCAATGGCAAACAGCAGAATGGTAATTATTCGACCAGCATCCCATAAATTATTTCATAAGATACTTTTCTGGTAACAAGAAATACACTTTATCATTTCAAACTCGAGTGAAGAATATATACACACAAAAAAGCAACAACATAAAAGTGAAGGGAATACTTACTACTACTATTATTAATTTTATTATTAGTTAATTAACTAATTAGTTAGTTACTTATTTATTATTTATTGTTTATTACATTTGGGAGTTTGGGAGGAATGATTAACCACGTGTTTAAGGGTATGGGAATTCCAGCAAAAATGGTCATTCTTGCTATGAAAGTCTTAACAACCATGAGAATGAGAATGAACATAAGAATAGTCATCCGTTCTCATTCCATTAATGCATACCAACCACCCCCTTAGATGTAGGATTCTATCATATCGGTTACTAATACTTCAAAATTACTTAATTAACCTTGAGAAACAAATTTTCAGAAAAAACTACTCTTTTCGTCTCATTATTCATTGTACGTTGTTTTTGGGCAAGGGTATTTAGGAGGGTTGAAAAATAATATAAATTAATTATATGAATATATATTATTTAAAGTTGTTTGAATAAAAGTGTAAAATAGTATAAAGTGATGTAGAAATATATACTCCCTCCATTCACCAAGTGTAGATCACTTGGTGACAGCACTGAGTATTAAGAAAAAATTGATGATTAAAGTGTGAGTGGAGAAAGGGTCTCACCTTATTGACTTTTAAGGTGAAAGGTGAATGATAGTTGTTTTTGTAAATATTGAGTTGGGATTAATTTAATTATAAGGAGTGTGCGTTGGATATAGTCCAAATAAAACAAGTGAAACATTATTTGTGGACGTTAAAATGGCAAAAGTTACACTCTTGGTGGACGGAGTGAGTAATATTTAAAGTTGTGTGAATAATAAAAGTGTCAAGTGATAATAAGAATATATATTATTTAAAATTGTGTAATTAATAAAGGTGTTCCGAAAAGGAAAACGAGTTATGTTATAAGAGACACCCCAAAATAGAATACGAGCCATAAATAATGGAACAGAGGGAATATTACTTACCATTTACGTACCAAATACGAATTACTTAAATGTGAACTGTTGATTTATAATAATGAATGGTTATGATAAGTTCTTAGCTCTCACTAAATATGTAATTTCATTTGATGAACATATTCGAAAATTTTAGAAGCCCGATTTTTCGAGGGCATCTGCAGTCGCCTACCGTACAGGCCGAAGACTGCTTTTGAATACACGACATTTAGGTTGAATTTGAACTAAAAAATTTTCAAATAATAAAATCTTCGAATACCTCAAATTTACTATTTGAGCTAGTTCTCATTATCAGTATATGCATTATTACTATAATAATAAGAGGCACCCTCCCCTGCAGCCGGCCACAAAGTAGTGGCCGGGTTGGATCCGGTTCGGATCCGGGTCAACTGGGCTGGTTTGATTGGGTTTGACCCGGCCAACTTTTTTTTTATTTATTTTTTTTAATTTTAATTCTTTTTAAGTATCATTTTTTATACATCGGAGTACCATCTAGGGGCGCGGCAATAAATAATAGGGGGCGGCAACAAATAATGGGGGACAACAAACAACAAACGGCTCCGCCTTCGGCTCCGAATACTAATATATAAATAATGAGACCGACAACAATTTTATCTTTGAGCTCGCTCTGGATTTGCCTTCAGCTCCTCCTCGCTCGACTCATGACTTAGAATAAGAGCAACAAATAATAATAGGGGGCGGCAAACAACTAACGGCTACGCATAGAAGTTTTGCTCTAATAATAATACCAAAATGCATCCAAAAAATTGTGAAGACAGAGAAAATGAAATAGGGGAGGAGAGATGTGAGGCCGTGAGGGAAGACTATGGTTGCAGCGTGTGAGCTACGCGGCTCACTAATGCTGACGCATGTATGCTACGTCACACTTTAGCGTGAAAGTTACATTTTCAGCCTGTTTTTTTTTAGGCTCGGTTTTTTTTTTTATGAAAAATTTATCACGAGAAAATGAGGGAAAAGAGAACATTTGTTCTTTAAATTTTCCCTTTCTTTCCATCTCCTTATCTAAAAAGAGGAGTTTTACTCTTTCTATCTCCTTCTTTTCACTCCAATGGAAGGATAATATTTTCACTCTTCTTCCAAGTGGATAATATTATCCTTCCATTTGAGTGAAAAAGAGAAGGAAGCTCTACATAAAACTCTTTTTTGAATATATTCAGCCTCATCACCAAGCTCTACACGATTGTCAAATCCAGATTCGAGACCACATATATATCAAATGATGCACAGCCAATGGTCTGTCTACTGGATCACAAGAGCACTGAAATTAATCTTGGCATAAGCTTGCAATTAATAATCCATTTATCATTTGTGGACATGGGGCATTCACTCAGACAGACTATATCCAAATGGATCAAGGAAGATCCACCCACACTCACACCCATCTTAACTGACGCTGGGCCATGGAGAAGTACATCATCTTTATACAATGCTGCTTTTATTTTAGCTACTCATTGCCTAATTGCTCTCATGTTTTCTTACTCGTCTCCTTGTTTCAATAACTTACTTTATAATTACCGCGCGGGACTATATTATGATTCGCAAATATTTGTATGCAACCTGCCGCACCAGTGCGGCGGGTCAACGGCCCGGGTTGACCGTTGACCGGGCCGACCGTTGACCTTTTTTTTTTTTGCTTTTTTGATTTTTTGCTAAAAGTGGCAAGTGCCATTTTTTATGCCTAACAGTGCTGTTTTGAAAAGTGTTAAGTGCCAATTTTTATGCCTAGCAGTGCCGTGTTTTAAAACACCAATTGTTTGCCGCTCATATTCTAAGCCATGAGTCGAGCGAGGGGGAGCCGAAGGCGAATCCGGAGCGAGCTCAAAGACAAAATTGTTGCCGGTCTCATTATCTAATATATTAGTATTCGGAGCCGAAGGCGGAGCCGTTTGTTGTTTGTCGCCCCCCATTATTTGTTGTCGCCCCCTATTATTTATTGTCGCGCCCCTAGATGGTACTCCAATATATAAAAAATGATACTTAAAAAAATTAAAAAATATAAAAATTAAAAAAAATTTAAAAAAAAATTAAAAAAAATTGATCGGGTCAAACGCGCCCAGTTGACCCGGATCCGACCCGGCCACCACTTTGTGGCCGGCTACAGGGAGGGTGCCTCTTGAATTATTTGTTATCACTAATAAGTAGAAACAATAATAAATGTGATTGAGGAGATGCGAATAAGACGTAATACCTAACCTAAGTAACTGTAGAAACATAGCCCTTTAAGTCTCAATATAATTCTCTTATGACGAGAAAAGGATTGCACTAATTCTAAAATTTGGATTATGGCATAGTGTTATATTTATGGTTTCTCTCGAATTTTAACTTAATACATATGTTTGATACATATATTCTACGCCCCTATATACCGCAATATGCTTAAGTCTGCATCAATATGTTTTTGTGCCAAAGTCCGTTTGACACGATAATACCTCTTTTATCGTGCCCCACGATGAGATCCTCATCCCCACGATGTCAGACTATTAATTTTATTATTCTTAATAATATTTATTATAAAATAAAAAATTATTATTTTATAATGAACCATAAATAATTTATTACAAAAGATACAATTTAAAAATATTATACACCATAATTTTGGAAGTCATCAATTCAAATAATCAAATCTTAACTAAAAAAATACAAATCAAATATAAAAAATAATTTAATAACCTTAAATATAGATCGATGAAGGCTAATCATAAACACAATAAGTAACAAATCCAATATCAATGGATTGACAAGTAAAGTACTTGTGTGGATTGCAATCTCTACTTATGTGGGGTGCCGTAGAAATCTGAACTAGAATAGAAGAATGATTTCTTTATCTAAAGTTATGAAGTTATAACGACTATTTAAAAGTACTAATTGGGGTTTACGTTTGGGTCTGCACGATATTGGGCATTGGGATGATATTAGTCTATTTCATTGACTCCTGAATATTGATATATCAATATCAATATTTATTTTGTTATCAAACAAATTGAGTTTGATATTTATAATATAGAAATATCTTTATATATTAACTACATGTGTGTATCTAATCTTTTAGATTTTAATAAGATTTCAAAACTAAATAAAAATATAAAATAATAAAATTATCTTCACTTATTCGTAAAATTCGCGTGCCTATACGTTTATCTACACTTAGGTACGACTAATCTGAATAATTCCGAATACTTCGACCTTGTCACTTTGCCTTCAATAATTTACATGCTGATAATAATGATTAAAGTAGGATATACTGATATTAGTACAACTTTAAATACAGTTCTTAAAAAGTAATTCTCCTAGAGCATATGGGCGTGAAGATAATGAGAAGTGGAGACATATAATGTTTGCTGAATATAATACCCACATAGACCGACAATCTGATAATTTGAAGATTATGGATTTTATTTTACATTGGACAGCTATGTGGAATCGTATGGTCAATGACCTTTGACCCAATATTAACTGACGTAGAATTTAACTTGTGTAAAATTAAATTATATATAATCGATCTATATTTTGCGTAGATTATCGTGGTATATTCGCTTTTTCAGAAACGATTTCCAGTGAATGAGAAATAGTGAAATAAAGTTTGTCACTTGACAATCCAGTTACGAAATTAAAAAGAAATGCATGAATTATTTAATGCATATCCCATATTGATTAATGAACAATCATTAATCATCTATATAAGACTTATAAGTAGGTTCATTTATACATATATTAATTATGTGCACAAGTGATGGACTATACACACGCGCCGTCACCGCCCGCCCGTCTCGCCTCGGCTTCAGCCGAGGCCGAGCGCCGCGACCGGGTCCATGGGCATAGGATCTCGGCAATTGTTCTTTGGACTTGGTCGTGGCTTCATTCGGGCTCAACCTACAGTTCCTTTTGGACCACTATTTATTTGGGGCCCAATTGGCGGAGCCAAACATTGTTATTTAGTTGGCTCGTACATGCACATTGGGACCATCCAGATACGTCCCTCGGAGCAGTCAGTGAGCGTGAGCACATCCAAGTGCGTCTCGTTTTCAACCTCAACAGAAACCAACAATAACCTCTGCAGCATCAATGTTAGCTACTGATGTTATGTTGACTCCATCAAAACTCGTGCAAATGAAAGAGCTTATAAATAGGCATACATATAATTGCATTCCATTACTTGCAAAATCCAGCATACACACGAAAGCTCTTTCCTTGCTTACATATCATAGTCGAAGCTCTGTCCTCACCTTATTCTAGTTCGACGGAGCTCGTGGGTTCGTGATGCTACTACCTTCGAGATGGTGTCGAACTGGAGCTCGTGGGTTTGTGGTGTTATTACCTTCGAGACGTTGCTGTTTTATCTTTGCAGAAGATACGTTAGGATCGAGAGCACTACCGGGGAGTATCTCGTCTTGCGGATAGATGTCTTCTTTGACTCGGCATTAGTTCATATAGTTTTGTTTTGTTTCGATATGTTCCATTTTTGTGTTATTTTCTATGTACTCTCATACTCCTATATTTCTGTTTATTGTAATCCGTCCAACAAGATATACTTTCCAACAAGCTCCATGAAATATAAAGTATTAATACTTTTTTAATAAAAAAGGTGTTCATCTTAGGTCAATAGATTAGGTAGAACTTTTGGGTTTTAATTCTTGAATTTTTCCTCTATGTTTTGAAGTGGAACTTATTGAAATGTGCACAATTATTAAGGAAATCCATATATAATAATATAATTAGTGATATGATTTGCTAGAGCATGTGTCAAATCTCTATTTGCTATGTTCAATAATGCAATATATATTAATTTATAAATAGAATAACGCAATAATATATATACCGTTAAATTTATCTAGCTAGCATTTATGCATGATTATTATTATATTATTGAAGAAGTGGCTTAACCGTGGGGTGACGAAGATGTGACCAATCATGAATGTTTGTAAATATTTGGAGTGGTGACTAAAAAAATATGTAAACACTAATTAATCAATTGAGTTGGGTTAAATAAATCAAGGGTTTAAACACAATCGATTTTTTTTAGACTAGTTTTCCAGTATTGAATAATCGTGCAATTAATACACAATCCAAACTGATTACCTCCTAATCATGAAGTTGTTTCTGAGAATTCGGCCACAAAAGGAGTGTCTCTCAAGTGGATTATAGATAAATCTGCATAATCTCACCAAATTAACCAATCAATTACTTACGTCCCCTTTAGTCTTAATCTAATCCCTTCCAGCATTATACCCTTGGATTGTAAAGTAGCTACGGCCAGTTGATTAATTTGGAGTCTAGCTAACTTTTTTTCAACACTTTTTATCCGTGAAATACATTATGTAATCATATAAGTCTATAACACGAGCTTTCAATAGTGATTATCATAACCTTTAGTAATCTATATGTAATTAAACTGATAAGACTTTTTAGATAATGGGTTCCAAGTATCCGACTAAACAACATTGTCTTGGCTATTTTTATGACAAAACATTTTTTTTTTCAAATTTTCCGGACAAGATGGATTAGTCTTATTGGAAATTTGCTTTTTAATTAATTGCAAAATACAAAATTTAGTATTGTAATTGCAAAAGCAACAAAAGTTGTGATTTTAACGTAATTTGATTCTCATGAATAACATAAATCGTTTGAATTTGTAATGTTGCAATTACACACCCTTAATATATGTCTTTTCTGAATGCCACATTAATCTCAAGCTTTTCATCAAAATTTGTCAATGCGTACTCCCTAAATTCCGGATGAGATCCTCTGTGACACAATTTCTGTGTGTCACAGTGTGCCACTAAGAATTTTAATATTTTTTAATAATGTTTATTGTAAAATAAAATTTTATTATCTCATAATACAACATGA
>JAYJMF010000073.1:2511873-2528059 GCA_036873715.1 Salvia sclarea
CTCCGATTCGATCAACTTTTATGCCCCACCAAACTTTCTCGGCTTGCGAATGGAATCCTCTGTCCCACTCTCTTTCACGTGTTCCACGGTGTCGAATTACTAATTTCACTATTTTATACTCTCTCCGTCCACAAAGAGCGTTCCACTTTGTGGACGGCACGGATTTCAATGAAAAATGAAGGAATTGTATGAGTGAGGAAATAGTCCCATCATGTGGATTTAATAAATAGTGAATGATATTTTGTGAGTGGAGAAATGGTCCCACCACCTTTTTGCTAAATAAGGAAAGTGGAACACTCTTTGTGGACACCCAAAATAGCAAAAGTGGAACACTCTTCGTGGACGGAGTGAGTAATTCTTATTTCATACACCCTTTGTCCTATGTAAGTGTGCACAATGTTTCTTATTTGTCCGTCCCACATAAGACATAATTGTGCACATTCCTTTTTCATGAAACCTAATTTATCAAAAAAAAGTCAACAATATCCAACTAACATACACCAAATTTTTCAAAACAGTGGAACCACTAATCCACTCAAAATCATTTTATCACTCATTTTATTAAAACTTGTGTCACTTTTCCATCAGCACACTTATATCCACACTTTCTACTCTCGGGGCAGGTATATTCACCTCCGATTTGTTCACTCCAACAAATACTGGCAAAAGAATGCCAACGACAACTCGATCGTGGCCGTTTCCAACAAGTCCGAGGAGGACACGGCGAAGGCGTCGTGCACGTTGTTCCAGGCGAACATCGGGGTGAACTCGGTGAGCCTGACTCACGTTCCGACGGGATGGCTCGTGGTCGAGGGCGCGTCCCTGGGTTTCGAGGTGAAGGACACTAACACGACTCATTTCGTGAACTACGTGGACTGGGATTCCCTAGTGAAACTGCCTAAGCACGTCGCGTTCATGGGGGACACGGGCAACTACCTGAAGGCTTATCACTACAACTCGAGATACAACTTACTGCAGTTCAGATCCGGTGATCTCGACGATAACTTGTCCGGCTACGAGGTGTCGCTGATGGGCGACGGGCATGTCAGGATAAAGTCGGACCACTTCGGCATGTTCTGGGTGCGGACCTCAGGTAATATATATCTACTATTGCGTTTATGTGTGACATCATATATTACATAAATAGATTAAGGGACTATTTACTTTGAGTGATAAGCCAGATTGATAAAACATAAGGATTGAGTATTTGAAGGACAAGATTGTAAAATTAGTTCAAAATTGAGCAATTAATCCATCATTTATTCATCAATGTAAATGCTGGATTAGCTTGGATTATTTTTATCAATCTAGGGCAAATTTTATGATTTAGAAATTTCAAAGGTTGGGGTATATATTGTCCTGGTATAAATCTTAAATAATAAATACTCTTTAAATACTCTTTCCATCCCACTTAAGTATGCATGTTGCGGGTTTTAAGAAAAGATTGTTGATTTTAGTTATAGTGGAGTTTGGGTCCCACAAGAGTTGTTGTTAAGTGTAAAATTAGTGTTAGTAGATAATGGGTCCCACGAAAAGGTATTGGTAAGTGTAAAAGTAAAGTGGGGTCATTTCTAAAAAAGGAAACAGACGTACTTATGTGGGACGGACCAAAATGGCAAAACAAGCATACTTAAGTGGGTCGGAGGGAGTAATTGATATCGCCGCACGTCTATCATCCACAAAGGCAATAGAAGATCGATGCTGCACATAATTGCAATAGAACATCCAAACTCAATCTTAAGGAGTTGTAATATCCTTTGTTATCTCTATTCCCATAACTTAGGTGTTTTCTTGTATATAATATAACCTTGGTTGTATTGTAAGATTTAACACCAGGTAATTGGATCCGGCCCGAATCCATCAGTGCCTCCCATAGGGACACCCTGTTCTGGCCGGCCAGGGTGGACAGTAGCAACTCCATCTGTCTGCGGAGCGCTGGCAACGACAAGTACTGCAAGCGTTTTACAACGTCGATTATCAGCTGTCTGAGCGCGGATGCCCCGAGTATGACAGAGAAAGAAGCAGTGCTGAAGGTGTACGAGCTGGTGACGGAGAGAAAGGTGTACAACGTCATATACCGGATAGAGGACTCGAGGATCTTCAACGAGAAGCCTTACGTGGCCGGGACGACCACCGTGACCAACAACGACGATGTTGCGGTTCTCCACGCCGTGACGTTCCGGTATCAATACGACAGGTATTACACATTCAACAACACCTTCTCCCTGTCCGGAACCGGGGTCCCCACCACCATTGGAGCGACCCTGCCCGTCATCGTGCGTAGCGGCGCCATAGAGGTCGGTTTCCCGATAAACACGGCGTTCGAGTGGAAGAAAGCCATCACCATCACCACCTCAGGACACGCTACGGGTGCGGTTGAAGTGCCACCGAAGAGCGTGGTGACGGTTAGTTATGTGGGGACGATGGGGACATGTGATGTCCCCTTCTCCTACACTGTCCAAGATACAAGCTCCGTTGACGGGAAAATCACTGAATCTGAGCAGATTGATGGTATCTGCACTGGCATCAACTGCTACGACTTCAGGTTCATCGTCGAAAGCACTGTGCCTGTCTGAGTTCCCATCCTGAGGGTTTTTTTCATCAACTTCTTCGAAGTTGGTTTTTTCCCTCATTATCTCTGTCTTGTTGTTGCATTGCTTGTTTCTGTTCAGTTACAACTGAATAAAACTCCCCCCGTTGATCCTATTCGGATCAACGGATGTCGTTTGTTCCATCTGTCTCTTTTGGTAGAACAACGATTAATTCTCGTTTACGCCTTTCCTCTTTTAAGAAGTACATTTTGCTTGTCTCGTCTCATTTTCTTTAGGCACGGAGATTAAATAGAAAATTAAGTTGATGAGTGTGGTAGGTGGTGTGACCCACATGGCACTCCAAGTGTTCGAAGAAATGTCAA
Organism: Salvia sclarea; assembly: GCA_036873715.1. Classification (NCBI taxonomy): domain Eukaryota; kingdom Viridiplantae; phylum Streptophyta; class Magnoliopsida; order Lamiales; family Lamiaceae; genus Salvia; species Salvia sclarea. The sequence continues at coordinate 2,514,788 of JAYJMF010000073.1, forward strand.
GCTAAACCAGTCTATATATTTTCATGACATTTTAAGAATTAAATTTTTAACACAAGCAATGAGTATGAATCAGAAACTGTGAAAGAGAATGAAAAATGATGGGGAATGTCTTCCAAGTTTTGATGATGGCAAATACAGAAATTTATACAAAAAGTTGAGGGCAAAATAGGATAACAAGATAATCTCTGCCTGACTTCTCCTATTTGCACAACATAAAAAAATAAAGTGTAGATTACAAAACGGAGAAAAATAATGTTAAATGTGGAAAAAGAACAATGCAGAAAATGGTCCTTACTTCTCTTGGCTTTAACTGGGCTTGGGCCTATTGTTATTTATTAAGCAGTTAAGTGGGCTTGGGCTTATAATTATTTATTAAGATAATGGATTGGTTGTCTATTGTAATTTACTGGGCCTATTGTTTTTTATTAAGCAGTTAAATGGGCTTGGGCCTATTGTTATTGCTATCGGAAAATATTTATTTTTTATTCTAATGTTGGGAGGGGATCAAATAGAAACGCTCCTGATTCTATTAACTAGAAATCGATCATGTCCGTTAATCTTGATTAATGAATGATCCAGATTGATCTTATATGCCTATTGAGATATGGGATATGAAACACTCAAACACCTCCAAGTCAAGGGGAGCAATCTACCAAATCCAAGCAGTGACAATTCCTTGGAGAGCCTCCTAAACTTAAATACGTCGGTGTCGATTCCTGCACAAAAGAGGTTCTGGAAAAAATCCCTAATCTGAAAAAGTTAAGAATTCAAGTTGATTTATGTCCCGGTGAAGATGATGACATGAAAGCCTTGCATTGTTTAAAACATATTCATGTCACCCTACCTGCTCCTTTGCCAATGCTCCCATCATGTCTGAAGAAGTTGCATTTGAGAGGTACTGGGTATCCCTGGAGCTATATGAGTGTCATTGGTTCGTTGCCACATCTTCAAGTGCTCAAATTGCGAAGTTATGCCTTTCGAGGATCAGAGTGGGTAGTCAAAGACGGCCAGTTCCAGACCCTCAATGTTCTTATGATTGAGGGAACTGATCTAGTGAAGTTTAAAGTGGAAGTTGGAGGATTCATTGATCTTCGAGCACTCCGCTTCTCAAACTGCTACAAATTACGGGATCTTCACTGGGAATATGAGCAATGTCGTCTTGATTTCATCCAAGTGATCGATTGTAGTACTTCAACTGTGGCCTTTGCAAACGAATACAATTTGAAACGTGAGTCTCATATTCCTCAAGAGCACAGAATGAAATATGTTACTTCTTCATATATGAAATGATCGGAACCTCGACTACTTCTTCGAAAGGTTAGTCGTAGTTCAACTCTATTTACCTTTTATTGCAATATTCCACACAAACATATAATTAAACTCATCTGCATGTCTATATTTGTCCAAAAACTAGTTGATGCAGATATGGTCTCAGTCCTCCTATCTCAAGAATGGCTTGACGAACATGATCAAGAGTCGAGGCATAGATCGAGGTCTGTTACAATTACTTTATGGAATATATATTATCTATGACTGAGGCATTGTTATCTGTTAGATTTGTTTTGAAACATTGGTGTGGTATGTGTGTCCTTTTCATATGTGGAGATCTTCTTTATTCATCTAAATTTGTACTTGTCATGTCACAAATAGGATCTAGAAGATGAACTCTATCTATATGTTTGTGTTTTCACTTGGATCCTAAATTGTTTAACTGGAAATTTTCTTAAATACTTCCATTGCGTATTATTATACTTGTTGTTGATCTACATTTGTAGTTGTCATATTACGAGTAATTAATTCTCTTGTAGTTATGTGACATAATCTTATTTTATTTAGTTACTCCTACTATTTAGTTTTCGTGATCGATAAGTTGATTATGTGTTTTACATGCAATAAAAATAGTATTTTCGTTCTGATAAATGGTTCATTGTTTTAGGAATTTACGTATTCAAAGTTAATATACTCATCTCTTTTTCTATCGCATTCTTCTTTTCCTAATATTCTCTCTCTATAATTCTCATCTCTTCGTAAATTATGTTTGGATGCTATAGTTGTATTACTTCATATATGAATTGGTGCTTGAGAGAGTTTGAAGCATAATTCTCCTAAGGTATTATTCTTTATCCTTTATAATTTTGAAAAGACGACAGGAAAAAAAGAACTAGATTGAAGTTTTGGTCCAATTCGTGTGTGTTTTTTTTTTTTTTTTTTTTGGGTACTATCTATTTGGGTTATGGACAAATTCTAAGGAGAAACTGATGTTCCATTTGCCCCATTATAATTGTTCTAGTTAAGTGGGCTTGGGCCCATTGTCATTCTGGTTAAGTGGGCTTGGGCTTGAGATAGTTCATCTTTTTATTTTGCAAATTTTTGCGATTAATAACATTCATTCAACACATTTCCGTGAACAACACTCCCTCTATCCGAACTGATTCAAGAAATTAAAAAAAAAAAATCTAGTTCAATCAGAATAATTGTCGAAAATTATTCACCTTTATCAAAAAATATTCGGAGAACATTTATCATCTCCGGTAAAAAGTACATAAACTTATTAAGAATTTGATTGGGGCTTTAGGATAGAATTGTATATTTATAAGTAATTTTTATATTTTTTAGTATGTAGGCTATCTCCAAAAAAAAAAGTATGGAAGCTATAGTGTTAGCAAAATGCATGATATTCAGAATGGACCTAAATATTACCCCATTATTGGGCCTATTGTCATTCTAGTTAATTGGGCCGATTGGGCTTCCAAGGCCCGTAGCTAAGGATTCTAAATCTTGAAGAAAAGCTGAAAGCCAAACCAATGTAAATGAAGGAGAAATCAGTTGAGAAATTAATTTTTGAGTTCTTTTCATTTGTTGAACTTGAAAATCATGTGGTTTGAAGAAATAATTAAATAAAGGCTAATACTAAAGTATGGGCCTTAAAATTCAGCCCATTATGTTAATAAATAAAATTAGGCCAAAGCCCATTTAACAGAACACTTAAAAATAGAAACCAAATAAAAATACAGCCTATGAGAGACTAGATTCGGTTACCTCAAATTGATGAATTTAAATGTCCGATTAAGATTTGCCAGTGGCAGAGGAGAATTTAGCAGAAGTCGGTACTCAGCTGAGAAATTAATTTTTAATTTATCCTCATTTATTGAATTTGAATCATGTGGTTTCAAGAAGAATCTGCTCCTCGATGTCGATGAAATATCTGGGTTGAAGTGTATCGCCTGGAAAGTGTTCGATGAAATGCTTGAAAGGGAAGGTTCATCGTCGCTAGCCGCAGTTCCTTCTCACAAAGGTAATCCTTGATTTCTAATTGTTGATTTCAATTTTCAGCTCTTGAAGATTTAGTTAGCAGTGAAATAGTAAACTATATTAGTGGAGCTTGATTCCTTTCCCACCTGAAAACAGTGGAGTGGCGGCTGATGGAAAACCATTGAAGCAAAATACATAGATAAGATTGACCCTACTTCATCTCTTTGTTTTTTTATCTACTCAAAAAATTCTAATGTATACCTCAAAATGGAAAATACTTATCCTAATTAGCTGTCACGCAATATTGAATCAGCTTTCATCCATACTGCTCCCATGTGCAGGTGTGGCCATACATTTCATCTTCAATTATTGGTTTAGAGATGAAGATATACTAAGATATTGATTGATTCACTTGCAAATTGAGCCCTGCAACCTAAGTTTTTTTCTTCAACACCATTATCACATTACCATTACCCTCTTGCTAGCTTTCTTTGTTTGAGATGGCTTACGCTGCATTGGTTTCTCTAGACACAACGTTTAGGGATCTTGTGTATTCCTCTCATATTTCTCACACTCGCACCGCTTACCCAATCTTGGAGCTCGCAGTCAAGGCGGTCAAGATCTTGCGAATGGCCGTTGAAATATTAGATTTGAAACAGGTGGGCTTGAGCCGGAAGAAAGTGAATGCTTTGGATGAGCGAATCAAGGAGGCGGTCTGGAAATTCGAGGACTTACTCGACTCTCATGTCTACCATAAGATACTCTATGCTCATCAGCATTTCCAGTATTTAGTCGACTCTCATCAGATAGATCCTAAGATCACCCTCGTCGCAGGGGTAGACCTGGATGATATAATAGATGATATTGCATTCTTCACCAAAATGATGGAGGAGTTCAAGAAGGAATACTTGTATGAATTAAGGCATCTCTCTCCTGAAGAAGAGGTTGATGTTGTTTCATCAGCCAGTCCTGAAGGAGAAGAAGGTGTAAAGAATTGCAAGATGGTTGGATCGTCTTATTATTTATGGAAGATCAGAAGCAAGCTGGAGATGAATCACTCATTGGATGTCATAGCACTTTCCGGGATGGCGGGCATCGGAAAGACAGCTCTTGCAAAGAAAATCTTCGACGATCCACTTGATTGCATTGGCATTGAGTTTGATGGTCGTGCGTGGGTGACGATAGGGAGGAAGTGGGAACCACGTAGACTCGGACGAGATCTTCTGATTCAACTCGGGGAAGGGATTCTGAAGGCTAGGAGATGTCTCATTGTGTTGGATGATGTATGGGATAACGACCTTTGGAATCACTTCGAAACGTTATTACCAACACACATTCCTGGAAGAATTCTCGTTTTGCTCACTAGTAGGTTATATCATGTGGCTATAGATGCTACACCAAGCATTGTTACGGTTGATTTGTTGACTGACAACGAAAGTTGGGATCTTCTTCGTCAAAGGGTGTTTGGAGAAGAAGAAGATGAGTGCCCTCCGGAACTTGAGAAAGCTGGAAAGAAGATTGCCGAGGAATGCGATGGCCTTCCTTTAATGATCATCACAATTGCAGACCTCCTGCGAGAAGCTGAGATGACGGAGGAGTACTGGGAGAGTGTGGCTAGGAAGAAGAATTCTCCACTTTTCATGGCTGCATATGACCAACTATACGAGGTACTGTTTCCGAGCTATGAATATTTACCTCAACAGTTAAAAGCTTGTTTTTTATACATGGGAGTTTTCCCTCAAAGTTATAAGATCCCTACATCTGGGATCTTGGACCGGTGGATCGCTGAGGGCTTACTTTGCAGATATGATAATACAGTAACAATAGAAGAATGGGCTGACAGATATCTGATGCATCTTATTTTTCATAATGTTACTATGGGTTGCCAACCGAGTCTAAGTTGGAAGGTGGTCAACTCAGTTCGTAAACAAAAGAGTTGCCGCCTTCAGTCTGCTTTCTGGCACCTCTGTAAAAGAGAAGCCACGAAAAGCAAGTTTTCCCATGTTCTAAGTACCCTTGACGATGTAGAAGAGAGCATGATTAGTACCCAACGTAGATTGAGCTTCCAAAACAACATCCTATTCGGCATCAACAATGTGTCTGATTTAGTTGGAGATGTTTGTGCTTCCACTGCACGTTCTCTCCTATGTACCGGTCCCTATCAGCCTTATCCAGTACCAATATGTTTCAATTTGAGGTTGCTTAAGGTACTTGATGCCGGTCATATCCGTTTCTACGAGTTTCCCATACTAGTATTCCACCTAGTCTACCTAAGGTTCCTTGCCCTCGTTTGTAACAATCAGCTCCCCACTTCTATATCCAAACTCTGGTTTCTTCAGTTCTTGACTATCATTCCATATATGAAAATCAAACACTTTGGAGTGACTTCGTACATGCCTATTGATATATGGGGTATGGAAAAACTCAAACACCTCCAAGTCGTGGGGAGCAATCTGCCAAATCCAAGTAGTGATGCTTCCTTGAAGAGCCTCCTAAAACTTAAACGTGTGGGTGTCGAAACCTGCACAAAAGAGGTCCTAGAAAGAATCCCTAATCTAAAAAAGTTAGGAATTGAAGTCGACATGCATCCCGGTGATGATGATGACATGAAAGCCTTTCATTGCTTAAACCATGTTCATGTCTTACGTGAGCTAACCTCACTTAAGTGCTCGGTTTCGAATCCTATCTTGACTAGGTCTGAGATCGTCGCCCTACCTGCTCCTCTTCCAATGCTCCCATCGAGTCTTAAGAAGTTGCATTTACATGGCACGGGCTATCCCTGGAGCTATATGAGTGTTATTGGTTCGCTGCCGCATCTTCAAGTGCTCAAATTGCGAAGCTATGCCTTTCGAGGTTCAGAGTGGGTAGTCAAAGACGATCGGTTCCAAACACTCAGTGTTCTTTTGATTGAGGAAACTGATCTAGTGAAGTTTAAAGTGGAACTTGGAGGATTCATTGTTCTTAAAAAACTCATCTTGTCAAACTGCTACAAATTGCGGGAAATTCATTGGGGACCTGGTCAACAAAGTTCTGCTCTTACCATCGAAGTGTTTAATTGTAGTATTTCAACAACCGTTTTTGCATATGAATACAATTCGACACGTGAGTCTGATATTCCCGAAGAGCATAGGCCGAATTATGTGAGATGTTACTATTGATATGATGGGAACCTCAACTTAACTTGTTGTAAAGGTTAGTCGTCCACGTTCAACTCTATTCCCCTTTTATCGCAATGTTCAACATAAACATATAATTATAAATTAAATTCATTTGCATGTCTATATTTTCCCAGTTTATGCAGGTGTGGTCTCAGTCTCCTATCTCAAGAATGGCTTGATGAATTTGATGGCCGGCGCCACAAATAATCGAGGAATTGTTGTATGTTGGATTTGTTTTGAAACATTTGTGTGGTATGTCTATTTCATTTGTGGAGATCTTCTTTATTGATCTAAATTTGTACTTGTCATAACAAGTAGAATCTAGAAGATGAACTCTAGCTATATGTTTGTGTTTTTACTTGTATCCTAATTTGCTTAATTAATGGATATTCTTATAAATACTTCCATTGTATATTAGTATACTTGTTGATCTGCATTTGTAGTTTTCATATTATGACTACAATCTTGTTATTGGCATAATCTTGTTTAGTTAAACCAAAAGAGGATTTCTTTTGTATGTCTTAAATAAGCTTGTTGATGGCTTCGAAAGAGTGTAAAGGGTCATCTTATAGATAATAGTTTGTTAAGTTATATTTTTGTTTTCTTGATTGATAAGTTAATGCACCATAGATGCAATAAGATTAGTATTTTTCTTTATCATTACAGTTTTAATCGGCCGAGCAGTCGCATACACAGAGACGTCGAACCCCGAATTTCCCACGTAGGAAAACTTGAAAATTTCTGGCTAGGCGTTGAAGCACCACATGTTGGGAGAATTTGGTCGAGCCGGTTGAGAAGCAGCATCGCTCGTTCGTTTTCCCCGCTTTCGCTTCCCATGTCACATTGGACACGATTTTTGGTTTCGTGTTTTCCAAAAAGGTTTCGCGATTCTTTCCCATAGAATCTTTAGTAGTCTCATGAAAATCATTTACTATTATATTTGTATGAATTGCTAATTTTATTTCAAGAATGTAAGAAAATGAAGGTATTCCAATATAAATAACTGGGCAGGATTCATTATGTGATGCTAATGCACATAAAGAATCGAACTGAAACACGAGATGCAACACAAAATTACATTGGCGAAACGAGTAAAAACTAGTGTTCTTACAAGTATGCTACAATTTGTACAATGTAGTTAAGAAACGGTTGGCCTAAAACGTTATTAGTGTGATCGAACGAACGAACAAAACTAGACTAGAGCAACGCCTACGTACACAATGCACTTTTCAGTCAAGAAAGAATACCGACATACCCCCTCCGTCCCAGTTATATGAGCTCGTTTACCTTTTTCGAAAATCCCGTATAGGCTTGGTTTCCATAATATAACCCTATTTAATTCTTTGATCGGTCATTAGCATTAGTTCATAGTCAAAGAATAAATATGGACATATTAGGAAAATTTATTTACTTGTATAATTTCTTTTGAATTGATTTTCTTAATCTTTGTGAACACTCTAATTAGCCTATATAATTGGGACGAAGGTAGTATATGCAAGTTGCTACTCGAACAATACTGCACGTAGTCCTTTGATTAATTGACCGCCGGCACGGGGCAGGAGCCCGACGAGTTGCATTCCGATGATTCCTTGTCGGGATATGGTGCTGCACCGATTACCCTAAAATCGAGAATAACAACACCTTTAGCCATTCAAACTCAACGTACCATGAAAATGTAACAGAGAAATCAAACAGAACGTACGGACATCAACAAACTCGAGATCATGATGTCTTAACACTAATAGCTATAGATTGGTTAAAAACCGGACGGTCTAATAGGTCAAGAGCCATCGAGCAATGCCCGTATCCGATGTTTGGATCCGGTCCATCCGGATCCGAATCTTGACCAATTAGACAGACCGACACAAAACTTTCATGTAGCATAAGGATTAAAAAGTTTACCTCTCCTTGCGCTTCTCGAGAAATCGGGCCAAAGATTTCCTCCTAAACTGAGGCACAGAGCCTAATCACAATCACAATACAAAATGTGAGCATCTTAGAAACAGAGAGTGGGAAAGAATATGAGTTTAGGGCAAAAGTAGACTACTTGATGGAGAGATGGTTGCAGAAAGAGATGCCGGCGAAGTGACTACTCTCAACGGCTCGACTTTGCTAGACGAGACGAGAATGCCGCCTTGTTTTGAAGCATTCATGTCGCTGATGGCGCCAGCCCAGCCAATCGACTGAGGAGCGCTAGCAGGGCTCGACCGCTGTGATGCACCACCATAAGGGCGATTCACAATAAAACTCTCGAGAATCGAAGGCCGAGCAGTGGATGCTTGAACGGGAGCTGCGGGGGGCACTGCACTAGGAGCCGTGGGAGGCCCGTTTCCGGCCAATAACATAATAGCCTGAGCCTATACATTTATCCGTCGTATTAATACCTCTAAATAACCAATTTGCTTCGTAAAAAAATCTAGCCACCAAAATAGAAACATATCAATTCTAGTCACTACAAATAGAAAGATTTGCCCTTTTCAAAAAATATGATGCGAAATTGAGTAAAACGATATAATTCCGCATCATGCTCAATTTTGCATCATATACAAAAGGGCATTCTGGTCAACAATGGCTATAACTATTCCTTTTTAAGCTTGTCGCTACTATTGTTTTTTACTAAGCAAAATGGTTATTTTGATTCCTGCCTCTTTATTCATATACAAGGATTGAAGAAAGTGATACAAAACAGAATAAGCACAAATTCTTGGAGATTGAAGATGATGTGATCTACCTTATCTGCAGAGACGTTGTCGTACACACAAACCGAGCCGTTGTAGAACATAGTTAGCTGAGCCGGAGCCCCCGAGATCGTCGAAGAACTCCTGCATAACGTAGTTCATGTCAGCATTCGAGAAATTCTCGTGAAAGATAGCTTTTTACTTCAATATAAGCAAGAATACCTTAAATCCGTGGTCCCGACAACAGGGCTGCTCGAAGACATAGCCGGGACCGGATTCACCATTGGAACGGCAGAAATTGGCTGCGGGCTGAGAGGCACAAAGGATTGGTGAACGGAGGCAGGAGGCGAGGCCGTTGCCCTCGTTGGATTGGTGGGATAGGTCGTGACCGTGTATCGAACTCCTCCTTGATCAATGCTTTTCTGAGTAACCAAATTTGAAGTAAAACTTAAGCCTAATTGATTATAACAAGAGAAATCTTGGCTTCAAATTTAACTTACTACCAAAGATTAAACACGAAAAAAATCATCGTTCGAGCAACGAAAAAAAGGGTCAACTGAGAGACAAACAACACCACTATATGTTATATACGTCAAGCAATACGTGGAGTAACTCCTAAAACATATAGAAATGGATCGGTAAGATCCACATAACGACGAGCATTTGCCATTCGTTGGCTATTATCCGAGGAAAAACTAACCTGCATAACGGCCGGGTAAGAGGTGTGATCCGAGTCGATCTCCGTGGTGGTTATCGTCACCAGACCAGCCGAGGCGAGGGAGTCGAAGCCCGTCTTCGGCTTCTCTCCTCGAGAGCCGTGAAACGACAAGAGCTGAGGATGGTTTGACAATGGCCACTCCATTGATGCACTTCTTAATGGAGCTTTCAAACCAAAAACCAAACTACAAAAATCAAAATTTGTATACAAAATCTCCAACTAATCAATCAAACAACTCTTTCTAACTAATGAAATTGATCACAACATCTTAAGCAAGAATTAGGTGAAGTCTAGATTCGATAACATCATTGAAAATCACAACAAAGTTTGTTACTATGAAGTCTATTGTAATGTGAATCATTGACAAATAAAATATGCAAAATCCCAATATGAAATAAATCAAAATTGCCTTCCTAAAATAGCTGTAAAAAGTCTTCAAAATATTGAATTGTAAGTTTCTCATGTGCATTAAGATAACATAATTGTACTTGTCAATGTGACCAAGCGAGAAATATGGGCATCCAAAGTGGTCAAAACAATATTAAATGAAGCATTACACATTTTGGGGTATTTAAAAATCATATTTTTATTGTGGGAATCATTAAAGGGAGATTAATTTAATCCTCTCCTCTGGTGACTTCTTGGAGGGCACAACTAATTTCATTATAAAAATCGAGTCTTTAATAAATACAATAAAGAAAGCACGTTAGAATGTTAGATTGCACAATCAAATAAAGGGGAATTAAAAGTTTCAAAGGATTAGCTTCCATCTATTCTTTTTTCTTTTTTTTATTAAATAATTTAAATATTAAAATACTAAATCTTGGCTCATGCTTGCACAACTAACACTAAATCCAACAGCAATGCGATAATAATTTTTTATTTTTTGTCTCTCCTTTGAACTTTTCTAGCAAAACGTGAACCTTCCATTCCAAATTTCCACCACCCCACCAAATCAATTCAATTCAAATTAATTAGAAAAATTAATTAAGCAAAATTCTTGAAATCAACCTCTAAAACAAAATCTTGGATTTGGAACAGTAAAAGGTGGCTAAAATAACAGGAAGAAAAAGGTAAATTATTTCCATTTTATCCCATATTTAAGATTTAAAAAAAAACACACACATAAGCTCTACTAAAAATGTGTAAAACTACACCCTTCATTTAATTAAATTTATATTAATTATAAAAGAAAATGGGCTAAAAAATTAAAAGGTGTGGAATATAATTTACCTGCATCAATGGCTTCATCAGAGGTCTCTTTCTCCACAGCCAAGCCCATGAAATTTCTCTCCATTTTCAGCTCAGAAATAGCTCAGAAACTAAAATATTATTAAAATTTAGCCAGAAAAAAGGTTAAACCTTTCTTCAAGAGGAAGAGGATTTTGAAAGAAATGGACTGCTATTGCTGATGATTTAGAAGAGAGAAATGAGAGAGAGAGAGAGAGAGAGAGAGAGAGAGAGAGAAATGGAATAACGATTCTGCAAGTACTATGCACTTGGTTGACTGTAAAAGGGAGTCTGGCATCATATAAAATATAAATAAATAAATATGCCCCATGGAAAATATTTATTAAATAAATACATTTGTTGGAGCAAAAATTACTCCTATATCACTAATTTTTTAATATATGTATACATATAATTATAAATATACTCACATTACGAAAATGCCCCTATCAACAATCACCGCTGGAAGTTTAGACCTAGAAGTTTTAGGTTGGATTGAATTTCGAGCAAGCTCAAAGCGCCCAAGGTTATCAAAAGTCCAATAGGCTCATGCTGTCCCGGCATGCCCATAAAACTTTATATTATCGAGCATGGCTGGGCTTCGTAATAGTCGGTCCTATAGAGTTTTGGACCTGCCCAATCCGACCCGTTTCTTATTAAAAATCTGACGAGCCCAGTTCGAATCCAATATTTTGACAACTCTACTCGCCATTGTTTTGCACACGCCTTCGAGCAAGGTAGGAAAAGAATATTTATGATAACTATGAAATTCAATTGCGTGAAATTCAAAAATGACATGAAGGTACGAATGGATCTCATTCACACCTTCCCGCCATTGTACGATAGTTCAAATTATCGCACCTCTGCGAATCGTGAGAGTTTGCATTATAGTGCATTTGAAAAATTAAATAAAATGGCAAAAATAAGACTAAAAGGTCAATATTGTCTATTTGTAAATCTAGCAATTGAATATGAATGTAGTTGGGTAATATAAGATCAAATTTTATGTTATCGATCTTATTATCATCACATTCTTAATTTAATTATTCATAATTTAATTGAACCGAAGCAAAGAAAAAGTCAAAATTTAATTTCAATACAACGTGGAGTCCAAAAATCCACCTAGATGAAATACTTTTAAAATCTATATTTATATAAAATATGGCCGTGGTGCTAATTTTAAAATAATTAATCCTGCATCCCCGGCACATGGAATCAATAATTTATAAACCATTTTTGCGTTGAAGTTGGCTTGTTATAAACTCTACGAATCTTAATCTAATTCAAACTATTTTATATACATGAAAAGTAAAATTAAAATTGGGTAAATATTTGAGATCGAGCATATCTCTACCAGAGACTAGTTCTAGTTACCATCTCATCTAGAGTTGATTAATTAAGATTATTATCAAAATAAGTGCTTAAATTATTTTTAAAAAATACGGAATAATTCACGCAAGAGACAAAACAATTTTCTAAGAACTAATTATAAATTTATTGTGATAACATCTTACATGTCGCAAAAATATAACTATATTTATATATGTCACAAAAACTAATTACACCGAGTGAATTCAATATGATTGGGTTGGGTAATTTTAAAACTATAAAATTGTAAAATAAAGTTTACAAGATGGTTCATTGAATATATCTAAAGAAGCATCAAAGTCAAACTTATTACTTGATAAATTAATAACCTAATATATAATATTCTTAAGAATTATACCAGAAACCAACTAGATATACATATATAATAAAAAAAAAAGTTTGACATAATAATTCACTAAAGCACTAGACGTTGTATATGTTGTCCAACCGAATCCTTTTATTATTCTCAATAAATTATAGAAAATGTGATAAAGGCACTCTTTCAAGACTCAAGTTGATTTCCGTATATCACTTCTTTATATTAGGTGTAATAAATATATAAAATTATACTTATGAAACTTCTTCTAATCAATGGATTACATAGTATATTTCATATATATAATATATATTATAAAGATGAGGATCGATCATATCTTATATATTAAAGGATTTGGGGCCAAGACCTCCACCTAAGCCCCTCATTCATTCCTACAGTGACACGTCAGCATTCATTTTTTAAACTTATGTTAGCATTCCCTTTTTAAACTCATTCAATAAATGAATAATTCCACTTTTAAACTCATTCAATAAATGAATAATTTCAACCCACAGTGCACCATTCAATCAATTAATAATTTCAACCCACGGT
>JAYJMF010000073.1:2538398-2552663 GCA_036873715.1 Salvia sclarea
AATATGATGTGTCAATGTGTGGGAGAATGAGGGGATGATTTGGAGGGCTTGGCCCCAAATCTTATTATATAGAAGATTATAGATTATTTTTTCTATATTTTACGCATTTAAAAATAAAGAATATAGATTACATTTAATTTTAGAATTTTCTAATTCTAATTTCCAATCTCCTCTTTCCACGAACCGGATCCCCTCCGCCCTCTACGATTTTCGCCTCTCCGGCCGCCGCCAGCTCTGTGCCGCGCCGCCGCCGTCGCAACGGGCCAGCGACAGCCGCAGCCGCAGCCTTCACTCTGCAGACCTAAATCAAAGTCTCCTTCAAAATTTCCAGGTCTGCAGTGGGTTTTGACTTTTCCTTTTCCCTCGATTTTAAAATTTATTAGATTAATTTTGTTTAGCTCGATTATATTGGCATATTGCAGTTGTATAGCATATGTAGACTTCGAACCGGAGTTGTGAAATGGAAATTGTTTATGTTAGTGTTTTGTATGCGTGTGTGTGCAGATCACATTTTGGTTTTGATTTTGTTGCTGTGTGGCTGTTGATAAAATTAATAAAGTACTGATAACTGCTCAGGTTCAGTATTGTAGATCCGTAGTTACAATTTGGTTGTGGTGTGGTTTTTGATGCTTTATATGATCTCTGTTATGGCAAATTGTGGAATTCTAGTATTTGGATTACTCTCAGGTTCTAGTATTTGGAAAAGCCATAGGTGTTGTGATATAGGTACTGAAACAAATTCTTGTTTATTTTGGGATAAATTGGAATACCCTGATATCAAGTTATCAATGCTAATCTCTTAAAAAAAAGTCATCAATGCTAATATTCTTCTTCTTGAGAAGAATTGTTTGGCTTTTATATATATGGAGAGTATATAGATATAGATAGTGTTCTCGTGGTGAAGAACTGTTAAGCATCTATAGTGGAAATAGCATTTTCGAATGCTTTGGAGGTTTTGTAATTCAATGCTGATTCTATGGTGTATTATTGGGAACTTCGGTTTTTGGGTGATAATTGATTTGGATTCATGTGAATTTAAGATAAAAGAGGAGACGTGCATCTGTTGTTCAAGATTATTCTTATAAATTCTATTTGATATCAATAGCTGTAAGAATTTACTGTTTAGTTTTTAGCACCATTTTCAAATGAGCCTATGGTGCAGAGATGGATAAGCCTAACCATCAAACTGTTAAGATATGCATGAGTGTTTGATATACTATCGCGCTAGCCGTTTTGCTCTGTATGAGCTCTATTTCTACGTCGAGAGTTCTTTGAAACTGTTGGCTGAATATATAAGTCGAGGGCTGTGTTATATTCATGTATCTCACTCTTTGCTTAAGAGCACATAATTGCATTTGAATGAATGAATACATAAGCATTTTCTGTACTTACTTTTTCATGTCATGATGTAATGTGATGGTTTATTGCAGTTTCTAAGCTTTTTAGTTTGTGCAAATAGATGGACTTTTTTAAGTGTGTTATTAAATACTCCCTCCGTTGGTATAGGCTCATTTTGAAGTGACACGGGTTTTAATAAAGTTGAAATGATGGTAGTATTGAGTGTAGAGAGAATCTTACTTTATGAAAAAGGAGGGGTATGTTTATTAGGAAGGGTGTGTAAATAAGATAAAAAGGTAGGGATAAAAAGGTAAAGTGTTTTTACTTAAATTAGAAATGGGCCTATACTTGTGGGACGGACCAAAATAGTAAAATGAGCCTATACTTGTGGGACGGAGGGAGTATATGTTAAGGAGGAACTGAGGTAGATGGCTTCATTGTCATACCTGTTGTTGCTACCTTAGGTGCTTCTAGCCATGAATTTGTTATAAGAAAAGGCTTCTCCATTCTACCATTGGAGGAGTCATTTGGCTTTTCAATTTACTCTATAAACTGTTATTGGTCCTTTCAAATTTATACTTGTGTGTTTCGTATTGAGGCCGTCTCATTTTGTTTTTGCATGAGATTTTCCAGGGGTATAACTATAACCAAGAGTTACAAGAATGACATCTAGACGGAACGTCCGATATGCTCCTCTTGCTGATGATGACGATGACTATAATAATAGTAGTGGTCAAAGTCGACATGATCCAAGATTCGATTACGCTCCCAGAAGCTATGACAAAGTTCCTTGGAAGTCAATAATTCTCGCACTCTTTTTGCTCCTTCTTGGGTGTCTACTTCTCTTGCTTTCAGTTTTCATCTTCACTGGTCACATGGGAGGGGAGGTCTCCCAAGCTTATGGCCTCTTAGGGCTGGGTTTGCTTACCTTCGTGCCAGGTATTTTGATCGCCTGTTTTAGTATTACTATTTACTCCCTCCGTTTTTTTTAGCTTGGCACCTACCTTTTCGGCACGGAGATTAAGAAAATGGTGCTTTTATGTGTAAAATGGTGTAGCCACTTTTGTTGACCAATTTTCTAAGGCAAATTTATTTCCTTTTTTGGCAAGTGCCATTACTAAAAATACACCCCAAATAGGAAATGGTGCCAAGATAAAAAAAAGGAGGGAGTATTAATTATTTATATTTATTACATTTGTTTGTCTAGTCTACATGGTCTTCTTCAGGGGTAATCCATAACTCATTTGCACCACCTATCGAAAGACCCCCTTTTATGAGCTCTATACCTTTACCACAAAATTTTCAGTGAAATATGCTTCATATAGTCGATACTTAATAACCTGAATTCCTATTTTTACTACTCTAAGGGGGCCTTTACTTTGAGTGATATGATGGATAGATAAAGAGATCCAAACTAATCTATTTTTTACTTTGATGGCTTGATTAATTTTAAACTTGTTTGACCATTTTATTCTTTAAATGCTCAATCCTATCTTTTATCCCATATGCATTTTGATTATATAATTGCTTGTGCAATGGCTAAGTTTTTATGCTTACTATTGTTAAATATGATGATTAGGCTTCTATGAAACTCGGATTGCCTACTATTCGTGGAGAGGTGCCCAAGGATACCGTTTTGCCAACATTCCCGACTATTGAGGCTTTCTTTGTTTCGACTCATGGCATGTTTATTTTTTACTCGTTTAGCTCACTAGATTCGCCTGGAACTCAAGTCGTGGTCGTATTCATGTGTATACATAGAACTAAGTTTGTAGTGTGTAAATTCTTGAGCTAAGTTTAGCATAATTCTGGTGCCACACACTGGACAACTGTTTACAATATGTCTGAACAATTCTAGCTGCAAACTGAGAATGGCATTTAGGATCATTTTGTTGGTTCTTTTATTGCAGATTGAATGTCATTTTCTACCTTCTTTCTTTACACTTATATCTGATATATACATACTTGGGATGAAATTGTAACTTTCTCTGAAACATATATGTTCAAGAAAACTGTATTTGTTTTCATTTTTGTTTGGGCAATTAGTTTTGCTTAATTTAATTAAGGGCCCAATATTGTAATATTAAGTGTGAGATATTCGGCATTTCATTAATTGGGCTTATTGTTTGGGACGATTCATAATTTATTTAACTAGCAAGTTGGACTGAGGATATTGGGCCATGTGTTTCAAGTGATTGTTTTGTTGGTTTAATTTTTTTTAGATAATATTTTATTACGATTTTTTATGTAATTATTTATAAACAATTTAATTGCGTAGTTAAATTTAATAAATTTTAATGATGGAATATCGTATTTGAGTGTAATTTAATGATTCTCAAATACTTCAAGGTAGTATGACAAAAATATTAAAAAAGAATCACCTATATAAGTAAGAAATGAGTAATCGTAAAGATTGACTATTATGAATCTTAAGACTATTCTCATTCATGATTTTTTCATAATCCAAGTTTTAGTATAATATATTTCTCTCTCTTCCACATATACAATCTATCATTTTACAACTCCATCAACGATTCTTTCACAATTCAATTTTTTAATATTCATTTATCTCTCTTTCATGGCCCGTGAAAAACAAATGTGAGAATATATGATGCTGAGACATTTTATGTTAATTTCAATTTTACCAAAATAAAAAGACTAGAGTTATTATAAATAGTCTAAGTTACAACCAAAGTACCAAATAATCACGATACTCACTAAAATATTTTTAGTTATGACTAATTATAATTTGATACTCAGATTTTTTAGAAATCTTCGAAAACGAGACATAACTTGTCACGCATTGAGGTAAAACTAAAACGATATCATTTTCGTGCAAAACAATGTGGTTTAGTCATCTATATTATCTTCTTCAACACAACATCCCCATCCCATTCGAGTCATGTGGCATGTATCTCTTCGTAAATAAAAGAGGGCTCGAAAAATTGTGCTTATGGCATCCTCTAATCTAGAGGAAATTGGACAACAATAAATTGGTCTCTATTGAAAAAAATTAGACACATAGATGAGGACAACATTAAGCAAGTAATCAATAAAGAATAAATTCATCTTAGTGATCCACCAAATCTTGTTTGGATGTTAACTTGTTCCATCGAAAACGAATAACAAATTCTTGTTTACATCTTCATGTCTAATGGGGAAAAGAAAAAGAAAAAGGCAACAAATTACTCTTGACCACATAGTTAATGTTGATCACTCACCACCACTGATTGGAATAAGATGGAGATGATGTGTTGAAGAAGAGAATTGAATGACAAAATCCTCATAATTTTAATTTATTATTTAAATTTTCTTAAAAAATGACGTAGTTTTGATTCTATCCCAAACATTCGATGAAATGAACTATGTCATCCTGAGGCACTAAAAACTGAAATTCATGATAAGATTACCAATTTAACAAGTATTTAGATTAATAAGTATTTGAGTGGTTTAGGCGCGGTTCGGTGATGACTCGATTTTCCGTTCACCGGACTAAACATCCATGTTGTAAATTGCAAATATCCAAAAGTCATGTTGTAATTGCAAATTGAGGTAAAGTTCATGATTTAATTTACAGTTTTCCCTTTTACAATAGACATCCTAAAATATTTAAATATGGTCGAAAATTATTTATTGTTACAAAATAATCAGATTACCTTACGACGTTGAGGGATCTGCTACATGAACTCACATGTGTTGATGTGGCCGTTAATTCTTATCACGTAATGTGACCGTTATTCCATGTCACGTCTTCTTCAATTTCATTGCATAACCAGAATATATTTCTAATAACGAAGCAACTTTTCAGATTATATTTGAATATTTTTAAAGTCTTAAGACCATAAAATACTCGAATAAATAAAAATTAGGCTACATTTCAGTATAATCCCAAAAACTCTCACTCACAATTCAAATTATTTTTTTTGTCAAAATTTGATAGTATGTGACGCCGAAGAAGAAAAATATCCCTTCTACAAAAAAAAATTCGAGGCTTAGCAGTTTGCAGCCTTTGAGCTCCTCCTATATATACTACCCAAATATAAAAGAATATTTTTCCTCGAGTTATAAAAGAATATTTTTCCTCGAGATTAATACAAAATTTAGGGGTCCCCTTAAAAAGAATATAAAAGTTAGGGGTCAGAATACAAATAAGATGTAATAATAATAAATTGAAAAAAAAAAGAAAAAGACGGAAAAAAGGCAACGCAGGAAAACAAAAACAAGCTCCGCACAGCAACGCCTTGAGCTCATCATCTCCTCAAACTCCATTGAAAGAGGGCGATTCGTCCTCGTTCACGTCACTTGCGCCTTAATCGCCCCATCTCAACTCGTAAATTATCGTTAATTCTCCCCTCTTTTAGTATTTCCAGCTCCATTTTCCTGTTTTCGGCATTCTTCTGCGCGTTTTCGCTTCTTGTGTAAGTTCACTCTAATTGATTTTAACTGGGGCTTTGAGCTGTCTGATTTTAATTTAATTTTGTGATTTTAGCATCGTGAGCTGAAAACTGGATTTTTGGTCTCCCTCTCTTCTTTCTTCTTCTATTTTAGATTTTTTTACTGTTGTGATGAATTTTCAGATCTGGAGTGGGTTTGGGCGGGTTGCGGGTTTGTGGAGTTGCGCATTTTGTAATTTGGTGAATTGTTTGTTTCAGTGCGTAAATTGGGGGTTTAGGGTATTCAGTGAAGTGCTGGTTGGTTTAATCGCGATGTTTTTTTGTGGAAAATTACCTCTTTTGCGATTCTAATTTGGCGATTTGGTTGCTTGTTTTCAAGTTTGAATTAGCTGTTTGTTGTTTAGTTTGTAGTCTTAGAGCTGCTTTGTGGAGAAGAAACCTCACTGTTTCGAATTGTGGAATAGGAAACCTCACTGTTGCTGAGGAAGATAAGATTAAAAAGAGGCAATCTTGCGCCAATTTTGCTTCTTTTGTCGAATTGGGATTCGTCTGCTTGAAAAAGATTGTAACTTGTGATGATTTGTGCTGGTTCGGTTCAGTATCATAATTGGTTTATCGAAATAGTGTATCCTGAGTTCATCTCATATTTGCCTGAATATATAGCTTTGTGATCGTTGCTTGCAAGGCTGAAATTGGAAAATGAAAATTGGAACTGCTCACTGCTATCAAAGATGTTACATACAATACTCTTGTTTCTTCAGAAATGGGTGCTTTAATTCCATTTATACATGTCTGCAGGAAATGGATGGAACACTTCAAGATGGCAGAACCGTGGATTCATTCTTACGGAACTACAAGCTCGGGAAGACTCTTGGAATTGGTTCATTTGGTAAAGTTAAAATTGCCGAACACGCATTGACCGGCCACAAAGTTGCTGTCAAGATCCTCAACCGCAAGAAAATTAAGAATATGGATATGGAAGAAAAAGGTGAGTCACTCAAATAAGCATATGGTGCTTATTTTAGTAGCAGTGCTAGCGAAGATCTCTGATCTTTGTTAATCTGATCATTCTTCAGTTATATCATGCTCTTGAAGACAAATAAAAGGCCTCAACTTAATCTTGTTTTGTTTTTGTTTACCCATAAACCATAGTAAAATTTTCATTGGCTACTAGTATCAGTTTCCCTATGGATTTGGATATCTCCAGCCATTATCTTTAGCACGAGTTATGGTTGATTCAACATATGTGTTTTTATGATGCATCTACTTGGGTTTCACTGCATAGTGAACTGTACAATTCGTTTGAGGAAACACCTTTGGTACCTTTTTCATGGTATGGTAGTTTTATTTCAGTCTGCTCCAAATACTGGGCTATGTTTTTGCCTCACTAATCAATTCTCATTTTTGCTAAAACGTTTGCAAGATAAACCTAAAAATAAGTAAGAGGTTGCATTCGCCAATTGTCAATACATGTATAAGAAAATTGCTAGGGTATCTAAAAGTTGGGTCTTATTAATTTTAATACTCATTTTTACTCCAATCCACCAGTTTCACTGGGGAATGGGAATGAAGGTTGTGGGAATTAGGCAATTATATAGGTGAATGGCTTCATTTCCCTCATTTTTAGGGGCATGGTTGATTCCTCAGTTATCCCTCTAAAGCATGTAATTCCATCCATTTCCATTCCCCAAATCCCAAAGCACCTAGTTAAAACATACTGTCACTTTTAGACCCAACTCAAGTTTCACACAGAAAAGTTATGTTAAGTCATTGTTCAAGGGTGGTAATGTAATTTCACTACCAATTAGTACTAAATATTAAACAAGAGAAACGTTTGGGGTATCCTTGACCTTTGTCCTTTTAAGATGTTGGAAAAATGAGTCAATCTTGCTTTCCCCCTGAATGTAACAGTAAAACACTATCAGAGGTAAATCTGGATGTGAAGATTGTATTAGGGTAAAATTGACCTTTAGATGAAACCTTTAGGGAAAAAATGTCCTTACCCTTGATGTTCAATTGCTACCTAAATAAATATAACTTGCTAGCTAGATTTTGGATCTCTTTTGTTTCCAATATTGTAAAATTTAGCATGGGTTTACTTTTATTTGACCATGATGAATTCCTCTAAGAGTGGGTTTTCACACTGCAGTTAGAAGAGAAATCAAAATTTTGAGATTGTTTATGCATCCACATATCATTCGCCTGTATGAGGTCGTGGAGACACAAACTGATATTTACGTTGTGATGGAGTATGTTAAGTCTGGCGAACTGTTTGATTACATTGTGGAGAAAGGTAGGTTACATGAGGATGAAGCCCGCATCTTCTTTCAGCAGGTCGGTGCCTTTCTTGTTTAGACTTGTAGTGCTGTTTCTAATATCTAAGTCATTTCTCAAATGCTTTATTTAAGAGTCTTTGTCATTCTACTGATGGTTGCAGATCATCTCGGGAGTGGAGTATTGCCATAGGAATATGGTGGTTCACCGTGATCTGAAGCCTGAGAACTTGCTTTTGGATTCTAAATTGAATGTGAAGATTGCCGATTTTGGCTTGAGTAACATCATGCGTGATGGCCATTTCCTGAAGACAAGTTGTGGAAGCCCCAACTATGCTGCTCCAGAGGTGCTTAGAGTTTTACAAGAAATATCAATGGCAAAAAGATAAAGAACAATTAAAAAGTTGCAAAAAATGAGTTGGGGAATATGATGAAAGGCTCTGATATTGCATTTTTGCCCATAGGTTATATCTGGTAAATTATATGCGGGGCCTGAAGTGGACGTCTGGAGCTGTGGTGTTATTCTCTATGCACTTCTTTGTGGCACCCTTCCCTTTGATGATGAAAATATTCCCAATCTTTTCAAGAAGATTAAGGTATATTCGGGTTTTACATCTTGCGAACCCATTACCGTGTCTAATTTGGAGCTCAGTAATAGTAGGTGAAGAAGTCGAAATGGCATCTCTTCATCGATCTTCTGTTATTTGTTGCAGCAGCTCTTTAGCATACAGTTGGAGGATTTTGAAGTGTGAAACTGCTCTTGATTGAGCACCAATTCAGTTTACTAGCTCATATGTTCATGAATTTCTACTTTGCTTCTCTATGATATGATTTATGCCAAAACTAACGAGTTCAATCAAAGTATGTTTGACTGGCTTATTCTGTTTTTAGATGATTCGTGGTGTATTATTACCTTCTTAACCTGATTTGTGTGAGCTACAAACTTGCCTAGAGTTGAATCTGTATAACCTAACTTAGCTAATCAAGCTTCTTAATATTGCAAGTCTGAGGACCCCAATATTAGACCAAGATGTGATATAAAAGTCCCCTTTTAGTGCACTGTTATGTTCTTACACTAATTTTCTGTCATTTTTACTGCCCAAAATTTTGTTGCTAATTATATTTCTAGGTAGCTATATTTGTTTTGTTATAAATGTATTTTTTATTTATTTATTTATAGGGTGGAATATATACGCTCCCCAGTCATTTATCGGTTGGTGCTAGAGATTTGATTCCTAGGATGCTTATTGTCGATCCTACTAAGCGAATGACTATTCCCGAGATTCGTGCTCACCCTTGGTTCCAAGCTCATCTGCCTCGATACTTAGCTGTTCCACCACCAGATACGACACAGCAAGCCAAAAAGGTCGATAGAACTCCCACTTGTTTATTTAGTTTTTCTAAATCATGCATGAAGTCTCTAAGTCTCTTTTGTACTTAGTGATTTATATATGTGTCCGGCATCAGGCTCCCATCTTATGAATCTGACAATCAGTTTATTATCGACTATCTGAGTCGGACTATCATATCATTACAAAAATTTAATTGGTTATGTCTGTCACGTGCAGATTGATGAAGAGATTCTTCAGGAAGTGGTTAATATGGGATTCGACAGGAGTGTGCTTCTTGATTCTATTCAAAACAGAGTTCAAAATGAGGTATATGACCGTTTCCTATTCACGCTTTGTGTTCAAGCTTTCTTATATCTCGGCTGTATTTCAGGGTACCGTCACGTACTATCTGCTGCTAGACAACAGGTTCCGTGTTTCTGGTGGCTACCTTGGATCCGAATTTCAAGAGACTGTGGTACGTTCTCTCTTAATTTCACCTTAATAACATATCCAGTTTTCAGTTTCATAGGGTTGTAATTTGTGTTTTCTGATTTTCTTGCTTCATCTTGTACCTCGTATTTAACGCGTATACACTTTCATTTTTTGTTTTTTTAATGTTTATGTTCTGAGTAATTGCTTGTGGGCTGTGGCTGTCTAGGAACTTGGATATAATTCAACTAATCCAAGTGAGACTGTAGCCTCTCCTGTCGGGCAAAGATCTCCTGGAGCTATCGATTATCAACAATTTGGGACAAGGCAATTTCCAGCGGAGAGAAAATGGGCACTTGGACTCCAGGTTAGTTAGCATGCTTCTCTTTGTATTTCTTTCTTGAAAAGCCATAGGCCGATGCAAACAGAGATTTAGGGCTCGTCTGAAATCAGTAAATTCTCTTAGCAGGATTAATTCGTCAATTTTATAATCTACGATGTCGGGCTGAGAAATGTCCAAAACTAATCCTATTTCTCTTTGCTGCCACTTGCCATCAATCTGGCTTGATTGTAGTCTCGAGCCCATCCACGTGAGATAATGACTGAAGTTCTCAAAGCTCTGCAAGAATTGAACGTTTACTGGAAAAAGATTGGGCACTACAACATGAAATGCAGATGGGTTCCCGGCAGTCCGGGTCACAGTGAAGGTGCACTTAATAATTCTATGCACGACAATAACTATTTTGGCGATGAATCTTCTATCGTTGAGCATGATGGAAATATTAGGCCACAGAATGTGGTCAAATTTGAAGTGCAGGTAACATTCTTATTCAAACCTTTCTCTCTTTATTGTTGTATATAATAAGGATAGCTCTATATTTGCAATCTAACAATATCGATGAACTAAGATGGTAATTATCCAAGGACGAGACCCGGATATAAACATTTTGAAGAGATTCTTAGGAGATTTTATGCATGACTGCTACAAGTTTGGTTTGCTCGAAAATAAGTCAGACTAGTTTCCAAGGATTGTGAACCTAGTTACAGAAACTAAGAGCCCCTATACGAATCCTCTATGTTTATATAGGAAGAAACTCTCATATATAGTAATAAAAAACCAATTTCCAACTTGAGACCTGTTATATTTAGGTATAAACTCCACATTTTTAGTAATTCATATGTTCCTATCTTAAGAATTTGTGCTGTAAACGGGTTGGTTACTGTGAAAACCTTATTTCTCGAAAGTAAATGCATCCGCAATGAAAGAAATTGCATAAAAAAATTTAAATGCATCACTTGGACCGAAACCCACGAGGGGCGAAAATGTCATTTTTTTTCTAGATGCAGTCTTTCAGTGCAAATGCATTTAACTTTCACAGTTCTCACATTCTCACTTAAGAAAAGGTTCTTATTTGAACCTTCCTCTATACGTATATACATTACAATAAGTTTAATATGACCTAAAGTAATTTTATGGCTCATCACTACTTGTGAGGTTGCAACAATATTGCTTGTGTGTATGTAATGTTTTTCTCTGGCCCCGACGCTACGACTGAAGTTTTTACTGTACTTATCATTTTGAGCTGTTACTGTTTGTTCGTTCCCTGCTATAACTGTCCGAATTCTTCTCAGCTCTACAAGACCCGCGAAGACAAATACTTGCTCGATCTGCAGAGAGTTCAGGGCCCACAGTTCCTCTTCCTCGACCTCTGTGCTGCATTCCTAGCTCAGCTGCGCGTGCTCTGAAGCCTCCGCAGCAAAACTTCTTCTCGTCCGGGGTGGGGAATTACAGGTTGATATGTTATTGTGTATATAATTGCCGTTACCAGCCAACTAGCTTCCGAATCTCCTCCTTAGAGATGAACGTCGTCGTGCCAAAGCCGATAAATTTTTTTGCTCTTGACTCGCTAGGAGTTGGCTTCTGCGACGACCAATTCTCGCTTCGTTTAATGTAACTCTTCTCGTCCTAAGACTATGGCACCCTAAGGAGATGGAAGCATCTCTTTTGACACCTAAAAATATTTCTGGTAGTCGACCTATGTCAGCTGTAACTTTGGAGATGTAATCATGTAATAGAATTAAATTAAAAAAGAAGATACATATGATGTTTATGCAGCTTGATGTTAGGCAACACTTACCTAGCTGTAGAGCTTAGGTTTATTTCTCAGCAAATCCCAGTTTTATACAATAATGTGGTTTCTGGGGCTGAAGATTTTGTTGTAGTACTTGATGTTGTATCATGCTCGTATAAAAGAATGTGACATTTCATCGTGATTTTGAAGGGTTAATTGGTCTTAAATTACACAAACTTTTGTTCTCATTTTTTATTTTGGGTTTATAATTTTTTGTGTTCGTAATTTCCATTCGTTTCTGAAAAATGGTCCTGACCTACTTCTCCATAGCCATATCATTCAACATTTTTCACTAAATGTCTCGTTTTCCAAAAAATGTCCTTAGTTTACATTCTTTTTTTTATATAACTTCCACTTTCAACGTCCTCCACAAAATATTCCAAGTCACAAAATCCGGCAATGAATTTGTGATGCAGGATATTTTGTAGAAATTGTTGAAAGACGATTGTTTTAGAGAACGTAAGTTGACATTTTTTGGAAATGCAAATATTTTATGAAAAACATTGAAAGATGAAGTCTTTTTAATGCCTTTTTAATGTATAGGAACATTATTTGAAAAATATGAAATTAGAGACACAACAACTTGATTAATACTCTTAAAAAATAAAAATAAAAATAAAAACAAATATGATTAATTCTTTTGTACTTGCTACGAACTTTCAGTTCTTTCTCCAACTACATAAACTTTACATTTGTTTGAGTTTCTTTTGATTTAACTATCTTATCAACTCAAAGTATATTTGGCATCTACATGGCTACCTAGATTACATGTTAGTTCAAAACTCCCTGGTAAAGGAACTAATTCTAAAACTTAAAAGATGGATTCAAATATAATTTCGATGTTGATTAAAGCCACCATATGCATTTAGAGCCCCATATGGTGTTACAAGAATCAAGATTTCTAATTTTCTAATAATTCTATTTTCTTTCCTAAAAAAATAAATTAGTAATTCTTTTTTCTTATGTCTTATTAATTTAAAAATTTATTTCTAGTAATTATCAACGAATGCATTAGAATTGAATTTTATATCAAAATATATTACCTCTTTAATTCATGTAAGTAGCGGTACAATTTTGCGAGATTGGCACTGAAACAAGTAGTACCATTAATTATCATAACAACTTATATTCATAATTTTAACGAAATTCAACACATAATTTCGATGTCGATTGAAGCCACCACTGGCGTTACAGGAGTCAAGATTTCTAATTTTCTGAACTCTCATTTTGATGTCTTATTAATTTTAAAAATTAATTCCTAATAATTATCAATGAATGCATTAAAATTAGAATTATATATCATACCTCTTTAATTCATGTAAGTAGCGCTTACGAGACTGGTACTGAAACGAGTGGTGCCATTAATTTATCGTAACAACTTATATTCATAAATTTAACGAGATCATGTAATTATTCAAGCCTATTGCATATTAATTTCAATCATGCACAATCATATTTGCAATTACAAACAAATAAGCCATTTTCTGCTCCATTGGCAAAGCAAAATCCTTCACCATTGAATTCAGCCTTGCAGTTGTCTTTACAATCTTGAGCGATACATCCTCTGTTATCAATTATAGTTGTGCATTTATTTTGCCCATTCACTTCAAAAACTGCACCCAACAAAACTGCAAAACCAAGCTTCCACATTTAAATATTTATCCAAAACAAATAAATCTAAATTTATTAAAAATAATACTAAAATACATTATAGTACATACCTGATAAAATGAGGAAGAGAACTAGAGATAGTTTAGCCATTCTCTCTATGTATTTGACCTTTTTCTTTTCGTCTATTTTATCTTATGCTTCTACTAAATTAAAATGGTGTTGGTATCTCATTATATAGGCCCCCTAATTATTATGCAAGCATTGATATACACTTTTTCAAAAAGGCAAGAATTAATATAATTGATTACGAAATCAATCACATTATGAGACTATCTCAATTTCTTATAATTTTATTTTGTGCTCCATTATTAGCATATTAACAAAATATTATCCATATTATAGTCTAGCGTTTCTCGAAATCCTGCACACCAATATGAATATATGATCAATGAATATTATTCTCTTTGAGATTTTAGGCATACTTGGATTATGCCTTTTTTTCCCCTTTAATACGTGCTTATCTATATATAATTCCGATACTGATTGGAACATCATATTCATCTAGAGTGCTACGTTGCATCACCTAACAAATTGAAGTTCGATAAGCATAAAATAAAAAATCTATTATCCTATTATCTATACTATACTTAAATGTGGAGCCAAATTGAAAAATTGATTTCAAATTGATTTTGATTTGAGTGGCAATTTCGTAGTTTTTTCAAAATCAGTAGTCTATATTATATGCATATGATAAATT
>JAYJMF010000073.1:2595426-2634749 GCA_036873715.1 Salvia sclarea
ACCCTATATATATGAGGCGTATGAAGCTGTTGAAGTTGCGCCTCCCCCCGCCCAAGAGATCAATTCTCTTGTTTATTGGTTTGATAGCTACACTTTTTGAGTCTTTGTTCATAGATTGTAAAGTAGCTTTCATATACACTTGTAATCACGTGAGCTTAATCTTTGTTAAGGGTAGTCGGTCTAGTGGGATTGGATGTGTCATCGGTGCAGTTCAAGTTATGTACATGCGTGTCCATAGCTAGCAATTCACCGTTGGTGAAGATTGAGAAGTTACATAGGCGTGAGAAGCTATAGTGAGGAGCTGTAGGCTTTGGCATGTTAGTCCTTTGTAATTGTCTTCAGTTTGTGGATTGTTTTCCCCGGGCGTTGCCCCCCAGATGTAGGTGTGGTTCATCACCGAACTGGGTTACCAATTCTTGTGTCGTGTGTTCTTGTGTTTTGCTGGTATATTTTATGGTACTTGTTCCTGCAATTGTGCCTTCTAACGATGAACTATGCCAAACTTATTTAATCAACACGGATTAGAAAATTTCAACGGCTATTTCAGATCGGAGGTGGCGTTGGAAATTTGGGGATTAAGCGCGGCAGCCGCTGCCAAGTGCGCGCCCTGCAAGCTCACGCTTGCGCCTGCAAGCGCGCCGAGCAAGCTTCGACCTTCTCCTCACGCGCGACAGCTCCTCCCCCACTCTCCCCACTCGCGCCATGTGGCGCTTTCTGATTGGCCAACAGAAATAATTGTTGTGTTTTGAAAAGGAAGAAGAAACAGAAGGAGGTACTAGGGGTTGAAGAAGAAGAATAGTTGCAGAGATTTTGTGTAGCTTTTATTTTCTTTTCTTTCCTTTTCTTTTTCATTTCATTTCTTTTATTTTTTTCTTTTATCATTTCTTGTCTTCTATTGAACCCAAACTCAATTTTTGTTTTGGTGAAACTTTTAATTTTGTTTAGGCGAAGAATTAAATGTATATATTTCTTTATATTAATTGTGCGACTATTAAATTTAATTAATTCAATGAAGGGTCAATTTATTATGAAATAAAATTACATATATAAAAATAAAAAAAAATAAAATATAGAGAGCTCCAAGTATGAAGCTTTGTAGAAAAAAAAAAGTGACAGAAGTTTGCAGAACTTCAAACAATGGTAGAGAGCTCCATTTGGAGCTTGCTGCCGCGGATGGTCTTAAACAATTAAAATAAAAATGAAAATATAGTGATGATAAGAAAATTGAGAAATGATAACAATGAGAAAGGTAATTGGGCCAAAATTTAAATTGTCCGACTCATTAATTTAATATTTGGCCTGCAGAAGTGATGTTGATTAACTAGGATGATGCCCGTTTAATTCATATGGGTCAAAACAAAATTTAAAGAAATTGGAGTAGCCCATGCTATTAATTAAAATGGGCCACGACAACCACCAGACAACATTCATTTATAGACATTTTGATTTATAGCTTTCCATTTTCTATTTTGAAAATTTTCAAGCAAATCGAGGTTGTTCCAGAACCATCTATTCCGTGAAATTCTGTTGCATTCTCCGGTGTTATTTGGTTCCCGAGTTTGGGTCCCACAAAGTCCGAAGGCTCTGCAGTTGAGTTGTTCGATTTGAACGACAATCTCATAGATGGTGAAACTCCATAGATCTTATGTTTAACTAAAAAAATTAATGATCTGGAGCTATTTAATTAGCAAAATTTTCAGATGCCTACCGAAATTATTGAGAATGAATTCATTTTGTGTGGAATCGACATTACCAGTTGCAATTGGAAGTTCCTTCTCCATTGACTCAGAACTGGGTAGAGGCAGGGGGCTATGCATTTTTTATTTCTTTTTAAAAGGGGCTATGTACATATAGTTGCGTAACACTTAGAATTTGGGGACTACAACCTGCAAGGGTATAAACGTACATTTATTAATATTTTTATATTTTAATATAATGATAATTGGGCTTCTAGACTTAGAATTTTGGGGAGTAGAATTTGGTGGCTATGTTTGGTATCAGAGCAGTTTGTTTGTTTTGAACCTTAAATGTTCATTTTGAGTCGAGTCTAGCTTGAACCACTAGACTTCTCATAAATCAGTCGACCTCGCTCAACGCTCCGTCTTATCACGCTCAACGAGGAAAATTTGTAAGTAACTTTTAAAAGCTTCCAACTAAGTTAATTACTTGTAGAGCATGATGAATATGTTTACAAGCATCACGACTTTCTATATATATGAGAAATTTTCTAAGTACGAGAGATGCTCGACTTTTTTCGGTTCGCATTGGTTTTTTAATAGAAAATTTGAGGTACATATTACCTATAATATACTCCCTCTGTCCCTCGTATATAGGCTCATAGAAAAGTGGCACGAGTTTTAATAATGCTGAATTGATTATAGTGTTGAGTGGATAGAGGGTATGACTTTTATTGAAAAAGCGTATGCTAATTAGGAGAGAGAGGGTATCACTTTATCAAATAATTACGACTTTTAGGTAAATAAAATGAAATGATAGAGATAAAGATGGAAAATGATTTTACTATAAATGGAAAAAGAAAAAGATGAGTTTATATTTCAAGGATGGACAAAGGGCCTATATTTCAGGGCGGGAGGAGTATTATTTAATTTAAAAATTTCTACCTTACTTCTAATTATATAGCATTAAATAATTCCAATACATATTTAAATGGAATATTCTGTTTAATAATTAAATAATTTGGTTTCAGATTTTTGGAATTTTTTCGATTCGATTATTTGGATAATTCGGTTCAGTTGAGATTTTTTTTTCTTTTAAATTTTGAATTTTCAAATTCGTTTAGATTAGGCAAAAATCCAAACTGAAAGTTATATACTCACCCGTAGAGAACAATTTGTGTCGATCGGGTCGGGAAATATTTTATCCGAATAATATGCCATGAAAACTTATAATATCGTATTTTGGAAATCGATCCCCGTATGAAATGTCAATCTCGTGAAGCCTCTAAGAATTTCTCCAATTTACTGTTTGAATATTGGCAATGGAAAAAGGGTTGTTCCATTTTGCAATATTTTATTTGTAACTATCCTAAGCCGTTTGTTACATATTAATTGCATTTGTTACATGTTTAAATCAGTAGTGGTGGGCCATTTTTTCGAAAGTTACATGCTGCATGTTATATAAATGATGAAATTTGGGTGCCACTTTTATTTTTATGGCGTGGACATTTTCTTAATTGGGATTATTTGTGATATTATTCAGGACGAAAGGTTTCCCAACTTGGCCGACTTAATTTTCTTTTAGAGTAAAATAAAGTAGTAATATATTAAAGGTCCTGACGTACAATATCTCAATAGCCAGGAAGGGAAATCCGACTGTAGCAACTTCGCTAAACTGTGAGTTGCTCGATCCGTTTGCTTTTTTCCGAGCATGAAGGAAATCCAAGACTACATGATTCCTTGCGTGCATAATAATCATCACAAAGAGAATCCATACCATTGTGAGAATCATATATGTAAGACATGTAAAGCAAGAAGGGAATCGGTAAAAACCATCTCAAGACAGAATCCAATTCCAAGCATGATACCATGAAGCTCACCCAACAAAATAGTCTCGGTAAAACTAATACGACGAGACACAGCCTCCTCGCCACAAAAAATGTTTTTAACTTTTGGAGGACTATTCAAAGACCATAACAAACCCCACCAAGTTTTACCATCCTTCGAACTCGATCGTAAACTAATGTGGAGAAAAAAACTCGATTTCCGCGCACAGTCCGTTGATCAAACTGTTGTTTCACTCACAAGTGCTTACGGGTACACTATAAACTTTTCACTAATTTCACTCGTTAGTGCCTACTCACAGTGTAGGATTTTCTTTCTTAGTTTGCGGGCACTAAGATCGCCTATACACATAGTGCAGATGACTGCAAACGCTGAACTTTTCTGATTCTAAAAAGGGTAGGTTCGAAATGCTCAACTGATTACAGAGAAAGCCTCTCTGCAATCAATCACCAGGCTTGGAATAAGGAGAGGGAATGCCTAGGAAAAACTAAGAGAACAAAGATATCTCAGACGAGCTGAGATGATACAATGAAAGATTGGGTTACATTCTTCGACTCTAACTGTAAGAACAGAGAAGAGTTGGCTAGCAAATTTTGATAGAGCTTCAGCTTGTGTGTTATAGAAGATTTCTGGAAAAGATCCGTTGGAGCCAAGATTAGTTTCTCATAAATCTGCCGTTGTGAGAGGGGATTTCAAATCTGTCTCACAACTTCGATCTTCTCTCTCTTCTTGCTTGAAATAGCTTTGGTACTTCTGCAGGTAGGGAGAGGCGTCTGTAGGTCTTCATTGCATGAAAGGAAAATCTGCGCACTTCAAGATTGAAGGGACGATCCTGCGATCTTTGCATTTAATGAGTTGTCCTTTAGTCAATTACTTCTATTTTCCACGTGGCAGAGAGTATCTTCGTTTTGTCTTATTCCTTTGATTTCAGCACAACAGAAGGAATGTCCTGATGAATATCCTTAAAAACCTCTTTAATGCTTTAAGGAAGTATTAAAGTCATACTAAGACATAACTCTTAGAGTCTTAGTTTTTCGTAGTCCACGTAGACGTCAGTTTTGACTTCAGGAAATACTGATTTTTCAAGGTTGATTGGCTTCAGTTTTTAAGGAGGAAATAGTTGATGTGAGTATTTTGAGCCATCAACATTTTTCTTCTTAGCTGGGCAATCTTCAGATTCTTCAAGATTTTATAATCTTCAGTCTTTAGCACAACTTCCAATAAAACTTTGACTAGAAAAATGATTCTAACACTTGAATCATAAAACTAAAATCATTGTTAGAGCCTATATTTTGGTATCAGCAAAACTGAGGTAGAATATTTTTATTCATTTTCCCAACAATATACTTTTTAATTATTTAATGACGGATTAACGATGGAATTTAAAATAATAAAAAAATAAAAAATATTTCGTCGCTAAACCGTCACTATTATGTTGCTAAACCCCAAAAATATATAAAAAATATTATTCCGTCGCTAATCCGTAGTTTGATCCCGTAAAAAAAGTCCCGTCGCTAATCCATCATTAAATCCCGTATATTTAACGACGGAAACCTATTCCGTGCTAATTAAGTGTTTTCTTGTAGTGTTTTCTTGTAGCGCGTGTTGAAAATTTGACCATTTTATTGTTTAGATTTTCCTCCCTTGTTATCAGTTCCAAAGTCCCGACTCAACTTATTAGGCTGCTAGACATCATACCATGAAATCAACTAATGAAACAAAATAGAAACGTTGAATTTGCAACAAATTGAAAAGATTAAATTTGAACTAACATGCAACGAAGCCAGAAGTTAAAAATCAATTAATATTGCAATTATGTATAATAAATACATGAATAAGGCTTTTGACCCAATTAATCCCATAAACTCATGATACTTTCGCTAATATTTAGCAATTGCATTCACTAATTGGTAAAATATTGTTTAGGGAACAAGGTGGCGTTCAAGTCCACATATAAACTGCATTAGCTATCTAAAATTAAAAATGGAGAAAACACATTTTGACTCAAATCAAATGGAGGGATACAAATATATGAAACGAATATAACACGTTGGGAAACTGGATTGAAGGAGAAAAAATATAACGAAATTAAAAAAAAAAAAAGGAAAAAATGAACACGCAAAGGTGGTTTGGCACTATATATCCTCTCAAACGATCATCTATAAATAGGGCCTTAATTTGAAAGAAAAAGAAACACACAAGCACCTTCAATTAATTCGAGTAGCTAGTCCCTTTTTAATTAGCTATAAATCAAATTTGTTTTTGTGTAAGTCTTATTCTCCTAATTAGGTCTTTCTTTTGTCAATTACTTTGGTTTTCATCACTTGATGTCTTTCTTTCTTCGATCTGCCATGTTTAATTGTTGGCAGAGTGAGATGGAGACGGAGACGGAGACGAAGATGGAGGCCAAGACGGAGACTGAGATGGAGACGAAGGTGGAGACAGAGACGCAGCTGGTTCGTATAGTTATTTCATCACTTGATGTCTTTCTTTCTTCAATCTGACATGTTTATAATTAATTTGACAGCGTGAGACGGAGATGGAGACGAAGATGGAAAGGATGTTCGTAGCGCAGCTTCCAGTTCCACGGTTCATTGTTATAAGAGAAAATCCTCCTCATCTTACTCCTTCGCATGTACACTACATGGACGACGGTTCGATACGCACGAGATTAAACAACGTTAACGTGTTCAGCTCGCAGGCGAAAATTGAGGTGGAAAGATCACAGAGCAACCCCAACTCCGGCCGTGTCCACCTTCGATTTTGTCATTCCAACAAATACTGGCACCAGAGTCAGACGAGCGATGCGATCGTTGCCGAGTCCACCGAGCCAGAAGAAGACGTATCGAACAGGTTGTGTACATTGTTCTCGTTCGAACCAGCGGGTACTGGCAATGCCGGTGTGCCCTTGTTCACATTCACAGCAGAGCGAAAGTGAATGTGAGATTTGGGACCTTCGGACATCACGAACTAACAATTATGCAAAGCAATACTGTCTCTCCTTTCGTAATCATCGATTGGAGCACGTTAGTTAACCTGCCCCCGCGCGTCGCCTTCAAAGGGTACTGTTGATATATATATGTCTTGAATCCATCTCCCGTTTGGTGTATGTTCTCTTAGTAATATATATATATATATATGGTTATGAAAACCTAGCCGCCTAATACAGTTTGTTCTCGTTTTCTGCCCAATGTCGCTTCTCGCTCATTAATCATATTCCGTTATAACAGGTACAACGACAAATACCTCAGGGCCGTCGTACAGGACAGACACTACAACTACCACAAGTATGAATCCGACGATCCCAACGAGAGGCAGTGTGGCTACGAGGTGTACCCCATGAACGACGGGCATGTCCGGATAAGGTCGGACCACTGGGGGATGTTCTGGAAATGCAGCCCTAACTGGATATGGGGCACTGGCCTCGCCGGGGACACCTTCAACAAGGACACTCTCTTCTGGCCCGTCCTGATCAGGGACAACACCATCGCCCTCCGGAGCGCGGGCAACGACAACTTCTGCATAGCCCTCAGCGCCGACAAGAAGGTGGACTGCCTCAACGCGGAAATCTCCAACATCACCATCCCGGCAAGGATGGCGGTGGAGGAGCTCGTGCTCGACAGGAACATCTACAACATCCGGTACCGGATGGAGCACGCCAGGATATTCAACGAGTCGCCTTACGTGGCGGGCGGCAGCAGCGTTGCCAACAATTCGGACCAGGAGGCCTCCATGGTTGTCGAGATAGAATACACGAGCCAGGTGTCCAATAGTTTCAGCAACAGCATAACTGTCACGGCCGGGATGACCAACACCTTCGAAGGCGGCATACCGTTTATCTTCTCCGGGAAGATAGAAGTGAATTTGGAGGGAAGTTATACGAGGGAGTGGGGCCAGACTGTAACCACAAGCCAGACGATTAGGGCGTCGGGGTCGGTTGTTGTGCCGCCAAGGACCGAGGCTTTGGTTAACTACATCGGGACAAGGGGCACATGCAATGTTCCCTTCTCCTACACCCAGCAGGATAGGAGCTCAACCAACGGTGCAATCACTAATACTGAAAAAATAGATGGTATTTTCGAAGGGGTTAATAGTTACAATTTCCGGTTCGTGGTCGCGTCTACCAGGTCCCTCTAGCTACATAATTAATCTTTGCATATGTATTTTGCATTTCTGAGGGTTTTTTTCATCAACTTCTTCCAAGTTGGTTTTTTCCCTCCTTATCTATTGTATTAAGTATTGTTGTTTCTTTAATTAATCATCGTTTATATGCCTTTTCAAATTCTAAAAACTACAAGAATATTGACAAACATCTATGTATACGGAAACATATATTTATGTGTCGTTATAAATTTTTACCCACATAATTTAAATGTCATAAAGTGTGGCTAAACCTATGTGAATAAAGGTTTTTTGCTCACATGATAACTTTGTCCACACATAAATATAGTTTTGGTGACATATATATGTGTAAGTAAATGTCTGATACTTTATCCACACACATATATATGTATAGGGGAAATTTCAAATACGACCTCTTAGATATATAAGAAATAAGAACCAATCACATTCGTTGATTTGTGAAGATACATGGTTGTGATTAAAGGAAATTTGTTATTTCATTCATAATTTTTAAAATAAATAAGGATATAATAGTCATTGTCTAGTATTGTGAAACGTGTCTTCCCCTAATTATGGGGATTTTGTTATCATTTATATACGGTACAATTTATTTGATATATCCGGAAAATATTAAGTTTACTAAAATTAATTTTTAAATATTTTCAATTTTATCTTTTACTATTTATTTTATTAGTAACAATCACAAGGAGTCACAAAGTGTGTAAAGTAAAATATTTGCAATCGACATTATTGTTGTAATTAGCTGTATATATTATTGCTCAAGCTAGACATTAAATATTTTATTTTGATAGGATCAAGACATTAAATATTATTTCAGTGCGCGCATACAATGATACAATGCAAAATATATATGTAAAAATATGAATAGAAAATGATAACTATTACATTTGCAATTATGAACATAGTTATTTGCCATAATTTTGATAACAATTTGCAATTCTATTAAACATGTATCATTAAAAATACTACTATAATAAAACCTCTATAAATTAATACTCTATAAATTAATAGATTTTCTTAAATAATAAAATTTTTCGGTCCCAACTTGGACGTTTGTAAAAAATCATCAAATTTGAAAAGATAATAAGATAATACTTTTTTGAAAAATCTCTTTATAAATATTAGGCCCTATTAAAAATCTAAATTAATAATTCATAAATATTACAATTATAAATATTATGGTAATTTGCTAAAATATGAATCTATTGCTACTTGTTTTATCTTAAAATTCAAATCTAATTGGATTTCATCCCTAACTTTGCTAAAATACGAATCTATTGTTACCGATGATCTCTTGAGAGTGATTGATATTGTATCTTGACTAACTTTAAAATGATATTTTTCCTCAACTCACTTTTATAAAAAAATTGAGTGCATGTGGGATGGTCTCTCTTATACTCACATAATACTTTAAGCATTTGATCATTCATGGATGATTCTGCGATGTCTTTAAGAAATAAGACAATTAACTTTAGTTGGACGGAGGGAATACCATTACCAATACATTTAGTATCGTTCATCAATACAGATATAATATCATTTACTATTTAACATAGTACTCCCTCCATCCCCAATAAGTGTGCGGATTGAAAAGTGGCACGGATTTTAATAAAAAAATGTGATAAAGTGAATTTGAGTGGAGAAAATATCTCAGTTTTTGAAAAATAGCAAAAACTCCCGTACCCCCGGTATATATACATCACCTTGTAATCAAAGGTGATAGGGATAGAAAATGAATATACATATTGGATTTGAATAGTGTGACATACATATACCCTCGATGTATAAGAGTCCACTTCTTGAAAAATTGTGTGTATGTTAGTTGGAGATTGTTGAGTTTTTTGTAAAGTGAGTTTTGAAAAAGGAATGCACACATTTATGGGGGATAGACAAAAAAGAAAATTGCGCACACTTATCAGGGACGGAGGGAGTATTATTTTGATGTAATACCACTTAATACAAAGGGTATACAATTTCATATCAAATAGAATATCACTTAATAAAAGGGGTATATCATCCAATATCAAATAAAGTACCATTTAATATCAAATAGAGTACCACTTAAAACAATATCATTCATATGATTAGTATCATTTTAGTAATATATTCATTACAATTTCATATTGAATAGAAAATTCATAAAAGGAATAATAACATTTTATATAACATGACATACCATCTTAAAAACATAAAAAAGAAATCAAAATTGAAATCAAATGTTGGAAAAAAAAAAAAAACCGAACCACCCCGGACCCAAACTGAACCGGCGGGATCCAGGAATTGCACGTGAAAAAGGCATTGGGCTTGATCATTGGACTGGCCGGACAGAAAGACCTGCGATGAGTAAATTGGGGGCTATGAATAGGATTGTCTAAAAGCAGGTCCGGTAGGACTCGCCTAATATTTCGGGCCGACAAATCATGTCACCCAACCCAACCTAGTCAAAAATCGAGCCAATCTATCGGACTCGATGGGCCATTTTTTACTGCTCTACTCTCGTCTTCGCCGTAATTATTTTGTAATATACTAGATTGCACGAAATATTGATGTACGGATCACTTATGTGTCATGATTCATAAATAATGATATTATATATACATAGTCAACATTCAAAGTAATACAATTCGATTAGAAAATGTAGAAATGGCTAAATAGTCAATACTACTACTTCTAGACGGTTTGAATTTTAGTGCTTGCCCATTACTATCTATACTATATATATGGATTGGCTATATTTTAATTGAATCATATATATTTCTACAATTTCAAGAATCTCCAAATTCCTCTGGTTTCCAGGTTAGTTTTGTCTTGAAAATCTTGATCTTTCCGAACAACAAACTGAATTCTATGTTTATTCGTTGTACTTATTTGAAATTAGAATCTTGTTTTCTTGAATCCCAAACACCTTTTAATTCTATTCTAGTTTTGGTTTCCCTTTCTTCAATAAAGTCGATATTTTACTCCCTATGTGTCTCTGGCTAGAAGTCATGTGCTTGGCTATTATTTTTGAAAGTCAACTATGTTTTTGGTTCATTTTCAAAATCAATTTCATGATTGTTTTTTAAAGAATAAGTGATGTTTTTTGTGCATTTAGACTTAATTAGTAGTAAAGTGGTAACTTATCTCAAATGTCACAAGTTCGAATCCAATGATCATATAATTTCACAAGAATGTACATTAATTAAATTTATGTGTGTATGAAGTATGATAATTTTGTTGTAGCAGCTGGTAGGCTCCTATGAGCTAAATGAAAAAAAAATGTATGATTTAATTATGATAGTTTTGTGGTAGCAAGTTCCCATGAGCTAAAAGAAGAATATAAAAAAGGGATGTTTATCGATCTTAAATATATTTACGTATGAATTGTGAAAATTTTGTGGTGGCGGACAATTGTACAAGTATAAGGTACATGTATGATTCTTCATGCTAATTTTTTTCTTTTTTTATTTTCATTTGGCATGAAAATTATAAATCAGATTTTATTTGGGTTTCGGCCAATACATGCACCTTATAATTAACCCGTTGGTTGGAGGAGAAATATCTTACTAATTTAGCTGCACATCGTCGTTTTAAGTAGCTAGTCTGATTGTTCGCGACGAACTGTATCGAATTGACGACGATGAGCAGCAGCAGTGGGAAGAAAGTGATCCAAATCGATATCACATCCGACACTGTGTGCCCATGGTGCTATGTGGGGAAGAAGAATCTCGACAAAGCTATTGCTTCATCAAGTGACAAATACTCTTTTGAGGTAATTCAAAATTGAAATTAGTGTTTGTCTTATCTTAACTTCATGCTAGATGTTATGCAGGCACACAAATTGTACAAATTAGGCCTTTATAAGTGATTTTAAAAGTAATATATAAGAATCACGAATATTTAAGGGATACGTGGCAAGTTATAAATTAAGTTGTTGATTGTCACAATAATGTCAATAAACCAGATTAATTGGTTGTAAATCATGAATTTTTTTTTTTTTCTTAAACTTCGATCATTTTTAAAATTTTCCCAAATTAAGATTTCAACATAGTTGAAATTCACGTGTCATCAAAATTTCTAGAAAAAATTCTAATGCCATACCAATTTCGATTGGGCCTAAATCTTGCTTTGTTGGGCGAATTTCAGAAAAATATCAAAGCTTATGTGTTTATTTAGCAACTTTACAGACTATGGAAAAAATCAATTAATCCATAAACTTTTATGGGTCGTCTTAAATTTATTGTAATGTATATGTATACATATATATTTAAATAATTTTATTAAAATTGGGCCAAAAAAGAATAGTATTACTACTTAGTACACTATGGAAAATTTATTCATCGGTCTGGAGTTGAGACGTAATTTTTTTTCGTAATACATGGAGTTTATTTTTACTATAAAGAGTATTTCTATAGGGGATTTTTAATTGGTGTGGATTTATTTGTTTATAGATAAAATGGCATCCTTTCTTGCTCGACCCTTCTGCACCCATTGAAGGCGTTGTTAAAAAGGAAGTTTTCGAGAAGAAGTTTGGCCCTCGTCAAACCCAACAAATTATATCTCGAATGAAAGAGGTCCAATTTTGCTATTTTCTTATTTTTGTTTTTTCCATGCTTGTATATGATTATTTGTGATTAATTATAATTAGAGTTGTTTCTTAATTATGTAGGTTTTTGAGGGTATTGGCATGGATTATGACATGTCTGGACTTACGTAAGTTAATTTACACAAGAATTGTCCGTTTATTTTGAATAATAGGATCGATTGATAAATATAATAAATTAATGTACTGTTTACTTTGATGGCCTGATGATGAATTGATCAATTTTGAACTTGTTCGATCAACCCTCTTAGTGCTTTGTAATCTCAATCTCCTACATTTCTGATTTGCGTTGCTACGATCGAAAAACAATGTGTTGGTATGCAGGGGAAGTAGTTTGGAGAGCCATAGATTGATCTATTTTGCAGGGAAGCAAGGGCATGATAAGCAACATGAGCTTATTGAAGAGCTATTCAATGGCTACTTAACTAAAGGGAACTACATAGGTGATAGGTGAGAGCAATTTTCTTCATTTCTTCTTGTGTGTGTCTGTGTTTTCATGGGAAAACGACGTCGTTTCTGATTGACCTGACTGAGAACTGGCTTATATTGAGAATGTTGATGATGTGTGCTTGCAAATGAAGGGAGTTTCTTGTCGAAAGTGCTAAAAAAGTCGGAGTTGAAGGAGCCGAGGAGTTTCTTGCAAATCCGAACAATGGGCTGAAAGAGGTGAACATTTCGAACAGAGCTTTTCTTTGACCTAGATTATCTCGGAATGAATTCTCTTGTTGCTAATTCATGCTTCAAAACTTGAACTTGCTTGGCTTTTTTTGTTAGATTAATGAGGAACTCAAGAAGTATTCTTCCAATATTAATGGAGTCCCTCATTATGTGGTAAGTCCCCATTCACAAATGTAATAAGACAATTATACATTTTTTTTCCAATTATTGTTAAGTACTAAAAATTAACAACATATTGTGACAGATTAATGGCAAGCATAAGTTAAGTGGAGGGCAACCTCCTGAGGTCTTCCTAGGGGCATTTCGGTCCGCTGCTAGCGGTTAGCGCCTCGTTTACCGTTGAAGGCGCGGGCGAGATGAATAAGTTGTTGCTATTGTTGTTGCAAAAGACTTCGTTTTTATCTAGTGTATGAGTTGTAATAAAGGGGGATCGAATTTGTCGCCATCTGCCTACCCAGTATTATATCGTCGTGATCCATTTATAAGACTATCTTCATCGATGTTTTTTTAACGACCCATTTTGCTAGAAGATGAGAAGAGGTAGAAACACAAAAAAAAAAAAGAAAAAAAAATTAAACTAGCTTATCAAGAGACCACAATTGAGTCAGCCATCAAATAATCACCAATATTCAATCTATTTAAAAATAAAAACTATAATGGAATTCTTTTTTCTTCTACAAATAGAGCTTAATGATGTTATACTGTAATTTGACAAATAAATGGAAAATTTCTATTTTGTCATATATTTCTCTCTCGCGAATTTTTTTCACATTTTCTATCATTTGAAATTATGAATCTAAAATATAAAATATACTAGTGTCTTATAAACTCTCTTAGACCTTTGAAATGTAGTAAAACTTATTTAAATAATACATGGTTAATTTTTTTTACCTTAGATTGAAATGGAGGTTGATTGTGAATTGTGTGTGTTTGGATAAGAAAGAAACGAATATTTTCCTAAAATGTTGGATTGGGCTTGTGATTGTAGATAGTCTTAATGATAAATCAACTTGAAATTCATCTTGGACATACAAACTACACCAATAAAGAAAATGAAATAGGTTCAATACTTTTCTTGCTTCTTTCTACTCTGCAACAATTTCCCCAACCAGAAACATCTCATATTTGAATCCACCGTGACACGGTCTTTGAATTTCTACGTTAATGTCCCTCTCTCTCAACGTGAGATGTGGAGACATACACACAAACACATATATGTTGCACCAAAGATAATCCAAATAGCAAATATGTACTCTAAATGAAGAGGGATTTCCCCAATCAAATGAAAATTGAAAAATACAAGCATAGTTAAACAAGTATCATCATCTGCAAGAAAATGGTGGATGTAGCGATAGATCGTTGCGCTGAACAGCATCAGCATATTAGAGACATCACACATTTCTCTCAAACACATATCATATATATACAATGATTTTACACTCTTTTTGAGGTTGGGATGTATTCTTCTGGTGTTGCAGGTGGTGGTAGGCTTCATCCACGACCGAATGCTTCAGGTCGTCTCATCGAATGCCATCACCTACGAAATCAAACGAGCAAATGTTATATTCAACTATGATAATATCCTAAATTACATGGCATTTTTCTGGCTCTTCACAGCTCACTCCATTATGGAAAAGAGAGAGTTATCACAATCTACTATGCCCGAGTTCAGTTTACATGATGACGATGGGGAGACGAAGTTGTCTGGGAAGAAAAAATAAATCGAAGATAAATATACGAAGACTGGAGGCAGATCACATCAGCTATTCCTTTGGCTATTCATTTTTCCTCTCTTTTTTCCGTGTTTCTCATTTCTTCGACATTTTTCAATTTGAGAGTTGGGAGGGAATCACAGATTATATTAATTTATATCAATATTCTTCCAGAAAACCTAGCATTTTCATAAAAATTCCTACCACACGAGCATGTGCACGACGAGAGATTGCCCTCAGAACATGTCGCGAACTATTAGAAATATTTGTTTAAAGCCCCAACTATCAGTATTGTACCGTATAAAAAATGCCCTGCAAACATTTTTCGACCCCCAAAATCTTGACTTAGCTTCGCAGAAACCACGAAGAACTTAAAAGGCATATAAAACAAAAGTCAACCGGACCATAAAAATGAATGCAGGGTAAACCAATTGTATAAAAGTGTTCAAATGAAAAGGCAATACACCACAGACACGAAGAGCACAGTCACCGACATATGGAGTGAACTACATTAACTCTATATTGACAACGTGTTAAGCAGAAAGAGAAATATGAAGTGAGCTCTGCGTATTCCTAAAAAACTAATTAGGGCTTGTCACTCAACTACGGGTGTTCATCAGAAAAAAAAAAAACCCAAGTAATCCAATCTACAGTGAAATTCAAAATCAGATTGCCACAAGACCAAGATGAGCAGCCTCCCAATATCACGTATAG
This sequence comes from Salvia sclarea, assembly GCA_036873715.1. Lineage (NCBI taxonomy): Eukaryota > Viridiplantae > Streptophyta > Magnoliopsida > Lamiales > Lamiaceae > Salvia > Salvia sclarea. The sequence goes on from JAYJMF010000073.1 coordinate 2,610,777, forward strand.
ATTGGATTCACAATAAACAAGATCGAGTATTTGAAGGATTACATGACCCGACAAGCTGAAGTTCGTCCAGTCCATTATCAAAGTAAATGGTGGATTAGTCATATTTTTCTTATATATGCAGGCGGCTACCATCCAAAGCAACCCCCCCCACCTCCAAACATGATAACCTTTGTCGATTTTTTTTGGTTTCACTATGAACAAAGTCAGCTGAACTGACTGAAGCAGTTCTTAACTCACAACCTATAAACAAGCCAAAAACCTCAAACCAATTCCTTCCTGAACATTTTGGATTTGGGAGAAGATCAAATGATGATGGGGTTTTTACGTGAGAATCAAGAATACATGCACAAACACATAAAATCCAAGAATCCGAGATGAATAAATCAATGTAACACGTGCACAACCATATTATTGATTTGTGGTTGTGCGTGTCTCACATTTATTTGTTCATCTCCGGTTCATGGATTGTATATATTTGCTCATGGATTTCATCTGTTTGTGCATTGTTCTCAGTTCACAATTAAAACTTAGATATTTACATGACAAACATGCAGATATAATAACATAAAGTCACAGACTCAGAGCTACTGATCATTCTTCTATATGTACGAAAATACAACAGAAATATCTAAACAATAAAGACAATAAATAATTCCATGTCAAAAGAAATAAAAATGGGAAGAATCGGGCATTACCTTGCCACAGACAGGGCAGTTATCACTTCTTTCCATCCATTCATATATACAACCAAGATGGAAATGGTGAGAACATTGGGTAAGTATCTTTGGATTTTCTTTGGTATATTCTGCAAGAAAAAGATGGATTAGAATGTAGACGTACGATATCTCAAATCAGGAGATCCAATATTTTAGCCACTAAAAAACATCTGAGAAATTCTCGAGATCTAAAAAGAGAACTACTTTTGTTGTTGCAGCTACGGTCGATCAAGTCAAGTAGACTACTTTCACAGAATAAGACGCAGAAAATCAAATATTCAACATATGGATTACCTTCAAGGCATGTAGGGCAGACATCTTCATCTTCCGATGAAGTATAAATATGTGCATATCCTGTCGCTGGTTTGGCCGTCGAGAGCTTTAGTGACGATTTTGAATTATACTCTTTAGATGCCTCTTCACATGTAAACTCGTTCCATTTGCTTTTGGTACTCACAGATTCAGATTCCTCATCGACTTCGCTCGATCTCAGCGGCTCAGTTTCCTCATGTGCGTGACTCGACCCTTTCTCCCTTCGAGAGACCAGGCCGTCACGCTGCAAGCGGAAGTATCTCGGATCTGCATCATAAGGCAGAGGTCTTGGTGGAGGGCGAAACATATCAGGTAAAGAGTTATCAATCGATGCTGAAGAACTTAAAGAAGCTGTCCCCTGAGAGGACGATGGCAAGGCACGTTCTTCTCCTCTATGGAACAGTGATGCATACTGCAGAATCCAATATAATAGGCATTCAAAATTCAAATGGAAATGCATTAATCATCTACGAAGCAATCTATAACATACAAGCAATTTCTAGCTGCCAATATGATCATATTCCGTTGATCCGAAATTTCCCCAAGTCAAGAGACGAATCCTTCTCTTACCTCTGTTTTTCTTTGTGGGGCTTACAAGAATAATTCATTACATTCACAAACAAGCATATTCGATAACAGACACAACGTTCCTAGTCCAATTAATCAAGCATCATGATTGATTACAGTAAGCAACTTCGATAAAATATCAAGCAAAGCAGGCATCGCGGGACTAGAAAACGCACCAGATACAAGAAATTCTGAAGGAAGCATTGAAGGCATATACAGTTCCTATATATCGAGTTGTTGGGGTTAGCAAAATCGTCCCAGTCGTCCCTTAAGCAGCAGCAAGCAGCACCCATGGTTACAGTGTTAATCAGAGCAACCAAAATTCCCTTCTCCAAACGGGATGCAGTCACAGAATCATATCATGATCTTAACGAGAGAGGATCCCAAGCTCGCAGAAGCTTAACCAACTCCGCGAACCAGTAGCCTCTCTCCACAACACACAAAACTCCCAAATGCCTTAGTTATATCGATTCACCAGATTTCACAAAATCAAAAGTCGTGTTTTCACCTGCAGGAACAGAAATGAGACTTACATAAACTACCAGAACTTGAAGATAAAAGGCATCAGTTTTCCTTATTGTCCAAACAAACAGCCCCAAAATACACACACACACACACATATACATACATACATATATATAGCACTAATCAAGATGAGCTCAATTGTGAAAACAATAGCTTTTTCAGTATAATCAGACTATAGTTTAAGCAATAATGTACCACTCAAACAAAAAGGAAAAAACAAAAAACAAAAAACAAAATTTGTGTTTTCACCAGCAGGAACAGAAATAAAACTTACTTAAACTATCAGAACTTGAAGATAAATAGCATCAGTTTACCTTATTGTGCTAACAAAACAGCCCAAAATACAAACACACACACACACATACATACATATAGCAAGAATCACAGCTGAATCGTGAAAAATATTTACATTTTCAGGATAATCAGGCTTTTGTTTATGGAATAATGTGCCACTCAAACAAAAAGGTACTATATTTAAAAAAAAAATCAGGAGTGAGCATCAGTCATTAGCAAGAATCAAGATGAGCTCAATTGTGAAAAAGAATTGCTTTTTTGGATAATCAGGCATTAGTTTATGCAATAATGTACCAATCAAACAAAAAAGCAAAACTGAAACTGAAATTTGAAACAACAAGATTTCAGAAAAAAGTAAGTAATCAGTCATTAGCAAGAATCGAGACTAGCTCAATTGTGAAAAAGAATTGCTTTTCTGGATAATCAAGCTTCAGTTTATGCAATAATGTACCAATCAAACCAAAAGGCAAAATTGAAAACTGAAACAACAAATCTTCAGAAAAAAAAGTAAGTAATCAGTCATTAGCAAGAATCAAGATGAGCTCAATTGTGAAAAAGAATCGCTTTTTCTGGACAATCAAGCTCCAGTTTATGCAATAATGCACCACTCAAACAAAAAGGCAAAACCGAAAATTGAAAATTGAAACAACAGAATTTCAGAAAGAAAAAAAAAAGTAAGTAATCAGTCATGAACAGTCCTCAAAACTCACCACTTTCTTCACAATCAAGCAACGAAAAAACTCATCAAATTCTTCGATAACCCAAAAACACTTCAATTCAACCCCACAAAAACCCTCAATTGATCCCTTGAACCCAGAAAACCCATTACTGACTAATCCCAATTATAGAAATTTTCTCCCAAAAAAATAAAACTGAAATAAAAAAATAAAAAGAAGGAAAGCTCTAACACAAGTGTAAAAAAGCATCAAAGAAAAATACCAATCCGAATTCCGAAGGAGATGATTACTCTCTGGATAGAGAGAGAGAAGCCGAGAAATCCGAGGCGTGATGATGTCTCGGAATATTGTATTATTGTGCAAAAATTTCATCTATTTTTTTAATGCGTCTATATATTAATTTCATCTACTTTTTTTATGAGAAAAAAAGGAGATAAAATGTGAGTAAAAGCGCGTTTCTGAAAACCACACGCTTTACGGCGGTGGTGGGTGTAGAAGAATAGTCTTATTCATTGCAATTGATCTATTGTCATCTACTGCATTTATTTATTATTATCATTAATAGATCATTAATCAATGATATTAAATTATGCCACTAGTCTTAAAGTACTAATACGTCTATTTTACAATTGGTTTTTGTGCTAACGTAAAATTAGAGAATGTGTTTTTGTATGTAGTGTAAATTTGAGCGTTTCTTTCAAAAACTAGTGGGTTGAGTGAGTTTTTTTTCAAATAAATAGATAATTTTGACCATTTCGGATTTTAATACGAGATTCTTTATTTTAAGTATTAATCAAATTATTATTATTATTAGTAGATACGTGTACAAAAAAGAAAGAAATTTAGCATTAATCGCTCTACTAATAGATAAATAGGAAATGTTATTTATGATCATGGACTCTTATTATAGATTTAATTGCATCATACTATATATACATTGTTTCTTGTTCAAAGAATATTAACTATATATTTTTTTAGATTATATTAACTGTGTTTCTTAATATTGTGAGGTCATATTCATATAGGTAAATTTATTGTTAAAATAATACTAATATTACTAATGTTTGTCACGTGCATGCATGACACGGGTGTAATACTACTTTTTTTTTTAACATCAAAGTACAAATATTACGGTGTCAATAATTGTCTATGAAAATGTAGCTTAATTATATTGGTTACCTTTTCCTCCAATATGTAAAATTATTTTTACTTATGTTGCAAATGTAAGGTTGTGTTTGAATTGTTTATGATTTATTAATAATGTTATCGTTCATAGAAAAAATATTTATATTTATTGGATTAGTAATTATATATTGTACAAATAATTAACGTTGACACTAGTATTTATTATGGGTAAAAGACGGTTTACCAAGAATCGTGAGTATAGCTAATTAATTTAAATTCGAGAGGCATGTATGTAAATCTAAAAAAAAAAAAGTATTCAAAAATTCCGACTACCGAGACTGCACATATACATGATAAATTTTGTTATCCATAATTGGCATGTTCCAATAATTTATGTGTAAGATTTATGTGAGAATAAAAACAAACTAGTAAAATGTCAATGTCACACTCACAACCATACTGGCCGACAAATTGTCACACTAAATTCTTACCATTGGTTGAATTAATTAGGGTACGGCCGGCTGAGCCGTCTTACATTAAGTGAATTTTTTTTTGTTAAATTCCAACTTTTTCTATAATCCATAAAATTAATTTATAATGTAAATGCATAAACTTTAGCTTGATCCAAAATGCACCCAAAAATGAGTAGTCAAGTTAAATCGAAGATGGCGAGCTTATTATTCAATACTACGACGTTTCGAAATTTAACTTTTAGGGTGCATCATATTTTATGTACCAAAATATTTGGCTTTTTTAACTACTATTAACTTATTAACTTATGTTTTATGAAGAATGAAAAATGCATTTATCTTTCAATAATCTCCACAAAATATCTCAAACCTTTTTTCTAAAAGAAAAGTTGAATTTTGTGACAACCTTGAGACTTTTTGTTAGATTACAATTCGCACACGCTTACGCATGGGGCCAACTTGAACCGCCTCCTACTGGATGGCACAAAATAAACTATGTTAAGTTGTTGTGTAGATCTTCTTTTCGAAATATAAATTGGAGACATATTTTTAATAAATTATGGATGTAAAAAATGATAAACCCTATTTTTATCCAACTCGCCGTTTTCTCCCTTTACCAGTCACCCTTCTCTTTTATCTCCCTCGCTCTCTTTTGCGAAAATTCCACACACCAAAATACATCTTTCTTCCACTCATTTATCATTTAAAAAAATTCATCAACATACAAACATTCTTTCTTTATTGATTGTTCCCGTCCCGTCCAAAGAGGGGGTGGGGATGGAGCTTGAACGTTCGAGGAAGAGGTAGTCTCATGTAAGATCGATCTCGCCTAATGACGCGTGATTCAATTAGTAAACCCTAGTTGAGGGAGAGGAGACGCAAGCGTCAAACGAGAGAGAAGGGTGAGAGGGTCCTTTAAAAAAAAAAAAGAAATTTAGTATTGCACCTTAAATTTAATTAACCTCAGTTTTAGTTTAGACGAAACTAAAATTCATGACAAATGTTATCGGATGAACTAAAGTTTGCTTTTTTGTAGATTATATATTATTGGAAAAAAATCATAATTCATGGATAGTTCGTGGATTATCGACCAATTAATCCTACTATCTGGTATCCTCTCATAATGTGAAATACTTTGCCTGTTTCATTTGACTTTGTCCGTAATTTATTTAGAATTGTCCCATTTTTTAAAAATGAATCGATTTTGTCTTGAAAAGAAAAGCCTTAAATCTAGCAGGTCCTACCACTTTAAATCCAAAATACAACTTCCATTAAATATACGTGGCACGGTACTGTATACCTTATCAAAATGGTCATACTTTATACCTTACATTTGTCTTCGGTATGAAAAATTTCATACCGTTGTCTTACCATACTTTTCGGTATACTATACCTTGGTTCGGTATACCTTACGTTTGGTATGACATTTTTATATACCGATACCTTACCTTCCTTTCGATATATCTCTCTTTTACGGTATACCAACATTATCTGTATTACCGGTAATGTTAAAATCAAAGAAATTTGGCGGTATATAAAAAATTAACTCATATATTTATAATTTGTCACTATATTTACTAATTATGTTTTACAATTTATGAATAAATTATTTTTTTTATAATTGAAATTGAATATGTACTTATATAATATTATTAATACATCCGGTATTTACTAGTATATACCGCGGTACGGTATGACGGCATATACCGAAGCAACGATATATACCGATTTTTCCGGTACATACCACGGTACGGTATACGCCGGTATACCGCGATATGAGAAGTGATACCTTTACCGTACCAAAAAGTTCGGTACGGTATCATACCTTATCGGAAATTTCGGTATACCTTATATTCGGTATTTTTCAGTACGGTATACCGTTTTTTCGGCAAATTTTAACAGCCTAATCCATGCTCAAAAGAAATAAGTTAAGTCAAAAGGGTACGCATGAACTACTAAATAAATCAGTAACTTTCTTATAATTAAACATCCGATTTTCACGATGGAACACCTTTACCAGATTCTAATACGAGGATTTAGTAAGTTTCATAGGAGTTTGTATGGGATAAAAAGTCATAATGAAGATTTCAGACTTTTAAATATCATCTTTATGTGATTAGAATATTATTACTTTAGATGTATGCCATTTTAAAGTTAAACTATATAGTTTCCATCTTTACACTTGAAACTATTAATCTTTCATTATTTATAATAATTATCATTAATATTTACCTTGTAGTTTTTGACTTTTCGACTTTTTTATTTGATTAAAATTTCACTATACGGATTTGGAATGTATCCATGGGATGCATATATATCATGATTCATGAGTAGTAAATTTTCAACGAATTCGAATTGAAAAACTTATACCCTCTAATTAACTTACAAATTGAAAGTGATGTAAGTTCCAATATGTTCGAGAATCAGTTAAACTACTTTTTTGTTTAAAGTGTTAGGCCAAACATCAAATCCTCAATGTCCTTACATTTATCTCATATAGTATTATTATTTTTAAAAAGAAAATGAACAGCCTAGTGAAATAAACATTAAATGTTGGATAAATTTTGGTCATCCTTATCAAGAATTAGGGTTTCGACATAAATCGCATTGATAGATATTTGTAGTCTCATTCACCAATAACATAAAAATTTAAAAGAATATACAAATCAAGTGATTATTTTGAAAAATACATGCATAATGCATTTGACATCATGCCCTTTGCATGTAGTCCGAGCTCATCGATTAAAAATAATGAGTTTGTATAAGAAAAATAGTAGTACTAGATTCCCCAACAAGAATCCTAATAAATACAGTAGGAGTAATATTTGGATTTCGATTTAATGTTTAGATAAAATCAAATTATTTTAATCTAATTTTTTTATATAAAAAAAATTAAATAGTACTGAATTGTCCAAATTACTGATCACCAAACCGATTTACATGAATCTTATAAAGAAAACCTGAACCCAAAACTTAAATTATATCGAATGGACTCGAAAACACCTAACAATTAAGCTGAAAAAACCCAAGTCAAATTATGTTATTTATTATATTATTTTACTATATATATATATCCAATTAATTTGAATAAAATTAGGGTTTATTCAAATTGTCCTGACTTTTTTGCCTATGTGACATAGTTCGACAAAATTCAAAAATATTGAAATATGGTCAAACTTTTGTTCTTGTGAGTACTTTATAATTCGAAAAGTAAAAATATTCAAATATAACCCGACTTTTGTCCGTGTGAGTACTTTATAGCCCGAAAATTCAAAAAGGTTCAAATATTCTTGGCACGACGCAACACGTTTTAAAGAATTTCGGGCTACAAAGTACTCACACGGACAAACGTCAGGTCATAGTTGAATATTTTTTAATTGTCGACTATGAATTACTCACACGTACTAAACTCATGCCATATTTGAATACTTTTGAATTTCTTACTATATAAAATAGTCACATGAACAAAAGTCAGGCCATACTTGAATATTAATCCACAAAATTATGATTATATAATTCATATTTCAACTTTTTTTTGATTTAAACCATTTTAGCTCATTTATTTGAAAAAAATACCCTAATGGAATAGAAGATCGGAAAAACCCGAACCAAATTTAATAGTAGTTCTATTTAGTTCGATTCGGTTATTCGGTTTGCCAGATATTTTGATCCTAAATGGGTAAATTCGGATCCATCATTTGATATGGATCCCGACCCGACCCGACCCGACGACCCATATTTGGCAGCCCGGGTAATCGGGCGGGCTTCGTTTGCTTTCAAAATCGCTCAACTCTTTTTCTTCTCTTTCCTTTCAAAATTCAGTTTATCCACATTTTGAATTCTTCAATCTTCATTGTTGTTTCCAAACTACATTGATTCCTTTTCCGAATTCATACAAAAAGCACACTGTTTGATTCAATCCACTCCACTTCAGAGGTTATCGGCGAGGATTTGTGTTTGAATTCATCTCCGCCGGCATTGTTAGGTAGCGTCGCCGATTGCTCAATCGGATCAATTGGATCAATTTTTCGAGTGATCGGTGCAGTTAAAGTTCGCTGAGTGTTTGATTAGGGCTCTGAAAAGTTCAATTGGATGAAGATCCACTGCGCTCCACTGCCAAAACCCTAGGCTATCGGCGGCGACAATGCAGAGCTCGTCGGGATCGGCGGCGCAGCCCGAGGCGATTCTGGAATGGCTGCAGAAGGAGATGGGGTACAGGCCTCTCGGACCGTACGCTTCCTCCGCGAAGGCGGCGGTGCCGACGGCGGACTCGCTCCGGAAGATTTGCCGCGGGAACATGATTCCGCTGTGGGATTTCCTGCTGAAGAGGGTGAAGTCGGAGAAGACGGTGGAGAATATCAGGAGGAATATCCTCGTGCACGGCGCGGATGAAGGGGATAAGGGGCGGAGGAGGGAGAAATTGGGGGCGGGGAAGGGGGAGAGTGGGGTGGGAAGTGGTAGGGAGGTGGCATTGCAGGAGAGGGAGCTGGCGGAGAAGGAGGTGGAGAGGTTGAGGCAGATTGTGAGGCGGCAGCGGAAGGAGCTGAAGGCCAGGATGATTGAGGTCTCGAGGGAGGAGGCTGAGCGGAGACGGATGCTCGATGAGCGGTCGAATTACAGGTTGATTTCCTATTTTATGATCCATTGTGTGTTTGAGCTCTTAGGTATTAGTAAATTTTTGTGATTTGTTCCTTTTGTTGTTGTTCGAGAGGGAATTTATGTGGCAATGTTATGTGGTTGGAGTTTCTTATTGATGTTTTCACTGAATGTGGGTAAGTTGTACTGAAAAAAAATCTGTGGATAGCCATATATGGATATATGGATGCGTTTGATTAAATTGCACTATCATTGAGGGTACTTTATGCTTGAAGATGAAGGTGATATCTTAGCAATTGCATCGCCAAATTCAAAGTATATGTTCTCTCTAATTCTCTTTCGATTGTGTTGGGATCTTGATTTGGCTCCAAAGTAGCTATATGTAATATGCAGTTAATTAGATTGTCTGTTTGAAGAAGAAGACTGAATTTGTCCTTGAGCTTTGAAGCATTCACATGATCACAAATTTTGAAATGACAGTCCAAGCGTTGAAGAGAATTACAAACTTACAATTTGATTCCTCTAACTGTAGGCACAAACAGGTGATGTTGGAGGCTTATGATCAACAGTGTGATGAAGCAGCCAAAATATATACCGAGTATCATAAACGTCTCAGGCGCTATGTAAACCAAGCTAGAGAGGCTCAGAGGTCTAGTGCCGACTCTAATGAAACAGTGACCATCTTCCCTGCAAATAGTGACCAGGAATTGTACTCAACTGTCAAAGGCGGAAAATCTGCAGATGATGTTATTCTAATAGAGACAGCGAGGGAAAAGAATATCCGGAAACTTTGTGAATCTCTTGCTACTCAGATGGCCGAAAAAATCCGAAGCTCCTTTCCTGCTTATGAAGGAAATGGAATCCATGTGAATCCGCAATCAGAAGCTTCAAAATTAGGCATTGATTTTGATTTTGATTTACCCGCTGAAATTAAGGATATGCTTGCTGATTGTCTCAAAAGCCCTCCTCAGTTACTGCTAGCTATCACTTCATACACCCAATGGTTGAAAACTCAAATCACTAAGGAAATAGACAAAATTGATATAAGAGCTGATGCTGAAGCATTGAGGTATTTTGATCAATATGCACCCATCTTCTAGTATTTCTGTTTTTGAAACTTATTTTGTTCTAAGTCTCTGATATCAAAATGTTTGGTGGAGCAAGTATTCATCTCACTATTTTTTTCATGCCTGCTGTATGGCTCAATTTTTTTTTTCCATCTGTTCATTTACTTTTTATGAGTGCTCCGCTACCCTTTATACTTCATCTTTTTATTTCTTACATGTGATGACATTCATATGATTATAGCATCTGGGATGTACATTTGCACTTTTCTATGGATTAACATTTTCTTACTTCTATGCATTGATGATTATTTCTAGCATCTCCATAGTAACACTTGAGACCATGTTTTAGTTATTTTTAGTGGAGATGAATATATAGTTGCTTTGTTTAGTCCTAGACACCTTGCAGCACCAACATATGCAGTCTCAACCTAGTGTCTTCTATGTATTGTGACAGCAGTTTTATGTGTCATTTGGTGGTTGTAAATTACATTTACATAGTCTCACTTTCTATTAGTTACTACCTTTAAGTCTTTGGCCTGTCATGTTCTAGTGTGCGTTGTGATTTATTTACTTTGATATTACGTTATTTCTCTTGCAACATATTAAGAATTCTGTGTTTCTTGATCCCTGGGGATTACAGTTGTCTTTCTACTTCCCTCAGATGCAAGAACTACCTATTTTTCAATTTTATATATTCCTAGTGTCTTTTGACTCTTTTCCATTTATCACATGTAATTCACTTTGTTCTTTTACACTCCTTGCATCACCCGTTCTTTCTTGTCCAAGTTTTTCTTCTGTCATTTTCCCTAAACTATATGATTCTCTTTTGCACAGGTACAAGTATGAGAATGACACCATAGTTGAGGCTTCTTCTACTGACATGGGCTCCCCACTACAGTATCATCTTTATAGTAATGGGAAGCTAGGGGGTGATGCTCCATCAAGAGGAACAGAAAATCAACTCCTGGAGAGACAGGTATCTCATTGTACTGCAGCTTTGTGCTACCTTTTTACCATTCTTTCTCATTGTCCTGATAAACATTAGTTTCTTCTATTTTTTATATGGATAGTACTTCGCTGATTACTTCAATACTTCCGAAGAGTGAAGCCTAATGTTTCTCTCATAATGTAACTATTAAAGATTATGTGCCTACATGCATCTGTCATTTATCATTAAGTTCTCTTCTTTTCTTTCTTTATACCAAAATACATTTTTTACAGAAAGCACATGTACAACAATTTTTGGCGACTGAAGATGCACTCAACAAGGCTGCAGAAGCTAGGAACACGAGTCAATTACTTTTGAAACGTCTCCATGGAAGTGGTGATGCAGTTTCCTCTAACTCTCTCATCACTGCAGGAACGTCTCAAAATATGAGCAGCCTTAGGCAGCTTGAGGTGATTTCTCTTTTGAATCTTATGTCAATTATGTTGCGAGGGTTAATATAAAAATGCTGCTCTAGAAGGCGCCTGGTGCTTGGTCAAACGGGGCCCAGAACTGGGGTACTTAAATGGGCCTAAGTAGAGGCTTAGTTTTGTGGTTTACATTTTCAATAATATCTAAGATTCTAAAGTTATAATTATACCTTTTTATTTAGTGATTTCAAATCCTATAGCATACATTATATATGTATTGTGCTGGATTTAACACATAAAAAGGGAACTATGAAGAGATCATTTTTCTTAAGAAAAGCTGAGTGAATTGTGTACCATTTTATACTGGTGATGATACATGTTTTAACAAACAACCTGGTTCACATATGATTAAACAAATAGGATCTAGGTTAATGCCTGAGGCCAAGGTCTTGGGCTCGAGTCCTCGGCGAAAGCGGCATTTAAATTTCCTTTTAGAAAAAGAGGGTCTAGGTTAGTTTCGGCCTTTAAAACATTGAAAGTAAATATTACTTGGAAGAGGATCTTCCTAGGAGTTTGGCAGTCACATCTAACTGAATTTCCGTATTTGGTTTGCATTCTTTGGCTTCTCAGGGTGGTTCATTATGATTTTTTTCACGTGCATGAAAATTTTCGATCTTTCTGTTCCTTTCTTTATTTTGGGTGGTGTTATGGAAGGGCAAGGGGGTGGTTACGTTGGTTCTTAGAAATTCTCCTTAATGAGTAGAGTTATGCATTGTTTTATGTAGTATACTGTTCCTGTCTAACTTGTTCAAACAGAACTTTTATCACTCCCAATTGTAACCCTTAACCCTAAACTCTAAATGCATTTGTTGGCAATGTCTTCTTACTGTGCCTCTTCTTCGTTTTTTGCAGTTAGAGGTTTGGGCTAAGGAAAGGGAAGCTGCTGGATTCCGTGCCAGTTTGAATACATTGACGTCAGAAGTACATCGTTTGGATAAATTATGTGCTGAGAGGAAGGAAGCTGAGAATTCTTTAAGAAAAAAGTGGAAGAAGATTGAAGAGTTTGATGCTCGGAGATCTGAGTTGGAATCAATATACAAAGCATTACTTAAGGCAAACATGGTAAGATCTTTCTTATGCATGTAGACACGCTCATGCATACACATCTTTCCCTGTATTAGCTATCTGAATACAACTGTAGTTGGGAAACTTTGCTAAGCATTCTTATGATATCTGAAGGGGCAACTTTTTAATGATACAACTAGAGTGGTATTCCCCCACGTAAAGCTACTTCCACTATTTAAAATATGAATTCTGTTGTAGTGTTGTTTGAAGATGATTAAACACGTTTCTGCAAAAAATACAGCATGCTTTATATGTATTTGATGAAATTTAGTAAAATCATGTCTAAAATGGATGTCCATTTATATTTCATGTATAGAATGTCATGATTGTAAAGCTTTATTATGGTTTTATGCAGTTTTATGGCGAAATACTAATAATTTGTCCTTGTCATCGTAGGATGCTGCTTCATTCTGGAGTCAGCAGCCGTTAGCTGCTAGGGAATATGCATCAAGCACTGTAATTCCTGCATGTAACATTGTCATGGACTTATCGAACAGATCAAAAGACCTCATTGATAAAGAAGTTCAAGCCTTCTATCGAGCACCTGACAATAGCCTTTACATGCTTCCGTCAACACCTCAGGTTTGTGGCCAAAGTGCAATATTGATTGCTTAACTTGGAGTAATTTAGAGGTTCACTGTAAGAGTGGTGAAATTTGCTGCTTCTCTATAACCCAATTTTTCATGCTTGCATATCCATCCTAACGGCACACAACAGTCTTCACTTTCAAGTTATGTTGTATTCTCTTTCTACTCTTGTTTGATCAGACATGGGGACATAGGAGGACGCAGTCAGCTCTCTATCAACTGAAGTTCTGAATTTCCTCCTAAAAACAAATTCCGCTTATGTTAACTCTTGGTCATATGTGGCAAACTTGTATTTATTATGATATGCGTTTGCAGTAGCGCCATGCCTTTTTAAAACTGTATGCCTTGTAGATTGGGAATGTGTTAATTTTGTTAGAATCTTTTGATTATCATGCATTTTAAAATTTTACTTCTAGGCGCGGTTAACATGTTCATATATTATAGCTTATAATGTGTCATTATGTTGAAATTGATCTGCATTGTGCTTGGGGCCTTTCTTGGCTGCTGGTAAATCAACACTTGAATTATGACAAGAACCTATTATGAATGGATAAGGAGCATGGTTCCCAGATGTGACTCTAAAATTTCTACCATTTTTAATGAGATTCTACATGGATCAGGTATATAACTGAATCTCATATGTGCATCTTCTTTGCAATCAGGCACTCTTGGAGTCAATGGGTGCAAATGCCTCCACAGGCCCCGAAGCAGTCGCTACCGCCGAGAGGAATGCAGCAGTGCTGACAGCTAGAGCTGGTAATAGAGATCCTTCTGCAGTTCCTTCCATATGTCGCATTTCTGCTGCCCTACAGTATCCTGCTGGTGAGCTTTTCCATAGTGTGCAATATTTCCAGATTTTGTGTTTGCTGGAAACAACTTTCTGGTGGCTTTTGTCGTAAAAACATGCTCTTTAATAAATTAGTACATCTTCTTTTGGCAATTTCATATTACCTCTTTATGGAAACTCATGATGTTTGGCGTGACAGAAATTCTGAGAAAACACATTAGAATCCCTTTTTCTAAGTCTTTAGCCAATATATGGAGCCAGAGGCCAGGCCTGGATTTATTTGGACTAATTCAATCTATATGCAGGTTTTGATGGTCTTGATGCTGGTTTGGCATCAGTTCTAGAGTCCATGGAGTTCTGTTTGAAGCTTCGTGGTTCCGAGGCTTGTGTGTTGGAGGATTTGGCAAAGGCAATTGATTTGGTTCATGTACGACGGAATCTAGTAGAAAGCGGTCATGCTTTACTGAATCATGCTCATCGTGCACAGCAAGATTATGATAGGTACATCCATCAGGATCAGAAAAATAAGCCTCGTGTTTGGGTTTTATTTCTTATTTCATTTAAAATGTCAAGTGTGAATTGGGGATTACTTCATATCTGCAAAAAAGCTTAAATACTGAATCCATACAAGAAGAACCAGTAAAAAACCATGATGCTCTGATCTGGTTTTCTCCTTGAATGTAGATTGTATATGGTTTTAATTATTTATTTCATCCAACCTGTTTTGCAGGACAACAAATTACTGCTTGAATGTAGCAGCTGAGCAAGAGAAGACCGTTTCAGAAAAATGGTTACCTGAACTAACCAACGCAGTTTCAAATGCTCAAAAATGTCTCGAGGACTGCAAATATGTCAGAGGGTTGGTGAGTACTCTGCCAGATTACTGATGCGATTAAATCATTTGTCAATAGCGATCTCTATAGAGTTGTTCCATGTTCGTACTTTCTGCTACATAATAACAAACATGCCATCAATCGAAGCTTTTGCTTTTTGATGCTCTCCTGCAAGAACTATCCAGATTAGCATGTCGTTTAGCGGACTTAGATTTTTTCGGCATTGGATGGTTTGGGTAACTGGGAACCACACAAGTCATAACAAAACATGAAAATGAAGTCTCTTTTTTGACTTTACTTCCATAATAGATAAAGAACTTTATGCTTTTAGCTCCTGAGAAAAATAAATTGATCAACCCCACCTCCAAGGCATGGCCTATTGACGATGTTTGTCGATGTTTTTCTGTAGCTTGACGAATGGTGGGAACAACCAGCATCTACCGTTGTCGATTGGGTTGCCGTAGATGGAGAAAACGTTGCTGCGTGGCAGAATCACGTGAAGCAGCTTCTGGCGTTTTACGATAAGTGAATGCTACTCCAAATAGATGTTGTTTGGGCGTCGAAACGTTACCATCCTGGAGTTTTTACCGTTACTCGATTTCGTCTCCTCTAAGATCGATATCTTACCGCAAGAGTTTGATCAAGAAGAGAGTTGCAACTGCTGCTCAGAATACTGCAAATTACATGGAAAGAGGGGAATTGGGATATAGAGAAAGGCTGCTTGCTGTTTGTACCAAATTTACATATAAACTTAAAAATTGACTGATTTTTTTACATTCATAAACTTGTCTATAGATGGGTTTTCCCTTTGTATCTCATTCCTATTTGTTTTTCTGATATGATGGTGATTTATGTGGTGCAATTGTATTTTATTTTAAATGGAGTGTTTGTGTGCGAAATGTTTGACTCTACGGCGATCCAACTTTTAAATTTCTCGTCCTGATTGATTATGGTGTTATAATTATGAGATTATGATCAAATCTTGCATAATATCAAGATTGTCCTTTTAATTTTTTTTTAAGTATAAATTAATGTAGAAATTTTAAAGGTAAAGATCATGGAGGACTAATCCAAAATAAAATAAATTTGATGAATGTAATTTTGTAAATTTGCATTATGACTTGAATATATGATTAGTAATATAAATCAAATGGATGATTACATGCTAGTTGAATAACCTTATACCGGTCCAATTTTGCAGACCAAAGATATAATAATTATGCTTAATTATTTTGTGAATCAAGACTAATCAATCAAACAAAGCAAACAACACCTTATTAGTGACGTAAGCATGCTTAATCAGTCTTTGCAGATTAACGGAGTCTTAAAAAAGCTCGTGTTGAATCGAGCGGAAACGCCTTTTATTTTTTTTCAGTCTCCACTCCCTTCTGCTTTGTAATGAATAATGCTTGTTTATTTATTTAATGAACAATACTTTCCTGCGGCCGGCCACAACATTTTGGCCGGATCCGCCCCGGTTTGACCCGGGTCAAACAGTTGACCGGGGTCAATTTTTTTATTTATTTATTTATTATTTATTTATTTTTTTTAATTTTTATTTATTTTTTTAATTTTTTTAATTTTAATATTAATTTCGAAACCAATGGCGGAGCCGTTTGTTGTTTGTCGTCCCTATTATTATTTGCCGCTCCTATTCTAAGCCATGAGTCGAGCGAGGGGAGCCGAAGGCGAACCCGGAGCGAGCTCAACGACAAAATTGTTGCCGATCTCATTATCTATATATTAGTATTCGAAGCCGAAGGCGGAGCCGAAGGCGGAGCCTTTTGTTGTTTGTCGCCCCCCATTATTTGTTGCTGCCCCCTATTATTTATTGCCGCGCCCCTAAATAGTACTCCGATGTATAAAAAATGATACTTAAAAAAAATTAAAAAAAATAAAAATTAAAAAAAAAATAAAAAAAGAAAAGAAAAAGTTGACCAAGTCAAACCAAGTCAAACCCACCCAATTGACCCGGATCCGACCCGACCACCACTTTGTGGCCACCTACAGGGGAGGGTGCCTCTTTCTTTTATATCAATTAAATTTTTGCCATCTTTTCTTTATTATCTACTTTATCTTATGACCATACTGTATTTAGCAATAGCACTACCGACATCATATATCATATATGTACTTTCACATTAGATTTTACAAGTCAAATGCTTCAAACAAAACAGTAACTCACAAGGCTCATTTCTCACGAAAAGAACCTCGAAATCATCATTCATCACCGAAAAAAATTCCAACACTTTACCCAATTTAGTATCTTAGTTATTCCCTTCCAAGATAAAGTGAAATTCTGCATTTGAATCAAATAAATACATCAATACAATATCAATGTACTACTGCATGAAAAGATGGGGTAGGAAAAAAAAAAAAAATACAGAGAAGATCAGATAATATTATTGTTCTTCTGCATAAAAAGATAGATGAAATCTGCATTAGGATGAAATACACATCCATTATTTATTTACAGCATCAAATTGCTAAAGGAGGGGCAAAAGCAAAGAAGCAAATGAAGAGAAGATCAAATTTTAACTTCACAAGGTATAAACATGTTTATTATGTTTGGTTCACATAATACAACTCATAAAAGTCATTCAAGTATCTAATGGGGCCATATTATATTGCATAAATCACAATGCTTATCCTACAGCTACGATGATGTCTACAGCTTCAACGAAATCGCAGCAGTTTTATAAAGTAATGGCATAGCAACCACAATACTAACAGAAAAAACTCTACATTGGTTCTCAGCCACAGATAGTTCCACATTTGAAAAGCTCATAACTAGTGGACAAAACATGCGATTCAATTCTAGGATAAGCTTTAGCCAAGAATTGGATCTCACTTCTTACAAGAACAAATATTTCACGACAAGCAACAGACGAATAGATTCTGGTTCAACAAGAAATGACATAAGATATCCAGCCTCTTTGCAAAGGAAGACATAATTTCAGGCTCAAACTCAATAAAGCTCATGGCAAGTGGACAACCTAACATTTGGTTTACTGGATAAGCACAAGAAGTGCTTATTCAACAAAGAAATTAGAGTCCCTTATCAAGAATACCCTACATCAGATATCAGTTCAGGTCACTAGTAATGAATATAAATTTGGTGAGAAAGGAGGCGACAGATACCTAGACCATGCATTTTCAATACTTCACAAGCAATAAATTCAAACTTGGAAAATTCTAATCTTGAAACCTCTCAGAGAATGAGACAAAGCATATTTCAAAAAGGATAGCCTCCAAGAACAGCATGGACAAAAGTTGAACCCATCAATTCTGTAACACCGCAAAAGGAGAATATAACAGGAAACCGAAAAACTACCAACACTACAGACAATGATCATTACAAAATCTAAAGATACGAAGGCTTGATTTCATATTATTTTGCAGCAATAAAGCACAAACATCCAATCAAGACGAAATCAGGATACCCCACATAGGAACACAAGTGTATGCAAATAAGGGCCACTAATTCTCTAATACTAATAAAAGTTGCAAGGACCATCAAAAGCATTACCTTTGGCAAAAGAAGCCACCAATCATCTTTGTCTTTAATTGACTGCTTAAGTTGAAACCTTCAAACTTCCATTCAACCAAGGAAAATGTTATTACCCAATCAATAACCTACATAATATACATACATAGAATAGCAGATAAATAATAGAACAGAAAAGAAAGATATCAACATCAAACAATATTTCTTGAGACATAGTCAATTAAGATGACAATGAAGCACCAATTTTCATCCCTACTATCCCCACAGCATGCTAAAGACTCAAAATTCCTGCTTCATACATACTTATTCATCATCCCGAATTCAAAAAAGAGAAATTAACAGAAAGAAAGATATCAACATCAAACATGATGTACTTGAAACATAGTCAATTAAGATGGCAATGAAAAACAACAATTACATAGAGCAAGCTGGGAATTTTGAGCACCAATTTTCATCCCTACTTTCCCCACAGCATGCTAAAGACTCAAAATTCCTGCTTCATACATCCTTGTTCATCATCACGAATTCAAAAAAGAGAAATGAACAACATCGTAATAAAGAGGAACCAACCAAAGCCCAACTAAAAAGTTAATAACAATAACCCAACCACAAACTAGAACAAACAGGAGATGTAAACTGACTCTTAACTAAAACACATAACTCAAGCAATGCAATAAGACCATTGCTCGTCCTCAGCACCAACAGCATCGCCAGACGATGCAAAGCTCTCATCACTGCAATAGTAGTAGCCACCATTGCCAGCCGCAGCAGCAGTCAGGCTGCAAGAGGCTGCGGCTGCCAAGTAAGGCATGTTATTGAAAGAGCAAGCAAGGCCATCAGCCAGCGCCAAGCTGCTGCTGTCACCATCATCGGCAAACTCCTCAATCCGATGTTTCAGAGTCTGGAACATGAGCTCAGGCTCATACTGCATCACCCGGAGCACATCCCCACAAGACGGACCAGGCACAGCGCACGTCACAGCAAAGCCATGGGGGCCGTTGCTCTGCGACACACGCACCACACTAGGGCCACCAAACAGGTTGTGCACACCACCGAGCGCCTCCTCATAAGCCCCACCCAAGAACATGCCTAGATAATAGGCCGCACAATCACCATTCCCACTGCCATTATTGTCCAATTTGTGCAGAGGCAAGCTCGATTCACCACCAATGAACTTGTCGATCTTGCCATCACTGTCACAGGTCAGGTCCGAGAGAATTCCCCTAACTGCAGGCCTCTCATCAAGCCTGTGGATAGGAATCATAGGAAACAGCTGGCCAATGCCCCAGAAATCAGGAATGGAGGTAAAAACAGACAAATTCACATGGTAAGTCCGAACAGGATCAGAAACACCAATAGCTTTGGACACCAATTCACAAAGGCCATCAACTGCTGCAAGCTGTTCCATATTCAAGGACCCTTCTTTGAACTGCTCAACACACCTCTGTTTCAGCTGCTCTGCATAAAGCAAGCAATTCTCATATTCACCACGAACGGCAGCTGCATACAGATTGCGGTAATCACCACGAGCATCCTCAGTCAATTGCTCCTCAAAATACTCAATCCCGGGAGGAGACTGAAACTGCGGAGAATCGTGAGAACTTGCAGAAACAGCCTCAAACACCAGAATTGAGTGGTGAGAGACAATTGCACGGCCGCTTTCACTGCAAATTATTGGATGCTTGACACCCTTGCGGTCGCACACCAACCTCACCGCTGCAACAACAGCAGAAGCATATTCTTGAAGGCTGTAGCTGACAGAAACGTCAGAATTCTGAGACTTTGAGCCATCATAATCGATTCCAAGCCCTCCACCAATATCAATCACTCGCATACAAGCACCAAGGCGAACCAATTCGCTATAGATCTGTGCAGCTTCACCAACGCCGTCAGCTAGCAATGAGGTAGAAGGGATCTGAGATCCAATATGGAAATGCAGCAGCTGCATACAATCCAGCATTTCGTACTGCTCCAGTTTCTTAACAACGCGAAGAATCTGCGTCGTTGTGAGACCAAATTTCCCTTTCTCGCCGGAAGTAGAGCCGAAATGGCCAGAATGCTTAGTCCTTAGCTTAGCCCGGAGCCCAATTACAGGCCGAACACCGAGCTTCTTGCTGACGTCGATCACGATATCGAGCTCTTCCTCTTGCTCGAGGACAATAACAGTGTTGAGATGCAGCTTCCTCGCGACTAATGCCAGAGCTATGTACTCGACATCCTTGAAACCATTGCACACCAACAGCGCCTCAGGGCTTCCGTTGCAGAGGGAGCTCATGGCCAAGAGAAGCTCCGGTTTGGAGCCTGCTTCGAGCCCGAAGCGGAAGCCCGAACCGAACTTGACAATATCCTCCACAACAAACTTATCCTGATTGCATTTGACGGGGTAGACGCCCTGGTAATGAGCATCGTATCCTTGAGATTGGATCGCGAAATCAAAAGCAGATTGGAGAGATTCCAGGCGGTCCTTGAGTATATCGGGGAAACGGACAATGAGGGGCAGCTGGAGGCCGAGCCCGCCAGAGCTCTTGAGGTCGGACGCCTTCTTAACGACCTTGAGAAGATCGATTTCCTGGTGGGGCAGGGTGCTGGCGCCATGGGGACGGACAGCAACGTCGCCGTTGGAATTGACGGTGAAGTAGGGAGCACCCCATCCATCGACGCGGTAGAGCAGCGCCGAGTGGTCGGGGGTCCACGGCGCCGCGGCAGCGGTAGGGGTGGTGGCGGTGGGCGGCGGAATTTCGGGAAGAGTGCTATCCCAGCTGGCGAAGGCGTAGGGAGGAGGAGAAACAGCAGCGTCTACGCAGCAAGCGAGGGCAGGCATCTCTAGGCCGATCTACGATCTCTCCGTTCTCTACGATATGGATTGGGAGAAGAAGAAAAAAAAAAGAATCAAAGAATATTTGAATCCGAAAAAAAAAGGGGGATGTTGATTAGGTTAAATCGGAATAGAATGAGGTCGTAACAGATGGGGGCTTTAAAACCCGCCGAGGCCGGAGCCCCGGCTACCCCCTCAAAAGAAGCAAAAAGGGATCTGGATCACAAAACGGTGGCCGGACGCACGGTTACACGGCACCGTAATCCCCACGCCTACCCCTCAGAAGAAGCTGAAATTGCGAGAATCAAACAGGGAGAAGGATTCACCGAAACGGAAAACCAAACAAATCTAATTCTCGAAAGCGGATCCCACCATGCAGAATTGGATGAATGAAATGGGAAGAGAGAGAGAGAGAGATTGAGAGGAGGAGAGAGAGGATTGACGGAAGCCTAACGGCTGCGGATGAGAGAGAGAGGGCTAGGGTTTGAGTGATTGTGTAGAGAGAACGTGAAGCTGCGGATGAAGAGTGAGCGAGAATTGCATGAGGGCCAAAGCAGCGTTTTATAGGGAAATTGCAGAGGATGGGCACAGACCTATTTCATCTTTTTATTTGCTCCCCCCCCTTTTAACGTCATATTTACAATAAACATCTCAACTCAACGTTTTTCCCCTTTCTTTGTTACTGTAGTTATATTTTGTTTTGATTTTTGGGGAAATTATAATTATAATTGGGCCGGGTCGGATTCTTTTACGGAGGCTTAAATCATCTTCGAGTTGCCGCGTGGCGGCAAATTTGCGGGACCCACCGACGTTGTTGTAGGTTGAATTCAAAGAAACAAAACAAGGATGAATTTTGCACCTAGCTCATCTGCTTCATTTTCGTCCCCTTCCTTGCTTCGCTGCGATTCCTCATTCCATTTACTCTACTTTATTATCATATCATTTTTTCATAATTTATGTGCTATTTTCGGATTTATTATTTTCAACTGCTATTTGTTGGCCTTTTCATTTAAGATTCATATCTCTAAAAATGTTTCTTTGGTATTTGTGGGACCTTATATTGATATGTTAATTTATTATAATTAGATTAAATAATAGGGTAAAGAATCTTATTATAATTTGTAATAATGATTTAATTCACACATCTCCTCTCCAATTCAAATTCAAATACAAAATATA
This sequence comes from Salvia sclarea, assembly GCA_036873715.1. NCBI lineage: Eukaryota > Viridiplantae > Streptophyta > Magnoliopsida > Lamiales > Lamiaceae > Salvia > Salvia sclarea. Next base: position 2,633,316 of record JAYJMF010000073.1, read on the forward strand.
AAAAGAAATTCCCACACACTACTAAGTTCCAATATTTTACCTCTTCAATTCCGTAAAACCGAATACTTCCATTTGTATGAGTTCATGATAGATGGATAAAAACACAAATTAACAGCTATATATCAACGTGGCACATATACTTTTACTACATTTCAATTTCGTTAGTGACCTAACCACCCATATTTACTTATATATTTTCCAAGTACAAATTGGTTGGTAATTATGGTCATAATCTAGATTTTAGTATCAAGATTAAGTAATAAAATAGTGGATTATGGTCTAATCATATGCTTACAAAACGGAAAGCGGAAGGAAGTTTCTGCTGATTTGGAGAGGCTGAGTTTAAGAATTTGAAGGTGCCTTTAACCGACAGCTGTACGTACGTTCCTCTTTACCCCCAACTGACCGGTTTATTTCTTGTTAGAATTTCGGAAAATTGCATTTATGATTTTATACGCACATTTAAGACTTAACGCAATTTATTCAATTCTGTTAATACATCAAAAGTTCAAAACTATAGATACATACTCCCACTATGATTGTTGTAAAAATAAGGGATAAGAATGATAGAGATTAGGGGTGGTAAACGGTTAATCGGTATCGAAAAAATGGTTTTGATGGTACCGATATCGTCTCGGATATCTTAACCGGTTCTATCGGTACGGTACCGGTTCCCGGTAGCACAGGTTAAGGTACCGGTTTTTTTAAAAAAAATAAAAATATATTTTTTAAATTTTTTTCTTAATTTTCAAACACTAATTTGACATATACTTTTCACGTTTTTCAATTTCTAATACAAATCCAACAAATAAGAAACATTATTTTTCAAATACCAATTCAACATTTTTTTTTTCCTATTTTTCAATTCATAAAATAAATTTTAAAATTAAAAATTAGAAATTAGATTAAATTTTAAAATTTAAACCGGTACCCGATACGGTACCGGTTAACCGGGTACCAAAAATTTGCCTAAGATTCATATCGCGTACCGGGATTAGTAGCGGTTTTTTCGGTACTTGGGAACCGATTCCCTGGACGGTACCGAACCGGTACCGGTTTTCCCGCGGAACCGATTTCCGTTTACCACCCCTAATAGAGATTCCACTTTTTCTATCTCATGTTATATATAGTGGAAAGTATTATCACAGGACGCCAACCTCCATGATAGTGTTATTCGTAACTGGAGCAAAAAATAAGTAAAAGACTTGTCGAAAGAAAAAAAAATCGATTATGTGTTTACTCTATAAAATATGTAAAAATAAATCTATATATCATTAAAGACCGATCCTAATTTTGCAATCAATTGGAAATTGATTTCAATTTCAATGGTAATTTAGTAATTTTTTCAAAATCAAAGGTTTAATAATTATTTATAAACACTAAATCAATTTAATTTAATTCTTTAATTATACACGTTCCCACATTATGTGGGGA
>JAYJMF010000073.1:2634849-2646292 GCA_036873715.1 Salvia sclarea
GCCTATTAGCTCAGTTGGTTAGAGCGTCGTGCTAATAACGCGAAGGTCGCAGGTTCGAAACCTGCATGGGCCATTTTTTTGTTTTTATTTTATCCTATTTTATTATGTTTTAATTTATTAGGATGTTATTTTGTAAATAATCCGAGTCTCATTATGGGCCCGTTATATTTATTTTTATTTTTAATATATTAGTCTGTAAATAGGTGGTTCGGTTCCATTCAGAAGTATATCTTTTTATGATCAAACGAAATTAAAGAAACAATTAATTAAGCTGATTGACCAAAACATTCTATATCATATTTATTTTATCGACATTATGGATAAATGCAGTATTATTTGAAAGTATTGTCATTTCAAAATTAAAATTCGTATTTCATAAATTCCATATAGGCATATTGATTAATATTTTTATCCCTTTATAATTTATAGTTTAGTACATGTTCCAGATCCAATGAAATAATGATTTACTATATATTCTCATCCCCAAACACATGTATTAAGAATCACTAATTATCAAGACAAGGAGTATTCAACTAATTACTGAAACAAGTAATGTAAATATATTTTTTACATCAGTTTTCAATTCATAAAACTTGATGTGGATTGACATAAAATGATAAAAATGCATAAAATTAAAAAATTAAGAAAAATGGAATGAGAGAATTCTAGAGTGGCTTAGAATAACATGTGAGAAGGAATAAAATTTCTTATTATAATAATATAGATAGATAGATAGATTATTACAAAGCATGTATATTCTTTAAGCATATAATCTATACAATATGGATTAAAAGTTAATAAGAATTCACATAACATAATTATTCAATAACCGAACTAAATTTGGCCCACTTATCAACCATATCTTTGAAAAGCCCAATAACTGTGTTTTTAAACTAAATTTGGCCCACTTAATAAAAAAAGCACAGACCGAAATATAAATAAATAAATAAATACGTACTAAATAAATAATTTCATCAAATTATTAAAAATTTTCCTCTCTCCCTAATTCTCTGTTTCAATTCTAATTCCGCCGGCGCCGCCGCCGGCGCCGCCGCCGTAGAGTTTTCATCGGCGCAGCTCTTCTCAACCTCAACTCAACGACATCAAGAAGCCCTAATTCTATTTCTTATTCAGGTCGACTTCTTCTTCACGCTTTGTTCATTTTTCAGAATTTGAGTTTATGTATCTAAAAATTGGAATTATAGTAAGATTTTTCAGATATTGGAATTCTGAAATTTTTCATTGACCAATGCAATTTGATTATTTTGGTGGAAGCTTTGTCATGTACTGAATTTGACTGTGATCTTATCATGTATTAACTGCTAATATTAAACTGATTTCCACCAAGAATTCAAGTAACACATCTTGTTGAGCTATGAATTATTCCCCTAATCATTTAGGGGGTGTTTGGTTTAGTGGATTTGATAAAATAAGATTGATAGAATAAATGACTATTGGATTATTTGGATTATTAGTCATGTGTTTGGATTGCTTGATTGTGGTGTGCGATAAATTATGCGATTATGACCAAAATGTTGTTTAATATCAAGATTTGCCCTTTCAGTCCACTTTCCTTGTGTTTGATTATGACAAAATAAATTTGATTATGAAGATTGTTTAGGTTTGATTAATAACCAACCCAAATTTGGATGTGATTGTGGATGCAAACTAAATATGTGATTGTGTTGATAATTTTATCAATAAAGGCTAATCGAGCAAACCAAAGACCCCCTTATAGCATTGAGAGTTTGGACAACCTTCTTTTGTAGAGATCTTAAAAGGGCTGGTAATCGAGCAATGCCTGTTCGTCGTTGTCTATGTTTGGTTCGTGTTAGATGCCTATAATGATATCTATTTAGGTGGTTTTCTACGTTTTTAGTTTCTAGCTTTGCTTTGCTTGAAGATGGGCGTCGGATCTTCACATCAGAATGCTACCCTTGTTGTCTCGAACGAGCCTGATCCAAAGCCGAAGAAGAAGATCTGTTGTGCTTGCCCCGAGACGAAGAAGCTGAGGGATGAATGCATCGTGGAGCACGGCGAACCTGCTTGTGAGAAATGGATCGAGGCTCACCGCCAATGCCTTCGTGCAGAAGGCTTTAACGTTTGAGATCCGAATTAGTTTCAGGTAGTTGGAAATGTTATGATACAGTGTCTGAAGTCACAAATTGCAGAGGATAGAGTTATTGAAACTTACTTTGTTTGAAATTTATAGTTTCATTTCATCTGTGGTGCATTTGAATTCTTGTTGTTTATATATATAGATTCTGATTTATTCATATGCTTCCAACTATCTGTTTTTTAGCAGCTTTCAAGTAAGGTCTCAAAATTGAAAAGATTTATATTTGAGAGTGGAAATACAACATTTGAGGAGAAAACTTGAAATGGATTTCATTAGTGTTCTATTATTATCTGCATAATATTAAATAGATTAGCACAATAGTCCATCATATTTTAGGATGTAAAGGGCTCAACTATTGCCTCTTTGGCTGGGGTTCATTTTGCTATTTTAGGAAGTCCATAGCTTTAATTATCATCTATTTTAAGTTTATGGGGTCTTTAATTACACATTCATATATGATATATATAAATTATTAGCTTCATGTCACACTATCACATCCCGGTAGTCTCACTTTGTATCTTCATATATCCATCGCACCCAGTTCCCCAATTCAAAATATTTCATTTGCCAAAATGACGTCATTTTGAAACTACCACTTTGTATCTTCATATATCCATCGCACCAGCTCCCCAATTCATAAATATTTCATTTGTCAAAACGGCGTCATTTTGATTAGAGTGGTGCCACGTCATTGTCATCTCACTCAAATTGTAATCGGATTAGCATCCAGATTTAATTTGGACGAAAATTAAAAAACCACCCCTAATATATGGTGTGTTTATAAGCAAATAACCCCAAAAAACACAAGAAAAAGTTGTGATGGTATATAGAAATGATGAAACCTGCTACTTCGCTTGCTGTTATATATTCAAAGTCCAAACATCTTTTTCATCGCCACATTTTTCGTTTTCTTCTATGTTCTTATCTTGTTATTTTTTGTTATGACGTATATATTATATATTTATATATATATATTACTGTTGATATTTATTTCAACATGGCCTATTAGCTCAGTTGGTTAGAGCGTCGTGCTAATAACGCGAAGGTCGCAGGTTCGAAACCTGCATGGGCCAATTTTTTTTATTTTGTTTTATTTTTATTTTAATTTCGAATATGGGCCCATTTTATTAATTCTTTCCAGAATCTACATTTGTATATATTCTGTAAGTAGTTTCCAAGTTTCATTTCAAATATGGGCCCATTTTATTTAATTTTTTAAATTATATTAGTATTACGTAGGAGAAGGAATTAAATAGGAACTCTTAAAATTTTAAATATCAGAAACCAATTTCATCTGTAGATATTGATTGACGAATGATTATAATTAATTTTTACTAATGAACAAATAGTATTTTCTCTTTAAAATGTCTATTTATGTATAAAATAATATTTTTATTATTAATATTATGTTTGGTTTACAATCCAAATCCCATTTCAAAGTATAGGCTCGTTATATATATATATTTTTTAATTTGTGGCGAACAAATAGATGCATTTCAAACTTCAAAGCCCATTCTTTTTACTTATTACAAATATTTTTCTATTTAATCGAACACCTACATATCCAAAGTCGCAATGGAACTAAATCCATTTAATTTCCTTCAATTTCAAACCAACATACAACCATGAATTAATTAGTAAAATGACAATCAATAATCTCAAAATAAAAACTCTGCAGCAGCCTGCACGTAATCAACTCCATCGCCTTCAAAAGGGTGATAGTAATCAGCTACATCGGCATGCATATTGCTAAAATGATGATCATCATCACCACCGTCCATGTTCCACAATCCACCCCACAAATAGCAATCCATTGGGATGAAATCAGATGATGATGATGAAGATGCACTTTCTTGATAAATCATGTGATTGTCGATGTTTGGAAAAGCCATCTCTTCATTTTTCTTCTCTTGAGAGGAGGATTCACTACTAACATTATAAATATCGGCCTCGTCGCTCTGAGATTGTTGTTGTTGTTGTTGTTGTTGGAATAGCGTTTTGCGCTTTTCTTGCTTGGGACGAGACGGTTTTCGGGTCTTGAAATGAGTCCTCCAGTAGTTCTTTATCTCATTGTCGGTTCGCCCGGGTAAGTATCTAGCTATTGTAGACCATCTGTTGTATAGAGGAAGGTTGAAATAAGAATTTTGTTTTAGACGAGTACATACGTGAAAATAATTTAATTTCAATCATTATGTCGCAAAGATTTACAATGAATGTATCGTTTTCGTTGGATGTATCGTTTTCGTTGGATGAATACATCACCTTGTTCAAATTGGTGGGGGGGGGAATTAAATTTCTTAATTTTTTTGGTATAATAGTTGTGACGTCAAATGCATCAGTTTCACTGTTCTCACATTTGTCATGATTTTCATAACAACCAACCCTATATACAGATTGGTTATTATGAAAATGTCTCTATACACTTAACGAGTTCGTCTGAATTTGCTATATATGAAAAGTATCGGAATTTGCCGTGAAAGTTGATAAATTCAGAAAACGGAATTGCATCCCTAATGGAATTCGAATCAAGTGTACGAATTTATCCAACATCATGGTCAAAAAGTTGAAAATAATTCTTATTTTGTATGTTAACATTGATTCCAATTCCTATATATAGAGAGGGGTATAGATAATTACTTGTTACCCCAAATGGCATGAAGCTCAATGATGATTCCTTCTTCTTGAGGTGTTAATTGTCCCTTTTTAAGGCCAGGCCTCAAATAATTCACCCATCTCAATCTGCAGCTCTTCCCACTCCTTTTCAAACCTATATACACATATACATGCAAAATTTACTCACATGTCCCTCCAATAAATAGCTAGATAGATAGGCTCATATGTAACATGCATATAAAGAAACAATGTCCAAATAAAAATCCTTTTAAAGTAAGGACGCGACAACCATGATAATCTCAAGACGTATGTACGTCACAGTGCAGATGCTTTATACGTTCAGCGCAGTATATACATGTGCACTTAGAACGTGACAACCGTGATAATATCTACGTCACAGTGCAGATGCTTTATACGTTCAGTGCAGTATATTACCTGTGCACTTGGAAACAGAGCTCCATCTTCCTTCACCATTTTGAGAGATATATTGAAACAACATCTCATCTTCTTGAGGCGTCCATGGCCCCTTCCTCCACCACCCTGCTTGCTCCATCAAATTAATTTACAATTCAACTAATTCACCAAAAAAAATCAAGATTTTTTTTTTAAAAAAAAAGATAGAGATGATTATAATCTCAAACTATAACTGATTAAATTTTTGTTTGTCGGAATTTAGTGTGGCAGACAATTTGAACACAATCTCCCCTTATATACGCATACAAATGCATGAACATATGTGTGTCGCTTTTGAAGCCACTATGATTAATTAGCTGATGCAATTAGCACTAAATGAGATTAAACACTAAATCTTGGATTATTATATATTAATAAATCAGCAGAAAATCTGCCAGCTGTCCCTGAATCTCCCCTTCAGCCAATCGAATTCGAACAGATGTCGATACCTAATCTTGGTCACGTACGATGATGTGTGAGGAATATTATTTATTTATTTTTAATTTTTTTTTAATTTTTTTTTAATTTTTTTTATGGGAAGGGGGTGATATTTTTTGGATGTCGCGATACCGTACGTGGACTTTGTTTCTATTTTTTTATTCACTAGCTAGTAACTAGTGTTAGTATGGAATAAATACTTTTATTTATAGTTAGTTTTTATTTTTGGGTGTACGTGATTATATCCATTTTATCAAAAATATTCAAAATTTTAGCAAATATTCTTTTGAATCCCGAATTATCATTTTTTATCAAAAATATATTGGGGTCATTTTTCGGCTCTGAAATCCTTAAACAATAATGAAAAAAATGAGTTTTTTTATGTGTATATAAGGTTTTTCAGAGGGTTGAAAGATGAATTTTGGATATTTTTGAAGAAAGTGATTTTTTCAACGTGTATGTTTGAATTTATAATTCGATCGAAAAATGAATGCGTCGTACTTTTGATAAGAAAAATTATAGTTTGTGGTTTAAAACAAATATTTGTTAAAGTTCATGACATTTTTTAAAAAGTAGATATAATTTAGGATTTAAAATGATGTTTACCCTTATTTTTCTGTGTTTTCTAAAGTTTATTTTATTATTTTAGCTTTTTACAGTATGAGATAGTAAAATTAGGCACTTTTCATGATCATAAGGATAGTTCTTGCTTTAAGTTCTCTCAGTATACTTGTTATTATTACGGCGGTACTAAGCTACTCGTGAGCTATTTAGAGTTTGACTCGATAAAAGTTCGTTCGAGTTTGTCTAATAAGCTCGTCAATTAAACGAACCAAGATTGAACATGACAATATTCAGCTCGTTAGCTCGTGAAGAGGCTCGTTAAGTGATTTCGTTAAAAAATATGAAATTATTATTAGATGCTATAAGTAGTAATGAGTGAAATTATTTATTTTGATCAGAAAATACTTAATATTTTAGATATGACTTCAAATTATGAAAATTCATTGGGCTCGATTAATTTGAATATATAAACGGAAATCATGATAGTAGTAGTTTTGACTGTTAAGTCAAGCTACTTTGACTAATCTCTTAACATTTTTGACCAGTCCAATAACTACTTTAATTAATTTTGTTTGACTCAAGCACATTGTATGTTGTTGATTTCCCATTAAATGAATAGATCTGGCGCGTTTATATTTCATTTTCTAATGGATTTGATGAATTGTTTCACTGACATACGAGATGCAATATTTTGATATTAAAGAATGTTCATGAGAGGTTTTTTTATACTCTTATATAATCATCTTATTATAATCTAGATATATAATGTAGGAATGCATATATTCGAGAAATAAAAATTAATATATACCCTTAATCATGATAGATCGGTGAATCAAATTAAATATGTATGTGCAGGTCGTTGTATCTTTCAACTTGTTGTGATGTGATTATTTGTTACAAGAATATTGTTGCACATAACTTAAGAGTTGTTGCGCTGGATATTCATTCATTCAATTTAATGCAATAACTTTATGTGTTCAGTGCAATAAATTTATACGTCCATACCAGTGTCTTCGATTTTAAAGTTAAAACTATGAATCGCTTTCGACTATTCGATTGCGAACATGTACAATAAGCACATCACTTTACTTTGATAAATGCCTCTTCTCAATTAGAATCTCACAAGGGCGCGCGAACATTTCATTTTCTTTTAGTATAGTACTCCCCCGTCCCTCAATTGTTGGTACACTTCTTTCCGGCACGAGAATTAATTAATGAGAGTTGAAAAAGTAGTGTAAATTGTATAAAGTAGTGATAAGAATATATTATATTTAAAGTTGTGTGTGAGGTTAAAATGTCCAAAAAAAGAAATGCACCGAGATGGTGGGACGTCATGACTCATGAAAATGAATGGACACCGACAATTGAGGGGGAAGGGAGTAGTAATTTTGAGATGAAAAAAAAAATTATACATTTATTGGAGTATTTTCAAGTACTCAAGTAAAAATTTGATTTATCATAAGGTCCAACTATGTTTATATTACGTATCCACATATGTATGTATCTATTGGCCTTGGAAACATGAAGAAGATTCTTGAAACTCGAAATAGGAATGGAATGTATAATAATAAAATAATTAGTGCAAGAAAAAGAGGATTAAATGCATTGCAATGGGTCATTTGATGGACGCGTGGATGGTATTTTTAGAATGTGACGGCACACAATCACTGGTTAAAGATGAGTAATCAAATGGCATAATGCTATATATAGGTAGTGAGGTTTGCATAATCACAATTAAATATGTTTGTAAGAGCTTAAGATTTTTTAATTTGATTACTAACATCCCATCGTATTGGTTAAAAGTGGTCAAGTTTGATGGCTGCTAAATGATATGCTATGTAAAGGTACTTTTTCATTATATGGCATCATCATATTCCTTTTTTAAAGATCTAGTATGTAGAAATCATCTTAATAACAGGTGTCGAAGTATGTGTTCCCTCCCATTTTTTTAATTGATATTTTAAATTTGGTTACATTTATTAATAAAATAAAATTATACCTAAATTAACTTCATATAATAATTAATGATTCTTTGACTATCTTTATTTTGGTGTGAAAATACAATGTACAGGACAAAAGACTCTTCGTAGTATGATTTATTTTCATTCATGTAGCAATTCTTAAAGAAATAAAGCTTCTCTAATTGAGAATGTGAAGAATTTCTAGAGTGCATACATTAATTAACAAGGGCAGGATGGAAAAAATTCATTAGAACGGCGCTAATTAAAATTATAATTGAAAATCCCAAAACGTCAATTAAAAAAATTGGGAAAGGAGTATAAAATAGGGAAAATTACAAATTAAATCACGAATTATATCCTAAAATGCAATCACAACACGACTTTTGAATTTTTTGCAATTACAACACGCCCAAATTTTCAATGGACGAAAAAAATGCATCAACGTTGTTGCGAGCCTACTTGGACTTAAAATTTCGACGTCAAAACGACGTTGTTTCTTATAAGAGAAATCTGACTCATTTTTCTGTCAGTTGAAAAATTTGGGCGTGTTGTAATTGCAAAAAATTTAAAGGTTGAGTATTTAATTGCAAAAGTTCAAAAGTCGTGTTGTAATTGCATTTTAAGATATAGTTCGTGATTTAATTTGCAGTTTTTTCTATAAAATACATATTTAATTTGTATTTTAAGATATAGCTCGTGGATTAGTTGTAATTTTAATTTGAAAAAGATATACTCAGTAGTATAAAAGTTCCACAAGATTCTAAATCGGGCTCCAATTTGGCTGATAAGATGTCCATTCCAACAATCAAATATCAATCTACCATATTTTCTTTTTATTATTTGGGTCTATGCTACAATCATTTTTTTTTTTTTTTTTTGTCACTAGGAACAATTGGAACTTGGGCTTTTATGGTTTGCAAACAAGGCTTTACCAATGTTCTAAACAAAAAAAAAAAAAAACAAGGCTTTACCAAAATACGAGAGTATGAGACTGACCATCGATGAACCAAATTAATAGGAGTCAAAATCTAATATTGCTAGATGCTGCATTAATTAAATTCGGTGCCTTTTATCTACTACTAGTTGTACATATAAATAATCGGTCGAGTTTCGACCGAACCATTTTATGTCGTGATTTATAACTATTTTTTATTAAAAAAATAGTTTGTTACGCATTCTCGTCTCAAACTCGTATTAACACTCGATAATTGAGCAACTCGTTAAAATCTATAAATATAAGATGTTGCATTAGTTATTAATCTTAATTTAAATGCTCTATAACAATCCTAAGAAGATAAGTTTACTAAATGTTCTTGTCCTTGGACGTGTAGAAAATTTACCCGATAATTATCCAAAAATATTTATTTGTTAAATTAAGTTAAATAAAAATTTTGTTGGGCTAAATTAAATTGACAGTGCAGTTTAAATGATGTTAATATGAACCATCAACCATTCCTTCAATTAAATGTGAGCTTTTGTTTTCTTTTTTAATGCTATTTTTTAGTTGAGAAATAGATATATTCTTTTATGAAAAATTCCATCTAGTTAAGAATTCCATATGGATTAGTAGAGAGATAACACAAATACACAAACATTCTTAGACTAATTTCATAATTATCTTAAATCAAATGCAATTTATATCTATTAATTAAGATTAATATATATAGTTGTATTACACAAATCAATCGATCATTAATTGATTGGATATATATGAAAATTGTAAATAAGGTAAACGTCATATGCATACATATGTAAAAATGAAAAATTAATCCCAAACAAAAGATTTTCATTTTAATTGTATTTAATGACTAATTAACAACTAAGAAGGGAAGAATAAATATCCTATAATTAATGTAAATATCTTTTTGATAAATAAAATAATTATAAAATGGAGAAAAATTAGATAATTAACAACGAAATGGTTTAGGAATGCCACGCTAGGATTAATTAATGAATGATGTCGCATATATATAAGATAAGATAAAATTAATTATATGCCAAGACACTGCATGCATACAACTGTGCACGATATTATTGAACAATAATTTTAACAAAGAAATGAATCAATAAAATTCTTTTCCTTATACTAATAGATTTTTTCCTATCCAATTAGCCACACATCTAATATACATACATGCAAACAAAAAATTTTACACCATCGTTTCTACAACCTCACCACACCATTCATCTTCAACCTCTTTCTCTTCAAACCTTTCACATTTCCTAAAATCAATAAAAAAACAGAATTTTATTTTTTATATTTTTTTTTCAAAAAAAAAAACCCTAAAAGAATCTTTTATTGCAATGAAATTTCAGGCCTCGGAAATTCCCATAGGGAAGGCTCAAACACGAAGAAAAACATCAAGGCTTGCTCCATTGATTGCTCTCATATTTCTTCTAACAATTCCTTTGTATTATCCTGCATTAAGAGATTCGTCGAAAAAATTGTACGAAACGACGTCGTCGTCGCCCGCCTTCGATGATTTGGAGGATTCAATTAGTCTGCAAACTTCTTCTTCTTCTTCCCATGTTGAAGAAGCCCATGAAAACCCTAAGGATCCTTGCGCCACCGACGATGCCGCCGGCTGCAGCCACGACGAGGAAGCCGGCGGGGACGACGTGGCCGTCGACCGCCACCTCGCCCCCGTGAGGAAAAAAAATGATAAGGTGCTCTTACTTTATTTTTATTTTTTGAAATCTTTTCTTTTTTCTTCTTCTTATATGAAAGTTGAAGGAGGGGAGAGTTTGGGGTTAGTTGCTAACAAATTCACCAACATTTACCTGTTTTTTTGTTTTTTCTATGTGTTTTATAAATTATTGCAACAATACCACCATTTTTAAAAAAATGTTGCAAAATAGACACGCTCAAAAATTTCACAATGATCGAAAAGATAATGTGGCGTGATTTTTTTTTAGACATTGGAATTTGGTAGTGTCTATTTTGCTACAAATTGGAAAGTAGTGTTATTGTAATAATTTATAAAAGGGTTCTTCTTAAATTATATATAGTCCGAACTGCGACCCAATGATAACTTTATAACTTGAATTTATAGATATTACAAATATAGTCTATTTTGACCTATTATGATGCCAAATCAGCTTCTGGCTATCACAACGTCAGTTTCAGTTAGTCCAAACTTTTCAATTTTGATTATTAAGTGAACAACGACGGATGGGATCCTCTGTGCCACAATTTTCATGTGCCACCGTGTGTCATTACGAATTTTAATATTTTTTAATAATATTTATTATAAAATAAAATTTTATTATGTCATAATACAACATGATTAACATT
>JAYJMF010000073.1:2652064-2671514 GCA_036873715.1 Salvia sclarea
AATTTCGAAAATAAAAAATAAAAAATATTTTTCTTATTTTTTTAATATCAATTTTTTTAACGACGGAATATTCCGTCATTAAATTTAACTATTTACACTATTAATTTTATTAACAACGATGTCCTTTCCGTCGTTATTCTGTCGTTATGTCATTTTAACGACGAAATCGGCATTTATAACGACGGAAATTTCCGTCGTTAACGCCGCGTTTTCTTGTAGTGTATACACACTTTTATATTAGTAATAGACCAATATTCATTACTTCTAAAAATAAATAATTGAATTGCTAGGTAGAAATATGATTAAGACAAAATACATCGATCTAATGCATATGTCTTAAATTCGACGAATCAATTAAGAGTTGTTAGCTCTAGTATGAAGTAATTCGTATCCTTTATATTGAATATGATACTTCTCCTACTAATTTATTAATTAGTTATTAGCACGTGAAGAAATAAAGTTGAGAAATTTCATAATTGTAGCAACGTGCATTCAAGCAATTAATTAATTATTTCACCTAAAATTCATTATGGGTTTTATAGTTTCATCTTAAATATATGTGATTGGATTTATTGGATAGAAAATGATATTTCCTGCAGCATTAATAAGAATTATTGATCTCCCCTGACAAATTATGATGGCAGAAAAAAAATGTATTCGAGAATTTTAAATTTTATAGAAAAATTATGCGTAAATTTTAAATTTTAGTCCATTGTTTTTAAAATATTAAGTTAACTATAATTTTAGTAGTTAGTTGCAATTTTGATCACTAAACTTCACATGTATGATGTACCTAACAAAAAAGCATCCAATTATGTAGTGCTTTATTTTGGTTTAATTTTTATCTAATCCAGAAATCATGCAAAAATGTATCTGATTGCAAAAAAAACAAAAAAAAAAATCATTCAATCACGTGTTTTGTTTTCTCACGTGTTATGTTAATATTATTTTCTTCAACATAGTAATAGAATATGCATAATGAGGGTTATGAGCTAAACTTTGTTTAGGTGCATTTCTTCGTGTGATAAAATAGATTGGTTATATATATAATTAATTATTTAAATGATGAGACGGTCAAATATATTTAAAAAATATCAACCAATCATTAATATTAGCTTGATAGATTAACTTGATTATATTTTTTACAATATTAATTTATAGTATCACTCAGAGTATTACAATAAAAAGATTTGAATAAATTCTACAACCCGTTTCTTATATTTTAAAATTCAAAACAAAGTTTAATAAAATCTTCTCATGCAGTTAAATTTTAATTTTATTATCTTTTGATAGTGTTGTTTGATGTCTTATTTTATGTATGTATTTTTTGTTTAACTGATAAAACTGATAACGAAGTGCAATACAATTGGAAAGAAGATTCTTCAATCAATAGATCGGAGTTACGAGTCATCTTAAGTGTGAGTGTACGTAATATATAATGCTCAAAAAGGCTAAAACTGACATAGAATTGGATTTTATTAGATTTATATTAATTAGATCATTTTTATTGTAGATTTGATTCCTTAATTACCTCAGAGGAAGAAGTTATTTGATCCGCTCCTATATATATTTTTTAAATAACTCCACTAATTAATTCATATGAAGCATATTCCATAGTAATAAATATATATATTTATTTGGGGACCGACTATTTTTTAAAAAAATGTTGCTTTCAGCTTCTGTGATGCTATTTAATGTGATATCTCATTTAAAAACGCCAACTTCACTTACTATTGAGTCACAATTCAAATAGTAATTAACCTGTATAATATATATAATAACTGACATCTATAATAAATTTGACTTAAATATTAGCCGACGTAACCCACATAAGTTTAACAGAAACATAAAAATTAGATATATATGATCAGACTTCAGAGAGGTCAACAATATCTCTAACTTCACCTAATCCACATAAGAGCTATTTAAATTTAATTAATTAATTTTTTTAATTTTTTATTTTGTAAGTTGGGGCATATCCAATTTTACCGACGTATATATGTAAATTAACAGAATTTAAATTAAACAGCTGATGTAAAACGTCGGCTTAAACAGTTGGTAAAAACCATCATGCTGAATGTCACATTGTCTTTGTCCCAACTCTGCTTTATTGATTAATTTATTTCAATTTTGACCATAGTTTGATTATTAATTAGTTCACAACTATGTACACATATATTTTATTAATTTGGGTAATATTTTATGATTTAATAGAGAAGATGATTGAGATTCTGTGGTTGGATCGACGAGATTTGATATGCCACCCCAATGTGATTGTTGCGTATAAACCAATGTATTTTAATTCATGCATCAACTATTTATTTATTTATTTATTTATTTATTGTAATTAGATGTGTGCCTAAATGCAACGCAATACAGATAAATATAAAGAAATAAGTCAGTTGGGAAGAAAAAGGGAAAAAATAAAAGAATTTGGGTTTTGTACATGTACTTGCTGCTGACAATAGAGACAAAATTATTAGATTTTCACAAAATAATTTTGGGTGTGGTGGTTCATATGTTTTAATGTGATTTTATATATTAATTAATTATGAGTATATTATAATTCCTTAATTAGTCTCACAACCTAGTATATAACAAGTTGCTCCGTATTTTATATAACTATTGTTTGATATGATTTTTGTACAACTAAGTGTGAGATTAAAAATTTAGAAAATTAATGGGATAATCGCCAAATTCTAAATCGTAATTTTTAATCATATTTACAAATTCAATGCAATTGTTCAAATGTTTAATTAATAACATCATAATCATCTGATTTGTAGCAATTCAATATCTCCGATTTTGTTTAGCAAAATTTGTGAAAAAATAAATTTTCAGATCGAGCTAGATGATTACTATTAGTAACGATCGATAATAAATATTTTTTTTTTAAAAAAATCCCGAAATAAGGGACTAATATAAAAATCCTTCTATATTTTTATCATCCCAAGAATCGGCATGTATTATTTTGCACAATTATTACTATTAATTATTGCGTGCATTACCATAAATATACTCGCATAAATTAATTTATTTACAGCCTGCATTGAATTTTGAAGGAAATATAATGACAATCAATCAAGTGGTGGTTTTTTTTTTATAAATCATATTTTATTTCACTCCTATTATTCCGTTGATGCCTCTATATTAATATCCAATCTTCAAGTTAGAGCAATTAGTATTGACAGTATTAGTATGTGTACCTTTCACGAAATCTAATTAATTTCTTAATCCCATTAATTAGTTTTCTAAGTTTATGATATGAAATTATTCTCTCTCTTCATATTCCTTTTTGCCCCCTTCCAATTATACGCCAACCCCACAGGTTGGACCAACTGTACATCATTGGCTTCAAATCTAATCGATCAGCATATATAATCTAAGTTAATAATTAACTAAATCAGTAAATCTAATTAAATATAGTTCTATTAGTACCAAAAGATTAGCAAGATTATAGAAGTAACAGGTCAATTTGAGTAATATAAAAAGTCACATTATTTTCGGTTACAAGAATAGTCATCAAAAATATTTTTGTCGTCCTCCGTGATGGTCATTTAAATTTTTGCATCAGCTGACCAATAAAGTTGGTCAACAAACCCAAAAAAAAAAAAACATTTTTATCATCATTTTTTTTTATTTTTTTTTTTGCATATATAAGATTCTTTTTTATATTGGTTTAATGCTCATTCAGTTCTAGGTATATAATTAATTGGAAGTGCTTCTTACATTGGTCGGATTTGATATTTGACTTTTGACTTTTTTCCAATATGTGTTTGCAATGAGGCAAGTTTCATGAATTCTTCATATATGAGAAGAATCCTTCATCTTATATTGTAGTGTTTTCCTCGTCTTTGTGACTCTTAGTTTCATATATGATCCGTTGTTATTTCGCTTTGTCTCTGAGCTTCATCGGTTGTTACTTTTTGTATTTTGTTCCTGAAGTCACTATGAATTCATGTTTTGTCCTTGTGGCATCAAAGAAGATATTTTTTGCAATATTACAGAGTCAACATTTTTAGAAAATAAATTAGTTTTAGATTTTAGATTTAATTTCGACCTATTGAATATAGTCCAATATTCAGAACAAATAAAAATTATCCATATCGATAATGTAATACCTATAAAAAGAAAAGAAGAAATCTTACATAGTAAATTAAGTATCTATATGTTCCATGGCAAGACGGAGAAGGATGGTTATTAATTAAGTTAGTTAATTAGTTAATAAAGAGAGATTAATTAATAGAATAGTAAACCATGAATGAGAGAGAGAGAGAGAGAGAGAGAGAGAAATAGAACTTCTACACATTAAACGCATTCAAGTATAAAACCATAGATAAAAGGAGTTGGTATTAATTTAGTTAGTTAACAAATCATTTTCTATTTGATTGTGTGTAATAAGAGAGCTTGACCTTCCATATGAAACCTAATCACCTATACAAACAAAATACATAAATGATACAACCACATTGAGAAATTAATATTCTTGGCATTTTTAATAAAATGACTCAGATCGCAAATTACACGTACCAAGAAAAGAGAGAAATGTATTTTTATAACTTTTTGCTATTGATAACCCTACACGACTACGCAACTATTTATCAACTACGAAAGTACTAAAGATGTGTAAATGGAAAAAATGTCATTAATTGTCTCTCAAATTGCGAACTAGAACACCTATATATATTATTCACATGTATTTTAGAGTTCATGGCAAAATAAAAATAAATTGAAGTCATATATACTGTAGTTAGGAAATAAACACTTTTTCCCTTAATTCACGTGTATTTTCACGTCACACCCAAAACGGGTATATATTTTTTCCACTATCATTTAGGTTTTAATTTTGCCGAACACCTAGATTCGGAGAAAATCACAATAAAATGAAAGTTAAATTAATGTACTTATATCAGCCTAGTGATAAACTAGTTAATATTTAATGCGAATTTAAAATTATTTATTTACTAAAAGGCCATTATATTTAAGTTCTCATAAGGTATAATATTTTTTTAATATAGAGCATGATTTTGTTGATATGAGGATGGGGATGCCCCTATCTCCATCACTAGAGAGCTATATATTCTCTTAGAATTATCTACTCACTGACAAAAGGAAAATAAATTACTATCCTACAAAAAATGCTCATAATAGAAGCTGATTTTGATGAATATTATATAAAGTGAAATACTATATATTATAATAATATAATTATAATAATATCGGTAGTGATGTCAATTCTAACCCCAAGGATGCGCCAAGAGCAAAAGCCTCATCCCAATATGGCTCAAATACATTTGTACAAATTCTAGGTTAAATTTGAAATTCTATTGGCTAAAGAAACTTTCTCCACTATCATTGAAATTCCCAAAGTTTCAAGCTAATTAATAATTAGAAGAATGGTTATTGCAAATAACAATGACATTAATTTTATTTAATTAGATCGCACTCGCACAACAAAACTATCGATTTGAGATACATTCTTGAAGTTTTGTATATTTTCAAAGGTAACAAGAAAACTTAGGTGCAATTCAAAGAGATGTACAACATACATATAGAGATATATACAACATTGTAAGTGTGTGCATGTGTGTGTGAGGGAGTGGAGTGGAGTATATATTACGTAATAATCTTTAAAATTGAAAAAAAAAATAAGATGGATAATAGCAAAATATATGATAAATTTAAATATCGTATATGGAGGAATAAGGTTTGGGGTAAATTGGCTATATCAACAGGCATTACTCCACATCTTGTTTCCTTCGAATCCGTTAGATAGGTATGCTACATCACTGACAACGTTGCAGTTTTGCAGGCCATATTTGAATTTTCAGAACGTCGGATTATATAATACTCACATCAAACAAAAATCATGTCGTATTTTGAATATTTCTTGATTTGATGTCATGAAAATGATTTTTGCTAGAACATGATAATTAATAAATAAAAGCCAACATCAATTTACAACAAAGATGTCAATAAAATGAATTATTATATATACAAATTAACCTAGACTTTAATCACTTGAAATGTCATTGAAAATTTAGGCGAAATAAGGTCTGGCCAAATGGGCTATATCAACAGACGTTACTTTACATCTTGTTTCCTTCGAATCCGTTAAATAGGTATGCTACATCATTGACAATGTTGCAGTTTTGCAGGACGTACATATTTGAATTTTCAGAACGTCGGATTATATAATACTCACATCAGACAAAAATCATGTCGTATTTTGAATATTAATATTTCTTGATTTGATGTCATGAAAATGATTTTTGCTAGAACATGATAAATAATAAATAAAAGCCAACATCAATTTACAACAAAGAGGTCAATAAAATGAATTATTATATGTACAAATTAATCTAGACTTTAATCACTTGAAATGTCATCGAAAATCTAGGCGGAATAAGGTCGGGCCAAATGGGCTATATCAACAGACGTTACTTCACCTCTTGTTTCCTTCGAATCCGTTAAATAGGTAGGCTACATCAGTGACAATGTAGCAGTTTTGCAGCCATATTTGAATTTTTCAGAAGGTCGGGTTCTAGAATACTGAACACCAGACAAAAATTATGTCGTATTTTGAATATTAATACTTCTTGATTAATGTCATGAAAATGATTTGTGCTAGAACATGATAAATAAATAAAAGAAGCCAACATCAATTTACAACAAAGAGGTCAATAAAATGAATTATTATATGACAAATTAACCTAGACTTTAATCACTTGAAATATTATACAAAATAACTAATTAACTAGCCCACCAAATTAAGCTTCTTGCTTCAATTTTGTGTTCAAATGTTGAATATAATAAGAATACAAATTTAGGATAGTCAAGAGAGCTTTTTAGGTACACAAATAGTTGCATCGAATGAATTGTAAAATTATAATAAGAAAAAAAGATGAAATGAGATGGAAAAAAGCATTATTATGTTCACTTTGAATTGATTGATTCCTTGCGGCACAAGACCAAGACAAAGGATTTGTCGATTCCACTATTCTTTTATGTTCGCGTGAATTAAGACTTGTCTCATCTTACTTCAAAATTATTTGTCTTATTTAATGGGAGTCTCAATAAATTATTTTTTGATAGGGTTAAGTAATAGTTTATTTGTTTCTCATTTTTCCTTTTCAAACTATGTATTTTATATACAATAATGCCGTTGCGGGAATGGTAAAGTTTGTATCACTTTTGGCGTACCGTTTTGCATAACTAGTTTAAAATTTAATAATAATAATAATAATAATAATAATAATAATAATATTCAAATATAACTTAATTTTTTTCGAACATTCTGTGGCATGATAATATGATATTCAAAAATAATCAAATATAGCTCAACAATAGTTATATTATTACAAATTTAGTCTCGAATATCATATTTTAATTATATTTGTAAAAATGAACAATTATTGAACTATATTTGATTATTTCGCAATGTCAAGCCATAAAACACTTAATATAAATCAAATCATAATTAAATATTAACACTTCACTTTATAATACGTGCATGTGCTAGTTTTTTCACGAATAAGTATATGTTGCCATGTTGGTACCTTTAATTAATATTCTAGCATGCTTATTTGCAAAATGGAATTTATGACATTTCGACCCAATCATTATGATTGTAACTTGAGTAAAGAATTTCCCGAAATGACACAGATAAAATAAATTTTTATATTTTTAATTAAAATAATATAATTTTATATTATAAATGGTATTATATCGTTTAGTGGTTATGATGAGGAAAATTCTTAGCTGCTACTTTAGATGTGTTTTCAATTGGCTCGACCTAGCTATAAAATATTTTGGATTTATGTAAATCTACGATTCTACGACATGGTGGAGTCTTTGTAGCGTGACGATACAACGAATTTCGATATTTTTCCCGAATAACTAAAAGGATCAATTCAAACTCACTTTCACCTACAAATTTTATCCATTTTACCAAGACATACCATATTCTACAAGTTAATTAAAATAAAATTTGATGAAACCCCTCTTAAAAATGTAGCATGATCTCATAATGCAAGTCAAACTAAAGCAAATCATTCTTGCATTTCCTAGCTAGCCATGCACGTTCTTTACAAAATAAATAAATAAATAAAAGATCATATGAAACTTTTTATTAAAAAAACCTTAATCCCACTTGTCAGATAATCAAGATGATTAGTTTGAAGCTTATCTAACAGTTCAAGAAACAAGTCTAAATTCCCCCCTATTTAATATATTTAATTAACTAATAATTCAACTAATCCTTTGTGGGGTTGCAAAGCTATTTGCAGACGAAAAATGCGCAGTAAGAAACAAAAAAGAAATATCTTGACAATCAAAAGAAAACAAACCAGACAACTTATAATCAAGAAATTCCTTCGTCACCCATCCCAAAATATTATTATTATTACCAAAAATATTTCACTTCTTTCCAAAAATTTACAAATAAATAATTAATTAGAAAACAATTTCCTTTTCTCACTTGCTAATTAATCAAGAAATAAACCCAACCACATCGCGCCACGTGGATCTCAACTGTAGACCCTGGACCACACTCCTCTACATTCATTATCTTTAATTATGAAATTTATTTATTTAAAACGAAAATGGATTTCATTTTTTTCAAATTTTTGATTTTTCCTTTTAATTGCCAAAGCAAAGCAGCAATCGTCGTTTACTTTTTATCACCTTCTCCGCAGATCTCTCTCTCTCTCTCACACTTCTCTCTCACTTTCTCCTCTTTCGCAGAGATTCAAAGCTCAAAATCCCTTTATAAAAATGTGTTCAAATCTTTGAATTACTCTCATTTTTGAGTTTTCTCCACCTCCAATTTCTGCATCGAAACGAATCGAAACGAGGGTAATTTTTTAGCTGCAGCTGCGGAGCTGGTTAAAAATCAGCTGAATTCAAAAAAAGGGGGAAAAAAAGGTTTGATTTTAAGAAATGGGGGTTTGCACTTCTAGGCCTAAACCCTCACCGGAGCTCAATTTCCACTCCTCGGATGAAATCAGCAACAATTCCGCCGCGGCGGAGAGCAACGGCAACGAAGCTCCGGCGAGGAACGGCGGCGAGGAGGCGCGGAGCTCCGGGAACTTCGAGAAGAAGGCGGAATCGGGGAAGAAGTCGCCGTTTTTCCCCTTCTACAGCCCCAGCCCGGCGCATTACCTGTTTTCTAAGAAGTCTCCGGCGAGATCTCCGGCGCCGGGGAGCGGGACGCCGCGGCGGTTCTTCAAGCGGCCGTTCCCGCCGCCGTCGCCGGCGAAGCACATCAAGGCGGTGCTGGCGCGGCGGCACGGCTCCGTGAAGCCGAATGAGGCGGCGATTCCGGAGGGGAAGGAGGTGGAAGGGGCTGGCTTGGATAAGAGCTTCGGATTTTCGAAGAATTTCTACAGTAAATATGAGGTTGGGGAAGAGGTTGGGCGAGGGCATTTTGGGTATACTTGCAAGGCTAAGTTCAAGAAGGGGGAGCTTAAAGGCCAGGAAGTTGCTGTTAAAGTCATACCTAAAGCCAAGGTTGATTCCTCTCCCTCTCTCTCTCTCTCAATTTAGGGATTTTGATTGGATTTGGGGATTTTGGAATTTGGGGTTTTTGATGTGGAGATCTGTTGAATTCAGATGAAAAGGAGAAGTTTGATTTGGTGAAATTTAATTGGATTAGGTCAAGTTTTGGGGGAAGATCTTGCTTCTGTTTTCTGATTTTGATCTTATTTTGCAATGTGTTTTTAGATGACAACTGCTATAGCTATTGAAGATGTGAGGAAGGAAGTGAAGATATTGAGAGCTTTGACAGGCCACACAAATCTCATACAATTCTATGATGCTTATGAAGATCATGACAATGTTTATGTAGTGATGGAGTAAGTTCTTGCTTATGCTGTTCTTGAATTGTTACTTGATTTAGTAAGTGATTTAGTGATTGAAATTAATCCCAAATTTGTTTCAATTGGCACTGATTTTGCCCTAATTTCAGGTTGTGTGAAGGGGGTGAACTTTTAGATAAGATACTCTCGAGGTACAAATTCGTTTCTTTACATCGTTTTCGTTTTGTTTCGTTTTAGCTTGAGAGATCGTGTGAGATTGCGTCGTTTATAGTAAGTTACAACATTCCTAATTGTGCAGAGGTGGGAAGTATTCGGAAGAAGACGCGAAATTGGTGATGATACAGATATTGAACGTTGTCTCGTTCTGCCATCTCCAGGGTGTGGTGCATCGGGATCTCAAACCCGAGGTAGAAGCCTCACGTCTCGTTTGTGGCATGTTGGATTTGATACTATCGTTTATAGCGTTATCTAACCGTTGCACGCCTCTTTGATCAGAACTTCTTGTTTACGACGAAGGAAGAAGACGCAACATTGAAGGCTATCGATTTTGGATTATCCGATTTTGTGAAACCAGGTTTGTTCCTATTCGTTTTGTATAGTTGGCCAGTGGAAGTGACGATTGGCACGATTAGATTGATATCGATTCGTTTCTTTGTAGATGAACGGCTTAATGACATCGTTGGAAGTGCGTATTACGTAGCACCCGAGGTTTTACATAGGGCGTACAGCACCGAGGCCGATGTGTGGAGCATTGGCGTGATCGCATATATATTGTTATGTGGGAGCCGGCCGTTTTGGGCTCGGACCGAATCCGGCATCTTTCGTGCCGTTGTTAAAGCTGAGCCGACCTATGAGGAGCAACCTTGGCCGACTCTGTCCAATGAGGCGAAGGATT
Source organism: Salvia sclarea (assembly GCA_036873715.1). Classification (NCBI taxonomy): domain Eukaryota; kingdom Viridiplantae; phylum Streptophyta; class Magnoliopsida; order Lamiales; family Lamiaceae; genus Salvia; species Salvia sclarea. The sequence goes on from JAYJMF010000073.1 coordinate 2,662,778, forward strand.
TTGTCAAACGTTTGCTCAATAAGGATCCGAGGAAACGGATGAGCGCGGCTCAAGCCATGTGTGAGTGTCGAAACGCTACTAAAAAACAAGAAAAAGTTAAAACCAATTGCTCACTTAAACGAGTTTTGTGCCTCAGGTCATCCGTGGCTCAGGAATACGAGCGACGTGAAGGCGCCGTTGGATATATTGATATTTAAGCTTATGAAAGCGTATATGCGGTCGTCTCCCCTACGAAAAGCTGCATTGCGGGTGCGTATGAGTGTGTGTGTATTTCTTCGATTTCTTTTCCGCGAATTGTGCATTGAAGCTGTGGTGATGTTTTCTTGATGAGAAGATCATCTTTCCACATAAAAGACCGAGGCAACTATTAAAATAGTCATTTTAAGATAGTAAAGATAAAAATTGGCTTCGCGAGAGTCAATTTATGAAATGAGGCTATTTTTATCTTTTTATTACGGGCCATTTTTTCTCTTTACCATCTTAAAATGATTATGTTGATACATTTCCTCTAAAAGATCATATATAATGTAGCCTTAGGTTTTGGTAATTAAGAAATAAGATAGTTAGGGTTGGTTAATCTATCATGTTTTTGCATCATTTTGTGATTGTGCATTCGGATGTACGGTGCATCCACCACAATTAGATTTAGGGTTCACTAATCCCGGTTAGGATTAACAATTCCTAGTAAGGGTTTATTAATCACAATTAGGATTTAATTAGGGCAGATGAGGGAATCTAAGGTAAGATTATACCAAATGGAGACGCAATTCGGAAATATTGGATCGAAACGAGTAGACGTAGGGGTGCAATGACCGCCTCGACTGATATAGGCCGATAATTTGTCGATGTGAAAATGCACGTGAAAGTAGCTAGCTCAGCCCGTGTTGCTCGACTATCTTGATTATGCTGTTTTTCACTTTCTCGTCGTGATTTGCAGGCTCTATCGAAAACACTGACAGCCGACGAGCTTTACTATCTGAGGGAGCAGTTTGCGCTGCTCGAGCCCAACAAAAACGGCACCATATGCTTAGATAACATCAAAACGGTTCGTATCTCTCCCACTATCGTCTCGTTTGAATAAAAACTTGGTCTCATTATCTCTTACTCGGCCAGGCCTTGAAGAAAAACGCAACGGACGCCATGAACGAGTCCCGGATCTTCGATTTCCTCGCCTCGGTGAGTTTCCACGAGCTCTCGAGCTCTCGACTGGCTCTAGAATTGCTCAAAACTAATTTGCTCCTTTTGTTACACAACAGCTAAATGCACTTCAATATCGAAGAATGGATTTCGAGGAATTCTGCGCCGCCGCGTTGAGCGTCTACCAGTTGGAGGCGCTCGACAGATGGGAGCAACACGCTCGTTGCGCCTACGAGCTCTTCGACAAGGACGGCAACCGGACCATCATGATCGAGGAGCTAGCTTCGGTAATAAATCAATCAATGAACCCTAAATAATCGTGTCGTGGGATCAATAAAAGCCCTAAACTGAAAGTGGGTCCCCTTTTTTTCGTTTCAGGAGCTCGGCCTCAGCCCCTCGGTTCCCGTCCACGCCGTGCTCCACGACTGGATCAGACACACCGACGGGAAGCTCAGTTTCCTCGGATTCGTGAAGCTGTTGCATGGCGTCTCGAGCCGGGCCCTCGCCAAGCCCCATTAGAACGGAGACGAGCTCGTTTTCGTCGTCGTTTGTAGAGAAAATTGCCAGCCGGAGTCAAGATTCCGGCAGATGAGACACCGGAAAAGCAGTTCTGCAGCCAATGTAAAGCCATAGTTAATTTTGTCACTTTTTTCTAATTTTATTTTTTCTTCTTTTTTTTTTTAATTATAAACTTTTTTTTTTCCTTTTTTAATTTTTATTTTGATTGTAGCTGAGAGCATTTCTCAGCAGGTTGAAGTGGACATTCATACCCCTCTCTTCTGACATACGATGCTGACATAACCTTCCTTGTATCTTCCACTCTGTCTAATCTATTCATTCACCTTTTTTTTCTTCAAAAAAAATTATAATTTCCAGCATTTATTTATTTAGAAAAAATACCAGCATTTATTTGCCAGCAGAGTTGAGTATGATTTTGAATGGGCAATTAATGTGAATCATAAAACCTATTCTTGAATTGGTTATGTCATGTGTGAAGGGAGTTGTTGAAACGTCTTGGTTCAAAAATTAAAAACCTAAATGCCCTCTTGAACGAAACACTTGAATTTTTAATTACAAACTTCAATAAAGCTAACAATAATTCACTTATATTTATTTAAATTAAAATTAATAAATAAAATAATGCAACTTCTTTTTTAGCCGAGTTGTATTGTAAAAACTATTACAATAATTTTCATATTAAAACCAACACAAATTTAACTTTTTTTTAGACTAATAAGTTGTAAAATAAAATAATACTTATAACTTCTTTTTACCTAAGCTGAATCAGTCTTCCTAAAAGAGAAAGGAAGGTTGTCTGAAAATAAAAAGAGGCCTAATTCCCAATTCATTAGCATGTAAAAAATGAATCCAAAAGAATTCCCTAATCTCATCATGTACCAAATTTTCTCAAGCCTAACAAAAGCACCCAAGAAACAAAGCCTACAAAAATGGAAATTCAAATTATTTTTTACCAAAATCACAACAATGATCAAAGAGAATTTCCCACATAAGCAGTCTAGTTTTCCATGACTCACCCAACTTCTCCTCGACAGCAACGAGACACGACGTAAAGCTCGTTGAGTCGCCTAAATTGTAGGTCGTTTCCGAGCCCCCCTTATAACACTGATAGCTGCAGAATCCCAACAATTTCAAATAATGTCATAAACGAAGAGCACGAACCAGCTGTTGTATCGACAAATTCAATCAGAAAACGGAGAAATTCTGACCTGCTAATTATCACGACGGGGAAAGACTTACCTGCTAATTCAATCAGCTTCAAAATGCCCTCCTAAGAACTTTTAGATGTCCTCGTTTCAACGTGTAGCCAAAGAGAAGGACGTTCCAATATATGCAGTTAAATATTGAACGAAAAACTATGTATGATCAAGAATTCGTGACATCAAACATCTAAAAACGGAAACTTTTCCCAGTTCAAGGACAGAAGCTATGAATTTATCATGGTTTCACAAAGCAATACTTTTTTTTTTCTTTTTCTTATAACACATGATCTATCGTCGAAGCAAGCACATTTCACTATGTATGTCGGCAGCTTATGCCTAAAAAGGGCAATTTTCTGCATACATTTCAACAATTGCCAGAGCCATATATATATAAATAGGAATTTATAGGTAAATTAATAGGAAAATTGGCATGAAAAAGATTTGAATTCAAATAAACAAAAACAAACGAGACAGGTAACAACTGACTTTCATGGAAAGTTCGGAGCTAGGGACGAAGCATCAAAGCTCAAAACAAGTCCGAAAAATGGATAATAGTTATCCAATTCTACTTATTAAATCCAAATCTGAACATTACTCAAATCAAGAATGCTACTAAATCTTCACTATCTACAGAACTGATTAATTCTGGAATGTCATCTGCTGTTTTTCAATTATATGACCTAAGCAATAATTGCGTAAACGCTCTTGATTGAATGTGAGTTACTTCATAAGCAAATTAATTAAGCATAAACCAAATAATCAAATGAAAAAGCAGAGATAAAGATAAGAGAAACCAAGAAACAAGTTTCAGGTGGAACTTAATTTATTTATTTATGATTCCCTTCAAACTCCGAACTTACAGGTGTTAGTAGAGAGTTCGTCATGAGGGTCTGCGGATCCCTCACGAAGAAGCTCTCGGAATCGTTTTCAAGAAGAGGGCGGAACGGCACACCTGAGGAGGCCTGGCTCGTCTGATTAGCCACAGGAAGTCGAAAGATGTGATCCCCCCATATGTCGTAAGTAAATTTCTCCTCGACTGGTTGGCTGACTTTTTGGTTATGTAGCTTGGTCCCCGGAGCCCGTGCCTGAGGAGCAATCATAGACGTCGAAGCCAAGAAAGGCGAGGGCCTCCCGGAGCTAGGAAAAGTCGCGGAAGGCAGCAAAACGGCTCGACCAGCGAGCATTCTAGTTGGATTCGGCTGCTTCTCTTGGAAAGACTCGATTTTTAACATGTTGATTTTAGGAGGCTCGGGGAAAGGGCTTCTGACTTCAACGGGCTGATCCATATCGAGAGGGACGAGCCACGAACGCTGCTTCGGTGTTAGAGATGTGGCGGCGGGGGATAGAGGCGACGTTGGGGTGGAATTGCTGCTCTGACTACTCGAAACATCGAGAAAACCGGGCACCCTCATGCCGGACGAAGCCTTCTTCTTCCTCCGCCTTCTCCCTTTCTCTTTACCGATTCTGACACTGAGACTGCGAGAATCCGATTCAGCTTGAATTTTGGGGTTCTCGACCGGTGAAGTTAATCCCGTTTCTGGTAGATCGTCGTCTATTGAAGGGCTCTTATGCTTCTCGTCTACACGTCCCTCGTCAGCGGATCCTAAGAGCAACGCCTCTTCGACTTCGCCTGCTACCGATCTATCAAAACCGTTGATTTCCGGAGGCATCGGAGCGGTGGCTCTCTTCTTTGTACGCATACTCAAATAATTGACGGCGCCACTCACCACGGATGATTTTTCCCCAATTTTCGAGCTATGATGCGTGAAAGCCGTTGAGCGGGGGATCAAGAGATGCACGAGGAGAAACAGCAACGAAGCAGCGATGAGGATCAGAACCATAATCCTCTTGACCCTCATCCAAAAATTCGATCTTTTGCAGAAATTAAGCAATAGCATCGGCAAACTTGCCCTCATCGGTATCACGAGAATGCCGGCTGCAAGCGATAGCTCGAGGTCCCGTTGTATCGTGGCCGCGGAGAAATCGCTCTGATACAATATTTTGAGCATAACGGATCCTCCCGGTGGCAACGTAAAACCTTTGCAATTCAGCACGAGAAAGCCGTCCAGATCGCAATCCGACCCTGAAATTCCGATCCGTGAGACCTCGAGAGGAAAATCCCCCAAATTCTTCGCGAAAACCTCCTTAACCAACGGATAAGAACACGACGGCTTCTTCCCTTCTGCGGAAAAATTCAGCTGAGACGGGAAATTCATCTTGAATTCCAAGCTACGAACGGAATCATACCCCTCTAGCAGCACCAACGAGCTCGATCCCCCAAATCCTCGAATTGGCAGCCACTCGACACCGGAGAGATTGTTCCTGATGAGAGCCGAGCTCCTCCATTCACAGCGAAGCGACGGTTGGAAGAGGATCGGACCAAACATAGCACTTCCATAGGGATGGATCAGAGCCTCAGTCAGCCCGTCCTTAGCAATCGAGAAACCATACTTTGTCGGAGCAATCGATTTGTTACCAACTATGATGCTGGACGAAGACGGCTGCAAATGCATCTCACTAGTCCGGCAATTCTCTACGACTTCGCCGGAATTTAAAATCAGCTGCACCAAAATCGGTTGATTGCTCGGATTTTTCACGGATATCGACTCGGAGCCATGATTTCCAACCTCGACCATCGGAAACAGGACCTCGTCATCATCAAGAACCGACATGAAACGTGCTCTGCCATGAGATTTCCAGTTATTCAGCACCAATTCATCGGCTTCTCTTCTATCCACTGCCTTCAGATAACAATTGACATAGTTATTAATCTCATCGAAGAAAAAGATACCGACTTTACAATAAAATAGATCAAGATTGCCCTAAATTAGTACCATAGTTGCCCTAATTCTAAAACGTTCATAATTGGATTATAGGATTCAATATTTACAAAGTGAAGAGCTTACATTCGAATAAAGCAAAGCAGAGTTGTATACCTTGACATCAGTAGGTGGATCGCCTTTAACATAATCGACACTATCGAGCTCTCGGGCATATCTAGTAGCAGAGTCCGATTTGTGTCCTGCAAAAATACCGATTACATCTAGGCAAGAGATTTCAATCGGAGAACTTCTCGTGTCATTTATCTGTACAAGCAAATTACACGACATGTCGACTTCACGAATCCCCAGATAGGCAATAATAGCTACTTGCGTGACGGACATAGGAAAAAGCACGAGTCCCTCAACAAACTTAACTCGAAAATTCTCCGAACCGTCTCCTACTTCTCCGACCTTGACAACACTCAAAACATAAGGACCGTCGTTTATCACAGAGAGAGCAACGACGTCTCCTAAGGCCTCTAAAGATACTGAAATATAGTCCGTGTCCGAAGCTGAGTTCGATGTCAACTCGGCCTCAAGAGGCACTACAACAGTTTCCATCTCATCGGCCGAAGATTTCACCAACTGTAGACAGAAAGCACCGACGATTTTGCCCTCGAAATGATCTGAAATCTCTAACTCCATAACGGCCTCTGTTCTCTGCGAAGGAACCTCCCATTTTCTATGAGGGCGTATCGCGATTTTAGGCAGACGACCTTCGCCGCTTCCACTTCCAACATCCAACCACTCCTTGCCGCTCAACATCCCTTCCTCGTCCGAATCCTCCACGCTGTGAGCACTGCAAACAGCTCTCGAAAAACGAGAACTATTCCCCGATGAAATGGATATCCAAGCCGTTATCTCTTCTACGTAAAGAGCTTCACCGAAGGGATTGAACAGAGACAAGTTCTTTCTCCAGCTTCCACTCGAAGAGACGTTGAAACCATCGAGAGGCTTTGTGAAATAAGGCGAATCAACGGCAAAGCCTTTAGCCTGAATCACGAACCCCCCAAAACTAGTCTGTAACACGATTTGAGCTGAAGACAGGCCTAAATTTCTAGGGAAAAAAGTGAAACATATCAATTCGATTTCTCCGGGAGCCAATGATACTTCACTGAAATTACATGGATAAAACTGCGAGTTGCTGCTGTAAGGATAATGGATCGTAAGAACACTATCGGTGTGTACGTTCTTCACGGTTAAAAAGGCTACGGAGGGATAATACAAATGCTTCTGCCCCCAATCGAGCGTGAAGGGCTTGACCTCCACAGGAGGTCTTGAAATGCTATCCAAAATCCCCGAACTAACCGCCTCATTCTCCCCCGATTTTGACATGTGAGCTCCATGGTCGGATAACATGCTCATACAAGACGAAGCATTTATGTTCTGTTCATAATCCGGCTCGTTCAACGAGCACAGAATAACTCTGCCAGCAAAAGACCTCGTTGGCCAGCTGAGGTTACCGTTACTCCTCTCGTGCTTCAGTCCAGCCGGCTGGACATCATAAGCATCTTCCATCGAGTCTATTTCACCACCGACTTCATTAAACGAGGAACCAGACAATGTGGACAGGAAACAGAACGAATAAGGGTCGGGACACACATTCTCAAGGCCCCGCTGCTCAGCAGACGCCAACGAGCCAACTTCGCCATCAAAACCCCCCACAGAGCTCGTATACGGCTTGCATCTATCGACTTCACTCAACGAGCATCCCTCGCACGAGGCGAGAAGGGAAGTAGCACATAGAAGCACCACCAGCACGTGCAAATCCCTAAAAACAAGCCCCAAGTAGCTTCAATCAACTAATCAAGAATGAAAATTCATGCCAAAAACACCAACAATTTAAGATGAGAGCTTCATTGGATGCATCCAAATTGATCAAAATCAAAAACACCACTACTTATCATGTCAAAATTTCAAAAAATTACATAAATAACACTTTCAAATTACAAATAACAACTACCTATCCAAACACAATAAAAGCAGCCCATTTCCATAAATAACAAGGTAGTTCTTTAATGGAAACAAAAACAAAAACAAAAATAAAAAAACCTAAAAAGCATAAACAGAATACAAACTTCCAACTCCAAACTGGCAAACTCCATTCAAATATTCATCCATCAGCAAAATCTCCAGAAAAGGAAACTCATAACAACACTAAAAACTTCAAAAAAACACAAAATAATTCCCATTCCCATTTCCATTTCAAACTGCAACTATCTCAAAAACCCAGAAAAGTTGGGAAACAGAGAAGAGGCAAGCAGGGGCATTCAAATAAGCAAAAGGGATGAAAAAAGATGAGATTTTGAGAAGAGGGTTGATGGAGTTTTTACCGAAGATAAAACATGGAGGAAGAAAGCTGCTGTCTGCGAGCTTCGATCATCAGGGTTTGCGAGGCGATTTCTCGCAGCATAAATATCTCATCACATATATTAATAAATTTTCCCCTTTTTTTGCCCTTTAAATTCTCTGGGATTTTTTTTTTTATTCTTTTTTTTGAATTTTTTTTCACGACTTTTGGAATTTCGGCCCGAAGATATATGCAGATATCGAAATGCACACACAACACACAGTGTGACAACGAATGGCCTCGGAGAGGGGAGAGAGAGAGTTTGAAAAGACGATTTTGCCCTTGTCAGATGTCGTATGTTGACTATTTTGGTTAATCTTTTTTCATGATGTAGTGGTGATTTATTTAAGGATATTAAATAAAGTATTACTTCCTATACGTCCATGAATTTCCTTTATATTTTGACCCAAGACAGGTTTTAATAAGGTGTATTGATTTTGAGTAAATATATAAAGTGAGTGGAGTTTGGGTCCTACTTATATGTGTATTTTAAATTAAATGTGGGAAGATAAAATAATGATGTTGATGTGTGAGGTTAAAGGTGGGCCATCAATGACATTTTTGTAAATGATACTCCCTCTATTTCAAAATACTATAAGCCTTCCTAAGTATGGACACATATATTAAGAATTTTTTTTCTTCTTATTCAATCTTAATTAATTACATTAATGAAGTAGTTTATTTTATTGAATTTCACACTTTTATTC
>JAYJMF010000073.1:2671614-2690145 GCA_036873715.1 Salvia sclarea
GTGAATCGAACACGCAACCTTCTGATCTGGAGTCAGACGCGCTACCATTGCGCCACGGATCCGGCTAATGATTATTACGTAGATTAATTCATCAAATAGGATAATACTCTCTCTCTCTCTCTCTCTAATTTAGTTTCGACTTTCATGCTCATATATTTTCATTGTACTAATTTTTTTTTTTACTTTATATTCTATGCATATCTCATGTAAGACTGGTGTTAAATAGCTAATCTCTTTGTTATTATATATAAGTCTCTCTCTCTCTCTCTAAAATATAAATTTTCAACTTTCATGCTCATATATTTTTATTGCGCTGATGATTTATTTTACTTTGTATTCTATGCATATTTCATGTACGACTGGTGTTAATTAGCTAATCTCTTTGTTAATATATATAAGTCTCTCTCTCTCTAAAATATAAATGCAAATGTCTTATGTAGAACTGTCAATTTCCGATGCAATGCAAACACATACGAAATTAAAGAATATTGGGCTAGCTATACAATACTCACGTGAACAAAAGTCGGCCATATTTGAATATTTTTTAATTTTCAGGCTATAAAGTATTCGCACGTAGAAAAGTTCGGGATATATTTAAATATTTTGAATTGTCACACCCAAAATCTTTTATTCATAAAAGCCATGTATTTGGAAGAAATCTGTTGGATATTGGCGGTTAATACACATGAGCTTAAGATTAGGACTCCAAGAAAAAAATTATATCATATACATTATCTCTCATTCGTTCATTCACATGTATAGATAGATAGAATTTATTTACTTTTGGGTCTTCTGCTAATATTTATGATTTTTACCTATAAGTTATCCATTAACTAAGCATATATGACCATTCTATTCACTAAATGAATTTTCATGTTTTATTTAATTTTATGTTTTGCAAGATCTCCAATTTCTTTTTGCTACATACATTCACCACATTGATTCTCTCTACTATGTAATCGCCGCCACAAGATAAGAGACATCTGCGAAAAGGAAAACGACTCACAATTTTGTTCAATAACCATGAAAAGCGTGTGTGGAAAGAGCAAACCTCACGGACGGTTGCTCGATCGGTACACGCGACGTGGGGATGCAGGACCTACCCGGCATCCTAAGCTCGAACCCATAAATCTCGATCTTCGTTGGTCTCAGTTCCAAACTCTTGCGAACATGACCCCGTCCCCTACCCCTACCACGGCCACCATTGATGATAATGCCGCTTACGTGAAATACTATAGTAGGATTGATCTGATGAACTTCAACGTAAACGAGGGATACTCTGTGGTATAATCCGACGCAAAATCCACATATAAAATGCAGATTTTGGGCTCTTGAATAGGGCTATTGTCTATAACATTCACTAGACGACCCGTATGCGATAACTCCTTCTCCAGAATGGGATCATGTGGAAATTCCCTACACAAGTATTCGCTAAACACATCGTACAATCCCGACTGAGATACAAGTAAAGTATCACCAACCACAAAACCATCATAAGTCACAGGATGAGGGATGCCACTGCCACCCCGATTCACCTTCCACTCGTATAAAATTTGGTTTGAGTTGCGATCAATAGTGAACACGACAAGATCGGGCAAGTCGAGGACAAAAGTAGTATCGTTCGCAAAGTAGTAGGCATTCAAACGATAACTTTCGTTATTGGTGAGATGGAGACGGGGTAAGGGGGCAGTTACAACGAGGTTCCATTCACGGGGTCATACACTTCCACATAAACGAAGCCCTTTTCACGACGCTACTCAATCCTAGTAGAGAACACGACTATCCTTCGACCATCCCAAGTCGGGACGGTGTGAGGGGAACGCTTCAGGCCACGCATTAGAGAGCACAGTTCCATCGTATTCGTGTGGACAAAATTTGGCTCCTCACTCGCTATCGGGGGAGACGGCTCAGGTAAGTCATGGCAACGTACCGACTTATTGATGCAAATCTCGTATTGAAAAGCGGTTGGGCAAAGTTCAAAGCACTTTCAAGCGCAAGGATGCAACGGAAGGAGATGACCAGCTATATATCGAAGAATTGAAATTTCTTATTGATAGGAAGTCGTATGGCATCATATTGACATAGAAGAAATCTTTTGGGTCATATGGACACGGAGAACAAATGATTAGTCTCATAACAAACGTGTGAAGTTGCTAAAATGATTATTGTTTTGTATAATAAGTAATCTTATAATTGTTACCTTTTGTGCATCATAATTTTATTTTGGACAATATATGGTTTCATAACAGTTAGATTTGTGTATCATAGTTTTTTGTTTTATGATTTGGCTGAAACAGTTCTATCCCAACACCCAACCGTACATACCCACTGTGTTTCTACCGAATAATAACCTTGATATTTAGAGCCAGAGCGGGCTCCATGTATAGAGGCCGGGAAACCAGGCTTTTTTGGCCCAATTCTATGGGTCTACAGGCTTAATAGGCCCAGGCGAAAAAATTCGACAGTTATATAGCCAACCATGCCCTTCTTATTTAATGTTTTTAACTATGAATTTTTTACATTTTATATATAATTTAAGTATTTAATTAATATTATATTTTATTATTTCTATTAGAAATATGGATACAATAGAATTAAGTGATTTGTACTCTTATAGATGAAAGATAATTTCCCGACCGGACCTAACTAAACAATCATAATTGGCTCATAAGAAACTCGATCGAACAAAATATAATATGCTAATTGTTCATCTTCGTCGTAGCAAGAAGTACCTTCAAATATAACATCCATATAGATAATCTTGCACTTCATGGAATATAAGTAGAACTGTGGAGTGCCCTTTAGTTTGTGGTGTATGTTTCTGCAATCGTGAAAAAGGTGGCTCGCTCACAATGCGACGTCAAAGATATATGATGCATAAAGAATCTTTGGAAAGCAAGTCTACAAATAAAGAAAGAAAAGAAGTGATTTAGATGTGTATAGACAAATTATTAGACAAACATAATCTACACATGTACTCATTCAACTGGATGTTTGTACCCAAAGCCTTCATTTTGTTGTGTACATCCCCCATTTCATCGAAAAGGTCTTTCAACGGTAGTGGCATAGCTTCACCCCGAAAAATATACTTCATGACTTTGCAGATGCACATGTAGTCCTTTTTTATACGGCCTTTTGTGCCAAACATTAACCACCTTAAGTTGTCCTTCTTTTATAAACAAGTTCTTCTAAACTGAGAATCCATTGGTCGATAGACCAATCTTGAAGATCAACGACGTAATCAACTAACGCCTTGAGGATTTGAGTATACTTATGCTCATATGGTGGTATCTTTAACTTTTTGGCATGTGCCTTTTGGAGGAAGTAATAGATATTATTCGGTGTAGTCCCTTCCTCATTAAGATGGGCAATGCTTAGGTGCTTTGAGAAAGAAAGATCTTGGGATGAAGTTTCATTATCACCCGAAATATATGATATGTAAATGACTCTGCAACAAAAAAAGTTAGAAGAAGTCATTTTCTATTATTAATAAAAAATTTATGAATATTATAATGTGTCCTTTTATTTGTCGACAAATGGCCCACTTTTCATGAAAGACTAACAACTCGAGGTGGTCAAAGTGTGGTTAATGGACACCAAAATAGAAAGTATCATTAAACAACATACGTGCATTTGCAAAGTCATGAATTTTTTTTTTTCTTATCGGGTGAAACATATATTCCACTATTGTTGGACAATTTTTATTTTGAGACGTAAAATGTAGACAACAACAAAATGAAAGCTTTGGGCACTACTAGAGTTGTCAAAATACTAGTCTCAGGCTCCCCGGCCCTAGCCATTGGGTTTTTTCTAGCAATCGTGCTTTGGTCGAGTCAAACCGAAAATTTATAGCCCCATGAAAATAATAAAAATAAATGCGTTAATAATTGAATTCTAATGTATTTGTATATCTAATAGATACAATAAAAAATAATATTAAGATTAATAATAATTGCATTGATTAAATATAAAATAAATTCAAATATATAATTAAAAATATTAAATTATTGGGGCGGGTTTGGCCTTATACTCGTCCCACTATTTTGGCCCTAGCTCATTAAGCACGTCGAGATATCTAGTCGGGCCAAAAAATTCTAGTTTTGTTGGGCCTTCTATATATAAAACCCAACCCGAGTGCTGCAACATGTTCTACGAAGTGCGAGATGATCTAGATGCATAGGTCATCTTTGTCACGTTAAATTATTAATGAGATTTATGATTCAAATTGGTATATAGTATAAATATTATGTGACTTGAGTATAATATAAAATAAAATACAAGTTACTACGTTTAGGTAATTTAGATTTTAGAATAATTCTGACTATGTCGCCGTTGTTTTGAAAGTTTGATTAATTAAGTATTCCCACAATTTTTCATGTGTTTTTACATGAGAAACTTAGGAGATTTCAAGTGGCATGTGAACATTAGTAGTAATTAAAAAATTCGCACTTGGTTGACTAAGATCTTGAGTCCTGTCTCCCGACGCATGTTAAGATTTGTCTACGGATTTTTCATTGTCGTATCGTTTATGGGGAAGCCGGGTACCGGGTGTGTATACGAGAACTTGAAATCGACTTTCTTCTTTCTTGAGTCAGAGTCCCTCTCGTTACTACAAGCTTTGACTTGTCTCTTTCCCTCAAATTTAGTACTTAAATATAATTGTTGTGTTTGAGATGACAAGTAATGAATTATCCGTGAAATATGAAGTGAGGGAGGATAATCGCACTTTTGGGGTGTTGTTGGAGACAAACACTAGAGTATTCATAGATCGATGGTCTCGCCATCCTATCGATTCAGAGCTGCATCATTTATGGGTCACTCAACATAGGAATTCCTTGCCATGCATTCTAGTTTGCAAGGAAGACAAGCATGCATTGTATCTGGCATATGATATGACACTTGGCGATCATATTGCCCATCTTTTTTATTTTATTTTTATTTGCAACCGATGAATATTAAAAGGGAAGCAAGAACCTTTACCATATTTCTATGATAAGTGACATGTATATTTTTCAGTGGTATTTGTACGAGCAACATGATTCAAAGAAATATTAACAAAATTGTATCTGAGCAATAAAGCACATGACGAAATTTGCAGATTCAATTTTAGGAGTGCATAAATGCGCTCATTTATCAACCTAGGAAATAGGAACGAAACCGAGCATTTGATTCAATGACTGAAATTTAATCTCGGTTGTGCTACGCTTTTATGTTAGTTGTGTTGTGCAGATAATTAAGTGGGGTTGCGCAACACAATAATCTTGCTCGTACTGCATGTTAGACTATGAAACCTAATAAGGATTAAGATTATAGCAGATGGGCTTGGAGGAATTCTAGTCAGATTAGAGTTTTGTTTATTAGTGTTTTTTCCATACTTATAAATAGTCTCCTTATTGTCATTGCAAAGTGTACCATATCTTCATGAGAAGATTTTTAGTGGGGAGATCCTATATTGGCAATTTCCCACACTATGTGATGAATTTCGTGTATTTTTCTTGCTTTTCGTAGTTGGTGTGCTTAATTTTCCAACACTATTCGCAATGGAAGATTGGATGCACTAATGTATTTAACATTTGTACTTTGAATCATGAATTATGCACTACACTCACATATTTAACATCTGTATAACATAATAATTATTATTGTGCTACAAATATATGAAAGATGTCCTAGACACACATTTTTGTTCCTATTTTTGTTCGAAAACTCTATTTCCAACATTATATATCATATGATATCGTACTTGTTGCGTGATTGGTTGCATAACTTTAATATAAACTATAAATTACAATAAAAAAGAAAAATAAACATAAAATAATTATTGAAACAATGAGATCTTCTAACATTATTTTGAGGTAATTTTCTCCCATTTTGAAAAACAAAATCATATTGAAAAATTCATTAATGCTAAACCTGCAATAATTGATATATTTAATACTAATATTTTGTATGCAATAGAAACATCGGAAATGAAGTTTTTGGTTTTGTTGCTTTGACCCGAGAGAAAAGATAGTCATCACGAAGTTTACATACATCAAGTTAACAATATATACTTCCTCTGTCCTTGATATATAGACTCATTTTCCATTTTTCATCCATCCTTAAAATATAGGCTCATCCCATTTATAGTTAAATCACTTTACCCTTTTACCCCCAACTTTTCATCTTATTTACATATCTTTCCTAACCAACATACCCCCCATTTTTAAAAAGTAAGACCATTCCTCCACTCAACACTACAATCATTTCAATTTTATTAAAACTCGTGCCACTATTCCATGAGCATATATATCAGGAACAAAGGGAGTATAAATTTTTATTTTAATTTCCCATCAGCATAATAAATACATTTTAGGATTATGCATCCCCTCAATATTGAGGCCCTAAACAAAGGCCCACTTTGTTCTATTCTGGCCCATCATATCTATGGGCCGGGGATTCTTAAACTCGATTAAAGAGTAATTTTTTTATTATTATTATTATTTAATGCAAAAGTTATAAAGACCGCGTTATGGAGGATTCGAATCCGAGACCTTTGGACTCGGGCATTAACCCCCTACCACTAGGCCAACACACACACAACCAAAGCAGTCACTACTTCTAATTTCTTTCTCTCTTCACTGCGTTTTCCGGCCATTCTCGTTTTCTGCAAACCTTCGTTTCTTCCGCCTTCAGCCCTTCATTTCTCTCGAGCTCGTGCCGCCGATGCCCGGGGTGGGCTGGCTCACGTCCAGAGCTTCCGTGAAGTGAAATTTAGTTTTCAAAAAAAGAGAAAAGGTTGGGGTGGGCTGAAGCCCACCCCAGCCCAGCTGTATGCCTGAAGAAGTCGACGTCCGGTGCAGTGAGTGACTGTGCAGTTCTGTACATTGTCGGCAAGTGTGAAGAAGTCCACTCTCACTTTCTCTCTCTCTCTCCGGTTGCAGACTGCCTCTCAACAACTCTATCAAGTCTTTTTCAACACTAACACGAGTTGCTCCCTTTGTCCCTATTCACACACTAAATGGGTAGTGTGTGTGTGTTTTAATTTATTTTGTTTTTTCTACTTTTTTGGGAGGGGTGTGTCTTCTTTTCTTTCTGCATATTGCATGTACATGTTACATGAGTTTGTTTTTAAGCTCAATTTATCCCACTATTTTTGGAATTGGACATATTTCATGTCAAATGTATGGAGTATTTGAAAAGGTTAATATTCAAATAATAGCCTATTTTTTTCTCGGATGCTTTACTATTTTAAATTCTAAAATATTGAAATACGCCCGAAAATTATTCCGTTGCTATGAGAATAGCATGATTGTTTAGTAGCATATTGAAGGAAGCAAATGTGGCGAAGATTAATAGCCACATAAAGACAAAACGATGACATTTTGTCTTGCATGTTGTACGGGGACACATCAGCAGCCGTTAATTCACGTTGCGTTTTCTTCGACACCCTTCACTAGTTGTTGAGTCGATATGGCTAGTGACTTCATTGGCTAATGAATTAATCAACAATTAATGTTGGAGTTGTACTGATTTACACGTGAATTCCATTTATTAGGATTTAATTGGTTTTGATATATGAATATTACTCTATGAAATTACTCTAGTGAGTGTGCAGGTGCAGAGAAAGTCATTTTCCTTTTGTCTTATAGTACTAGGAAGAATATAATCCTATCTAGCAAACAGTCCATGTCGGAACAATGACATTTCCATATCCAACCTTTTGTTTCTCTACTTTGTCTTACTACTATTTATATTTCTACAATATATACTCTAAATAATCTTCCACAGTTTTCTTGCCTTCCCATTAATCGTAAAAGAGTATATTCAATAATGTTTCAATCTTTCCATTTGTACTAGACACAATTTTTCTCTTCTTTTTGAGTGAACTCATCTCATTCTCAATTTTTTCGAGATAAGTTTTGTACATAAATTTACTTATACGCCCTATAAAAAGCATCATACATTTAACTATCACACAAATTTAAAAAAAAGAATAGTTTGTAAATATTTTTAAGTGGAGATAAAGAAACATAAATTAAGATAAAGTAGATTTGAGTTGTGAGCTAACTTAGATATTTTATGTGAATAAATGAAAACTTTAAGAGTAAAATATAAGGAGAAACATTAGGGTAATGTACAAAAATTGACCGTGGGATACTTTTCGTAAGCGCACAAAATAGAAATCCTATGATACTTTCGTGAACCAAAAAAAATATTAAAATAAATTAATGTTTTGTAAGATAAATGGAAAAACAAAAAATAAGTTTTGTACAGATATATTCTTATCTTAAATAAATAAATAAATCTATATATTACTAAATAAAGAAACAAAGGAAGTAAAAATAAAAAAATAAGCCGGTATTAGATCGGGATTTTGAACCCGACGTGAATCGAACACGCAACCTTCTGATCTGGAGTCAGACGCGCTACCATTGCGCCACGGATCCGGCTGATGATAATTAACCTAATTAATTAGACAAATATGATTATTATTGGAAGGTTAATATTGGGCCTACGTTGGGGCCTATATTTTGTAATTTAGGAGCCGCCTTTCTAAGTTTCTCATTTAAAAAAGCCTATTTGTTTTACATTTTATTTTAAGATGATGATATTCAATTTTCTTCTATTATATTTATATCTATAACTCTAATGCTAAAACTTATATATAATTAATTATGTTTAACTTTTATGCATAAGTTAAAGAGAAAAAAATAATTATATAACCGAACTTTATGATCAACCACAAAAATAACTGTATACTCTAATTGAGCGGAATAAATGACTAGTTAATAATTATAAAAAAATTAAACTAAAGCACGTCAAATTTATAATTGAATTGAATTTGAAATTAATTTCGAGAAATTCGGATAGTCCCAATCGGGATTCAGGACTCTCGAATCCCGAAATTGTTCCAAACTCAAGTCCCGGTTCCGAATAAGTCGGGACTCGGGACGGGACGGGAATTCCCCAAATTCCGGTCCCAAATTCCCACCCCTAATTGGAAGGCATCAGAATCGTCTTGCTCACAATGCAAACTCTATTTCTTAATGAAAATGAGACTAAGGTCACAAGAATACATTGGATCTCAAATAATACTACTACTAAGCAAAAGAAAAAGAGTGAGAATGGGAAATATTAATCGCATTCTTGTAATAGTCACAATGTAAATAAACTTTTAACCCACATAAACACAGATTACATATTCGCCTAAAAACCGATGATAATCCATGATTTCACTAACCACTTCTAAATCTTGATTAAAGAAAAAAAAAACTAAGATAAAAATAATTTACTACGGAGTAATTTATTTCAAAAGAGTCCCAGCCGGAGTGGAAATAGCAAGATCCGGAAACCCAAAACAGTCCCCACCAACAAATCCACCTTCGCCACTCTCCATCTGCCACGTGTGCGCCGCGGCGGCGCCGCCGTCCACCGCCGCCGCGAACGGCCAGGCCGCCCTCCCGAGCCCAAATCCGCCCGCCACGTCATCGAATCCAAAAATCCCGGCCGCCGGCGAGCTATTCAGCAGCGTCGTGAAACTCCCGGCGGCGGCGGCGGAAACGGGGAGGTGGCGGTGGTGGTGATAAAAGGCGGCGGCGGCGGAGGGGAAAACGGCCGCGGCGGCGGCGGCGGAGGTGCGGGGGCGCTTGGCGTTCTTGCGGCTGCCGCCGCCGACGGGGATGTCGCGGAGGGTGCCGCCGTGGGTCCAGTAGCGGCGGCAGGATTTGCAGAAGTGGCGCGGCTGCGAGAAGTTGTAGTTGTTGTAGTAGCAGAATTTCGTGTTGGTGGAGTCGCAGCGGGGGCACGGCAGCTGCTCCGCCGCCTCCGGCGGCGGCGGTGCCGATTTTCCCGCCTTTTTCTCGACTGCGTCTGTGGCCATTTCTCAATTTGGTTCAATTTAGCCCTCCTTTTTTTTTTTTTTTCAAACTCGGATTTAGTTTAACACGAATACGCAAATGAGAAATGTGGATTGTGAATTTGTGATTTCAATCGAGTTTATATATATAGAGAGAGAGAGATTGTGTTTGTGAAGGAGAAGAGAAGAGTCAAATAGTAATATTTTAGTGTCGGAGTTGTGAGGAGTGAAGAGGCAGCTTTTTTGCAGAGGTTTTAATTTGGATAAGCGGAAAACATATATTTTGAGTCGGCTCGAAAATGGGCTTTTTTCTGTATGGGATAGACCCTGCCGGGGAACTATATATACAATAAAAATAAATAAATAACATAGTGTATTATAATAAAAATATAGTATAATTAATGTATGAATACGGTGCGTTAGATTTGATGGAATAGATAGGATTAGTGTATGATACATTGTTCGGTTTGTTCGATACGTCTTTTAACTTATTTTGGAACAACAATACATAATATTAGTCTTGGCTTATGAATTTTGAGCTACTCGTGTAACAAAATTTATGTCAGGTAATCTCTCAGGCTTATTCAATATCAGTTAGTCTCAATAAAATTTAATCTCGAGTAACTAAATGCCTCCATATATAAAGATAGGATGTCGTGAGAACTCCTTCGTAATGACATGTACTTCATGAAAGTATTGAATTTATCATGAAAGTTATTGTACTGAAAATAATGGAAATAATTCAAAAATATTTATTAAATTGCAGTTATCGTTTTATGTCACATGCTAAGGGAGAATATACTAGGTGTTTATCGCAAGCTTTGAGCGGGTAATGAGACTGCTCGTGCTCTCGTGCAATATGTGTTATTATTCACAAATATTGTGTTGGACCGATAATTTTCGAATTTTTATTATTATTGACATCGGCAATCCAACAATAAAATTAAAAATATAATCAAACAACCTATATTATACCAATTTCGAATTTCAAAAGTCTCTATATTACAATTCCCCCGCCAATGATCAATTTTGTAGTTTGTCTATGGATTCATCTCCTCGACCATTTAAATAGACCAAATTTAGTTCGGATTAAAAATGCAATAATTTTGACGTATTACTCATAATATGAAGTGGACACTAGTATATGTACTCATATATATCTATAAACGATAAAACAAATAGGAGTCGAGATATGTATAATTATTTGATGCAGGTTAAGATTAATGTATATAATGCAAGATTAATTACCCAAATTATGAACTTGTACCTTCTCCTATCATGACTTGAATTAATCGGTGGTTCTAATCTTTTATATTCTTTCATGATTTATCAATAAAATGTACATTTATCATTTATGTATGAAATACATATACACACACGCGTGTGTGGGAAAAAAGATGCCGCAATGAGATAAGTCATTATGGTTGGGAAATGATAGTAAATTATAGTGGCTTAATAGTTGACATAAAATGTTGCACTATATAATAAAACATTTCTTTATTCTATATATTAACAAAACATAATCACTTTAGAGGTGGCAAAATGTCAGCCGCCTCGGAATCTGATTTTTCACAAATCCAAAATTCATCGAACCAAAAATTAACATTCAAATCAAATACTAGTGTAAAATTTTCTAGACAGGTCATATTAGTGCAAACTCATCAAATTTTTGAATATTTTGATAGGTTAAGCCGAAGTTCATTCAAATTTAAAATATCTAGACCCATACCCCCCGCCCCCATAATCGGGCGTGTGGTTCGGGCCAGAACAGAGATTGGTTTATCGACTTCAATGTCTGTGTGTGCGCATTTATATATATATATATATATAGTGTCTCTCTACTCATTTTTTTTAGCACGATTATTACATGTCATATAAACTAAAAATGATTAAGTCAAATAAAACGGAGGGAGTATTTGTTTTGATCCAATGGTGGTGGTCCATTATTTCAATGTTCTTGACACAATCAATATTGAAATGCAAGTTTTTTTTTTTTTTTTTTTAGGGAATTGAAAATGCAAGCCTATATAATATTTCTTGTTTGTGAGCCAAAATATAATGATGATGTCGGATTAGCGTGGGGGTGCAATTATTGGATTGGCTCCTCATTCTTTGTGGGTCCCTTTTCACTCAGATTCTCTCCGTACTCTTATTTTCTTCCTCGTTTCTCGCTCCTTTGTCTCTATTTTTAAAAAAAAAATTAAAATAAAATAAAGTTTTTCCAACTTTTGAATCGGAACAAAAATATTGACCAAATTATAGATCGGGAGAAATATGCTATGTTTTATTTTTGGAATATGGATATTCATCAAATATTACTTTATCTATATAAATTGTAAAGCATTTATATATTTTATTACTCCATAAAATTTAAAAGTACATGTGAAATAGTAATTAACTTACATACATTATTTTCGATTTTGGTTCCAATTATATCAATTCCATTTGGTTATTTGGTTTTTGTGTACGGTTCCTATAACTCATAACACTATATTTCCATATACACTGAAAAAACACAAGTTAGCTCTCAAACATTAAAAAAAAATTGCACATAATCTATTTCATATATTTATTATAGTCCTGATTACTGCGTTGTAATTATTCGTAAGTTTGGGGCATGTGTGTGAAAAAAATTAATATTTAGGTAAAAGTAAAATTACATTGAACAAAAAACGGAAAATTTCACGTCAATTATTCATGTTGATTAACGTATAAGTTGCAAATAGTTGATAGTGTGTGTATTAATTGAAAAAGTGCGAAATGTTGGTTATAATATATAGTAATATAAGAGTTATACTTTATACAACTATGAAAAGATGTTCTACTTTAATCATTCTCTCAAACTATTTTAAGGCTGCTCAAATTTACTTTTAACTGATCCCGAGCATAGTATATACCACCGGGTCCATAGTTGTCACATATAATAAAATAATATTATACAATAACCAACACAACTAATCCATAATTAATTAATTAAGAATTGGTTGTAATTTTCATGATATACTAATTGTTTATCTATGTAAATGTAATGAAAAAAAAAAATAAAGCGGTAAAAACATTTCATATAGATAGAGTGAGAGACATGAGCAGCAGCAGCGTGCATGCCTAAAGAAATAGATGCTGCCGGCTGCAGTGAATCACTGTGCGGTTCTGTACAATGTCGGCAGGTGTGAAGCTCACTCTCTCTCTTTCTCTCTCTCTCCGGTTCCAGACTGCTTCCCTCCAATTCTATCAAGTCCTTTTCAGTACTAACACTAGTTGCTCTCTCTGTCCCTATACACGCACTAAATGTGTAGTGCGTTTTTTATTTTTTTGTTTTTTATTTATTTATTGATTATTTTATTTGGAGGGATGTCTTTTTTTCTTTTTTTTCTTTCTTTCTAGCCGTTGCATTTTGCATATGTACATATTGCATGAGTTGTTTGTTTCTAAGCTTAATTTATCCCACTATTCTTGGAATATGATTAGGTTTTATATTAGGGTTAGTCGCGGTAACATATAATCAAGTTTGACCGTTTTGGTGTCTGTGTGTTTAATTGGCCTAATAGTAGGAGGTTAATATCAGAGATCAAAGATCTGGATCGGGTTCGAGTTCTCCATGACATGACCTTTAAAATTTCTGCATTTATTTATAATGAAAAAAACCTTTTAAAAAAAGTTCGAGGCGCATTTTGGTTTTGCACTGTTTAAAATACATCGACTTACATTTATTTAGTTTTTCCCACAACGAAGTTTTTCAGCATTGTTAAAATTGAATCTGAATTGGTTGTTATCATAAAGATCTCGCTACGAGAGTCGAAATCACGACCTTCAAATCTCAATTCCTCAAACTCGAATCGTTCGCGAACCAAATCATGAATTCGAAGACGTTTTAACCGTGTCGGCAAATTCCTTTGTCTTCGCAGCTTCATTGTCACATGTCTCTACCTCAGGTCAAATGTATTATTTGGAATTATTTGTTTTGTCAGTTGATGGTTGTCGATTTTGTTGTTGGATATATAGAAAAAAAATTGAATTGAGATTGTAAGGATTGAATTAGACTAGTCTATTAAATGAGCAGGGTAGGGCAGGGGCAGAGAAAGTAATTTTCCTTTTGTCTTATAGTACTAGGAAGAATATAACCCTATCTACAAAAAAATCCATGTCAGAAACATCGATATTTTCCATATCTTGGTACATATACAATTTCAACCTTTTGTTTCCCTACTTTGTCCCACCTATGTGTGTGACAGTATGTGTTTTCTTTTTAAGTGGAAGAATAATAATAATAAATGTGACAAAATGCTCATATGGGTCGAAATCAATTATAAATTGGGTCATTCATTGGTTGGGTTCAGTGTTTAGGAGGCAACTTTTTTGAAAAGTTAAATATATAGTAGTAGTAGTTCATTTCTCACACCGGAAACGTTCTATTTTTTGGTACAATTATTTCAGGTTAATGTTAAAATTAGAATTAATAAAGTGTTTCATCGCATAAATATAATTAAAAAAGAGATATTACCCACGAGGATTCTTACTTAATAAAGTCATAATGGAATAGAGAGAGTAGATATATGTTATTATTCAATTATGACTCAATCTTTGTTCGTATAATTATTTTATGCCAGATCTTTGAAAAATTACAAACATGACGCAAACATTGCTTTATCATTCATGACTCATGACTTTATGTTCTCTTTGATGGAAAATGATAAAAAAAAATATATATATAGTAGAAATTCGATAAATTAATAAACTCTCTAAGATAATAATTTTGGCTGATCTCAGACACTCAGTTCGGGAATAGGGTGCTAAATTAATAAATTCGCTAAAAATATAAGATAAAACATTTTTGATAATTCCTTGCATTGTTCTAAAAGAAGTATACCTTTCCCAATTCAGGGGGAAAAAATTGATTGCACTACTGAAAAAAGAAACTGTAAGGATTTTCAATTTTTCAAACGGGGGTATTATTTATCAAGTACAAACCATGGATAAGAAAAAATAAAAATGTAAAGACACAATTGCATAACCAAAAACATATATATTGAAGTGGCAATTCCAACCGCACAATTGTTCCAAAACTCCATATATAACTATATACCAATAGCTAACACTCAAAAATGAAACTAAAATAAAATACTCTATAAATCCAAAAATGATAACAACAACAACAACAACAACGAAGAATTAAAACAAAACGATCTCGTGATCGAACTTCTTCACTTCATCATTCAACATGACTCTTCTTGCCTCCAAAGAAGTGGTAATAAGCGAAAACACAGAGCTGGATGAAAGCAACACCTCCTCCAATTCCACTTCCAATCTACACAATTTGTTTTATACATAAATACACAAATCACTAACAATTTTTCATTTACAATTTAATTTGCATGTAAATAGGTAAAAAAAACTCACAGCAATATAATAGTCAAATGTCTTGAGGAAAGCATAGATGAACCAGCAGCCACCGTTTAGGAATCCGGCGAGGCAGAGCCCAAACGGGATGTACGTCGTCTCCTTTGTCTTTATCACGCGATACTACGATACATAACTTGTATTAGTATAAGAAACTAATTTCATTATTATCATCAACAAGGAAAAAAAAAGAAAAAAAAAAGAAAAAAGGGAATTAGGGTTAGGGTTAGGGTTTTGGTCACCATGTTGGAGAGAGGGGAGCCGGACACAATGCTGCCGAAGACGATGCAGATGATGCCGACGATCATCGACCTTCTATCGGTGGTGTGGGCGAAACGGAGAGTGCAAGCAACAATCACAGCATAGGCCACAATCTCGGCAGCAACGAGCAAAATTATGTGTTTCTGATTGAAGAAAATATAACAATATTGATTAATCAATCAGCTTAGGGGGGCCGTTTACTTTGAGTGATAAGCCAGATCGAGTATTTAAAGGGTAAGATTGTCAAACTAGTTCAAAATTGAGCAATTCATCTTTTGTCCATCAAAAGTAAACACTGGATTAGCATGAATTATTTTTAGGGGTGAGTATTTGGATTTCAGATCGGATTTGTGCCTGATCCGATCCGAAAATCTGAATTTTGCCTAAACTCCGATCCGAATCCAAACATCCGAAAATTCGAATCCGAAAATCTGAACCTTTTTTCTATAAATTCGATCCGATCCGAAAAAATCCAAAATTTGGCTATCATAAGCATAAAAATAAATAAAAAATCCAAAATTCAAAAATTCAAATTTATTATTTTAATATAAGTAAATAAATATGTGTATAATATATAATATTAATAACATATTATATAATATTAATAATATTCTATATTTTGTTCGGATTACAATTAGCCCGATCCGAAAATCCGAAACAAATTTTTTATTTCAGTTTGGTTAGGTTCGGATATTCGGATTTCGGGTATTTTACTCGCCCCTAATTATTTTTTATCAATCCATCTTACCATGCAAAGTAAACGTCACCTAATTGTATAATTATAAGTAGATAGGAAGAAGTAAAATACTTACTCTATACTTAGGCTTGGGGGTGAAGTAGAAGAAGATAGTTAGGTAAATAATCTCCAAAACGAGGCCAAAGCTATTGATGGTAAGGACGAGAGTGCTGTCGGGATGCACAAACGGAAGGCCGTACGATATCCACATCAAGCAGTTCATCATCGATGCCACGTATGCATATGGGTGGAATTCTTGTGTGCTTTTCTTTTTTATTATGCCCCAAAATGTTGACCTGCAAATTTCATGCAAATTTATTTAATTTCATAGATATGCAATCATAGAAATATGGGAAAACTGCAAATTAAATCATAAATTTTACCTCAATTTGCAATTAAACATGACTTTTGGATGTTTGCAATTAAATACACAAACTTTCAATTTTTTGCAATTACAACATGGATGTTTTTTCCGGCGAATGGAAAATCGAGTCAGCACCGAATTTATCCGGTGAGGACCTGGTGAGCGAGATCGGAGAGGGGTTGCTCGTGGGGGATGTGGGTGCTAACTCGATTTTCCGTTCGCCGGAAAAAATACCTATGTTGTAATTGCAAAAAATTGAAAGTTTGTGTATTTAATTGCAAAAATTCAAAAGTTATGTTGTAATTGCAAATTGGGGTAAAGTTCATGATTTAATTTGCAATTTTCCCAATAAATGATGGGCCAACTTCTAATTTATCGTCATAAAATCAATGAATTTATGTTATTATGTAGTACATGTATATGTATGTAAAAAATACTAGTATGTTTTGAGCGTTCTATTTCATGTATATACATGTACGTACTGCCCTCAATTAAGTGATTGTGCTACACGTTAAATTGCACCCACTATTTTTAATTATCACACTTTTCAAATAATAAATAGTTAATCCAATTATTATCTATCATAGAATCAATCAATTTGTGTAGTACATGTACATATATGTAAGAAATACATGTTTTAAACGTTTTATTTTATAGGGGTTTTTGGCTTAATAGATTGCATAAGATTAGTTTATAATGTATTTTTTGGTTGGATAAACTCTGCTTGCAACTTAAGCTCGGGATGATCACATAAGATTAGTCATAGATTATGAGTCTTGGCCTACCCTTGTGATAAAATGTAACCTTGGATAATTTTGAACCTATACAATTTCAAGTAGTACTCACGAGACAATTTAATCTTGAGTAATCAAACGTTTCTATACATACATATACTTCACTCAGTTCAGTGATTGTGTGACATATCCCAGTTGTACCCACTCTTTTTGAAAAAATCTCGCATATATATTTCGTTTAATAATTGGGTCAAATTACCTGTGGCGGAATTAATAAATTTGTGTAGTACATGTACATATGTATGTAAGAATTTTCATATAGCACTACAAAAAAATGTTTTTCCAGATCAAATACTTCGTTGTTGGGGTGGTATTTTTCTTTAAAAAAAAGAACTGAAATAAGGGAATATTGATTTAACTTGGCACTAACTCAATATGTCATGTATTATGCATATGAGTTTAGGCTATATATAAATTACATTATCCAGAATCATAAGATGGGTCGTTAATTAGAGTTAATGTGGGCAAATATTTTGTTACAAGATAAATGGGTGGGTCGAAAACAAAAAAGTAAATATTAGAGCAAATTTTAAAGAATTGACATATGATAAGACCCTCAAATTGCCCCCAAACGAGGCGACGGCCCTACAACAACATAGCCGCGACCAGCAGTCGTAGCCTCCATGTTCGCACCAACACCAAGGTCAATTCATTTACTATTTCTTTTTAATTTTCAAGGTAAAAACACAGTAATTATCTTACCCAAATCTCATACTATGATTTTGCCATCCAAAAAGGATGAGAACTAGCAAATTTTGCTATTAGCTAGGGATGGCAACGGGGCGGGTTTTGTAATCCCATCATTATACCCATTTCTTAAAATCTTTCCCGTCCCCTCTCCGTTACCCGTTTAAATCGGGGCGGGGATTATCCGGGTGAGAGAAGAATTCCCGTCAGGTACCTGCCACGTATTTTTTTTATTTTTAATAAATAAAATTTAATATTTATATGAATTAATATTAATTTTTTATAAAATAATTTAAATAAAAAATAAAATTAACTATATTTTAATAAAAAAAATTATATTTTTAAAATATCTATTATTTATTTATAATAATATATAGATATATTTCGCACCCGACACGGGTATGAAAACTTCTACCCGCCCTCGCCGCCCCCACCCCGAATATCTCCCACCCAA
>JAYJMF010000073.1:2698219-2727938 GCA_036873715.1 Salvia sclarea
AAATAATTTAATGGTTGAATGATTAATTAAATGTGTGTGTGATTATATAATTGAATAAGAAAATTTTCCTATATATACGTGTGATGATTAATTGTTAAGTTAATGATTATTATTGTATTAAATGTTTTTTTAAAAGAATTAATGAAATCATTTAATGTAGTTTTGGAGGGAAAATAATATTTGTTGTGGTTTTACTTTTATATAGATATAGATTTTTTAAAGTTGCGTGTAAAATGAGAAAAATAACAAATCACGTTATTTACGATGATTAACCATTTTAAATTCATTAGTTATGAAGTTGCAAGTGTGGGGTGTGTCATGTGTGGAATTGAAGTTGCGAAAAATTAATTGTTTTACATTAGTTTTATGTAACATGACATAGAGATTTGATGGGCCTAATAATGGGCTATATCCTTTATGAAACCTAAATTATCAAAACTAGTGCAAAACTTGAACCTAAACCCATCAAACTTTTTTTTTTGTACCATCCATGATTTTATTTTAATCCTAGTCGCATATTATTTTCCTCAACTTTAATCACAATACACTAAAATTAAAGTCATACTCATGGGCTACGAATAGACAATATTCTTTATTTCAAAATCGTATAATATCTTTCATGAAAACCCCAGTTCAGTATTACAAGTTGTGTTCAAATAATGTCACGAATCACGACTAACAAAAAATTCCGACATTTCCAAATACAAGTTGTGTTTAAATTGATTGTAACTTTCATAATCTCATAAAGTAAAATATTGGCATAATAGAATATACTTCAACAATCCACATTCTTGAATGGGATTAATTAAATGGTGGCACCTTGTAAAAGTGCTGATTTTGAATTAGCACCATATACTTTAAAAAGTTGTGAAAGCTCATAAAGCAAAAGGCACTAAGGCTCCCATTAAAAGTGAGCACAATAAATAAATAAAATATCTCCTACAAGAGTTGGTGTGGTAAAGATTCAAAATTCCTAGGCAAATTCAAACTTGGCTAACTTGTTAAAGGGACTAGAAAATTGAGACAATTCTTATTTTCTTAAATTAAAATATTATTTTTATTATGTTATTATTTGTACTCATGCCACCTATACCAATTCATACCATATTGCATATTCTTGCATATATATCATATCACATTTTTATGATATCTTTACCCCATCAAATTTGTTCTCTTTTCTTTCTCTCTTTTTCCATTTTGATTTTTTTTCTTCCATGTGCTGTTCTTTTATGTTTTTAAGAGGAAAAATAAATATATATCAATCTTTGTACTTTTTATTTATATGATTTTTTCCTTGGAATTATTTACATGGTTTTTAACTATAATAATTATTAATGCTGCTGCAGTGAAGGAAATTATATTGCTTTATTTAAAAAAATATATTTTAAAATATATTTAAAAGTAAAAATTGTGTTGATGTTAATAGTATGAATTTGTAGATGAATAATTATTTATATATATATTAAAAATACAATGTTTTAATTTTTATTTATGTTTGTCTACAAATTTAAGAACTTATTCATATAAATATATTTGATGCTAACTTTTCCCACTTAGATCTAATATTAATTTATATTTATGTATATTAAATAATAATATTAAACACAACTTAATTTAAGTAGATATAATTATTTATGTGCATCGCACGGGACCACGATACTAATATTCATAATAGAAAATTAAAGGTCGTATAAATATCATTTATAGATGTCTGTACTATACAAAAGGGGTCCTTACACAGTTACACAACAACAAAAAATTCAAAAACACGTAACTTGAAAGGATAAATTGTCTTGACTATAAAAAACGAAACTTAATTTACAATTTGAAGATATTTTTTCCCTATTGCAAAAGTGACTGGCCAGAGGCTTATAACTCGGTTTGCTGCCATATTCATTTAAATTTATTTATTTTTTACTAATGATAATAATCAAAACGAAGCATAGTAGAAAATGACAAGGCGTGCAAGTATTGCTGCTTTAGGGGAAATCTTTAGCAAAAAATTGAAAATGACAGCAATTCCCAAAATTTGATCTCCAAACCAAAGCAAACATGATTAACACAATTAAGTTGACCAAATCCACACGTAATTTTGTCTTAACTAATATTCTAATTAATTAGTTGCATCATCGATTTGTGTACGCTACTTATTATATAATTTCGAAATAATAATAATAATAACAATAATAATAATATAGTAATAATAATAATAATAATAATAATAATAATAATAATAATATTCTATGGAGATTGCTTGGGATTTTAATATCATCTATAATTAGTACAAATGTAAAATATTATCACTTCACACATTTTACAATATTACAACAGAATATAGTTTATTGAAAAATAATAATTTCGATTAAAAGACAAGGATATATATCGGATATAATTAATACCTTCAACGCATGGTATTCTTTATCCTTATTCTTTTAAATTCCCTCTTTAATTATTCATATTCTTTTTTTAAGTCTACGGTTTCGTTGTCTTATAATTGAAGACAGTATTACATCAATTTCGAATGATGGTTTGTGCAACTGAAATGAAAACCATGCGTATTATACAAAACATGTCTGATTAAATTTGATAATTACGTATTACCTCAAAAAATGATAATTAATTATGTATTCTTCATGCCTAATTGATGTTATCTTTGACTTTTCTATGCTCGTATAGTTTCCACTCTACTTATTTTATTATATATACGTGGGAGAGGAAACTTTAAAATGCAATTTTTTCAAGATACCTTATTTTGCAGATATGTTTAAATATTTCTTGTTTGATTGCATAAGAATATAGAATTGAAGCTTTGGAATTCCTAGTATTTCGTAATAAAGTTTGTATTTAAATTAGGAAATTGTCAAATAAATCATGATGGAACTACTATTATTCGAAATTTTCCTACTATTTTTAAAATTGACAATTAAATCAGATAATTTTATACTGAATTTCTTACTCTCGTCTATCTCAAATTTGATGGAGATGTTACGAGAATGCTGTTTGTCAGAAAAGGTAGGTTGAACAATTATATTATTTATTAGTAAAATAAGAAAATAATTGATCCTCTTACATTATCCTTATTAGTAATTTATCTCATTAAGTCATAATCGTTATCTTAATTAAAGAAAAAGGCTGCAGAATATATTCATAATTCGTTGACCGACGGAGTAATAAAAAAATCAACAAGCATAAAACAAGTGCAAAAACGATTTGTTAAAAATACGTATACACTCAACTTGGACATTTATTTAATGCCACTTAATAATTTAATAATAATTAACTGTTTTATGGGTTTTATTCGTGCTTATTTTATCTGAAGTTTCATTTAGCAAAAGATTCGAATCTAATATCATAACTAGCAAATATATACGTGCTTTCCATGTTATATTTACTCAATATATAGAGAGAGAGAATTTCAATAATTAAAAGTGAAATAGTAAAGCATGCGTATCTCAATTTTCGTTATCTGTTTATATATAAAAAAAAAAACTGGAGAAGAATTGCCATATTTTTGTATTTCACGTTTGAGATAAAACCTGAGATTTGCCAATGCCATTAAAACTATTTCTTACATTATGATGCAAATTATTAGTTCTTTCTTTTTTTTTTAAAAGGAAAAAATTATATAAACTCACGAAAACAATTAGAAGTAATAATTTTGGTATAGGAAAAAAACTATCCGTTTTTTTAAATATACACAAACATCCCAATTCGCCCTTTGCATCTTCTTAATTTCTCCTCAAATATTTTTATGCCGAAGTTTCAAATTAACTCTGGTAATGCACGGCCATGCTCGTACAGTCGTTATAATGAAATGAATGCAAATATAAGAGGAAATGACGAGTTTGTATTCCTGAGGTCAATTGTCTCATATTCGAATTCCACCAATGCTTCTATAAATTCTATCACGCTTAATTTTTAAAGTATGATTGACTAAAGTTTGAGTACGATATTTATTAGTTTTTGAATTATAATTTACCTATCGTGAGTTTATCCAATGATATCAGAGGCAGCAACTACAGGTTCCATGAAAAAATAAAAAATAAATAAAGGGTAAAATTGATTCTTTTGTAAGGAATAACATTGCAATATGGCAATCTTTTTACACATGGACAAATTGAAGGGTAAAATGGGTTCATTAAAAGATGTAACGCTCAACCAATACATGAAGCACATGCAAAAGTAAAAATCAATAAATTTCAATAATTGATCAGTCAAACTGACCAAATAATTAGCAATCAGCACATCATAAATTTCAAAAGCATGACTTTACCCTCACCCTTTTGGCACTATTCATATTTTCAAAGGGGTTTATTATTTGATATTTTCAAAGGAGTATATAAAGTGTATAACGAAGTTTTATGCAAAATTGAAGACATATTGGAATTTATTACACATTTTATGTAATCTGCAAAAGTATATAGAAATATATACTTAAATTAGATTTTTCAGACCTTGTGGATAGTATCCATTTTGATAAAGAAAAGACAAATATACCTACCATAAAAAACATAAAAAACTACCTATTTTTTGTTGTTACTTATAAAAATATAAGAAGTAGCCTATACTACGTCGTCGTTAGTCGTTATTCATATTTTTCATTTTTCTTCAAATAAACTCAAAGATACGAATGTTGGCTTGCAAGTTTTAGGTTTATTCGATTCATAACTATTCCGACAGTTGAATTCGTATTAAACTATAAATGTGATAATATTTAAATTAATTTATTTTATTTTAATTTTTTATCGATGTTCATTTTTATACAAATCACGAACATTTTACTACTCGAATACTCGAGCATTGTGCAAAAAATGATTTAGTGCTCGAATGGAGCATTGCTTAATGAAGGGTAAATCCGTAATAATGTGTATGTATTTTTCTTATATTTTTATAACAATAAACATATTTTATATACTCTAGCTATAAGAAAAATGATTATATTCCATATATTTCTCCCTTGCATATCAAAATATGCACAAAATCATCATCTGTCTTTAAAAATTTTGACCATTTGCATCCAAATTCTATAAAAAAATTACAATATCTTATTTTCTTCATTTTATGTGTAGATTTAGACAGCAAAATATGAGTTTTTTTTATTTATTTTATTTAAACCTGAAAATCAGTTTTGTGTAATAAGTGGGGTACAGATACAGTAGTTGGACTTTTGGGAGAAACAGCTTTTACAGATAATAAGCCGATTATTTGACTTTGAGCCTAAAAATGGGGCCCCACCTCATATCTTTTTAAAAATAATTTTTCAACTAAACCAAATCGCTCTTATTAATCAAACATTTATTAATAACAGAATCAAAAATTCAATTTAAGAGAAGTCAATTTCTCATTTCCCCTCAACTCTCTTTGTTGGGTTTTTGTGTTGTCTTCCAATAAACAATTCCACTTGAGCCCCCAACAAACAAGGTCAATGTTGGAGAGAGAGAGAGAGAGAAATGTTTTTAGATTCATAACTGTAGAAAAGTTGCATTTTTTCTGGAAATTCTGCTTTTAATTTTGCTTGCAGAGAGAGAGAGAGGGGAAAATTTTCAAGATTTTAGAGCTCATATCTTGCTCAGATGATTCAAGAAAAAGAGGTAGGGAGATTCCTAATTTGATTCTCACAAAAAGATGTGATCTTGATTCAAATTGAAAAAAGCCCACTTTGTAATCTGGGGTTTTTGGTAGATTTTGAGGTTTTTGGGAAATTTGATGTTCAAAGCTTGAATCTTGAACTTGTTATTTTGCAATTTCATTTTTTTTTTTGTATAGATTTTCTCAATTTCTCTTGATTGAGCTCAAAAAACTAAAAACAAAAATAAAAATCGATTCTTGGTGTTTGAATGTGTTAGCTTAAAGCAAATGCTCCTGCCCTTTCCCTCCTTAAATTAGGGTTTTTGTTTGTTTGTTTGAAAGCAAAGGTTTATTCTTGAAGAAGCTTTTTCTTGCCATGATTCCTTTTCCTTTTTGCAATTAGGGTTTTGAATTGGGGGCTCTCCTTTATCTGGTCTCACTAAAGTGAAGAAACAAAGAAAAAGCCCCATTTTGTTTCCCTCATCTCATATTTGAACATTTTTCTTGAATTCAAGGGTGAAGTGAAGAAAATCAAGATTTGATGCATATCTCTCTATGGAAGCCACTCTCTCACTGTGCTTCCCTGTTTTTGGATAGAAAGAGCATAAAGAGAGATGGCTCTGAGCAATCCAATGATGAAATCCAATCAAATCCCTCTGTTTTGAGGAAATTGCAAGAAAACAAATTGAGGGAGGCTCTTGAGGAGGCCTCTGAGGATGGCTCCCTCGTGAAATCGCGAGGAATCGAGGCGTCTGAGGCCGATCACGACGAGGGATTGGGGCGTTCGCGCTCCCTGGCCCGCCTCAACGCCCAGAGGGAGTTCCTCCGCGCCACGGCCCTTGCAGCCGAGCGCACATTCGAGTCGTTGGGCTCGATTCCGCCCCTCAACGAGGCGTTATCGAGGTTCCTAACGATGTATCCGAAGTTTGAGCTGTCGGAGATGGTTGATCAGCTGAGGGAGGCCGAATACTCGCACCTGCTCGGCCCTGGTGCGAAGGTATGCCTCGATTACTGCGGATTCGGCTTGTTTTCGTTGCTTCAAAGTGTGCATTATTGCGAATCTTCGAGTTTTAGCTTGTCTGAGATAACTGCTAATTTGAGTAATCATGCTTTGTATGGTGGGGCTGAGGTTGGGACTGTAGAGTATGATATCAAGGCTAGGATAATGGACTACTTGAACATACCCGAGAGCGAATACGGCCTCGTTTTCACCGTGAGCCGTGGATCGGCCTTTAGGTTGTTGGCCGAGTCGTATCCGTTTCACTCTAGCAAGAGGCTATTGACCATGTTCGACCACGAGAGCCAATCCGTGAATTGGATGGCTCAGAGGGCTCGGGAGAAGGGGGCGAAGGTGGAGAGCGCGTGGTTTCGTTGGCCGACGCTCAAGCTATGCTCGACTGACTTGAGGAAGCAGATCTCTGGGAAGAAGAAGCGGAAGAAGGATTCGGCCACGGGGCTCTTCGTTTTCCCCGTCCAATCGAGGGTGACGGGTGCAAAGTACTCGTACCAATGGATGGCTCTTGCTCAGCAGAACAATTGGCACGTGTTGCTCGACGCGGGGGCGTTGGGGCCGAAGGACATGGATTCGCTTGGTTTGTCGTTGTTCCGGCCGGACTTCATCATCACGTCATTCTATAGAGTATTTGGTTACGACCCAACGGGTTTCGGGTGCCTTCTGATCAAGAAATCGGTGATGAGTAGCCTTCAGAGCCAGTCGGGCCATGCCGGGTCGGGTATCGTGAAGATAAGCCCCGTTTTCCCGCTCTACTTGAGCGATTCGATGGATAACATCCCGGGATTCGGATTTGATGAGGACGAGGACGCCGGTGGGGCCGGCGGTGAGGCAGAGTCGGGGAACCGGCCGGGGGCTCAGTTGCCAGCCTTTTCTGGCGCCTACACTTCCGCTCAGGTGAGGGACGTGTTCGAGACGGAGATGGAGCACGACAACGTCTCCGACAGGGACGGTTCGAGCACGATATTCGAGGAAACTGAGAGCGTCTCCGTCGGGGAGATGATGAAGAGCCCCGTCTTCAGCGAAGACGAGTCCTCGGATAACTCGCTTTGGATTGATTTGGGGCAGAGCCCGGCCGAGTCGGATAATAAGGCGCCGTCGTCTCCCCTCCCGCCGCCTTGGTTCAGCCGGAAGAGCGATAAGCTTGCGTCTCCGAACGCCTCGAAGTTTTCGAGCGGCGGAATGTTCGAGAAGGAATCGAACCCGGGGCAGCACGAGGACCGCCGCGGGCTGTCGTTTGATGCTGCCGTTCGATCGGTTTCTCAAGAACTCGACCATTTCAAGGAGATCCCCGAAGACGAGCCGTTCTCGGACGGGTGTCCCGGCTCGAGAGAGTATCGGACTCCGGACAATCGGCATTTCCAAGAGATTGAAGAAGAGCTCGACGCCAACAAGGCGAACGGGTGTGCTCCCGGGATCGGCCTCGAGAAAGAGAGCGCGATAAGACGGGAGACGGAGGGGGAGTTTCGGTTACTCGAGAGGCGGGAAAAGAGTAGAATCGCCGGAGGCCGGTTTTTCGGGATAGACGAGAAAAGGGTCTCCTTTAGCACAGAAGACAACCACCACAGAGCTCTCGAGCCGGGAGAAGCGTCTCCCAATAGCATAGACGAAGACGACGACGACTATCCGAGCAACGGGGAATACGACGAGCAAGAATCGGAGAGGGACGAGCCTGAGATCGTCTGCAAGCATCTCGATCACATCAACATGTTGGGCCTGAACAAGACGACCTCCCGCCTCCGTTTCTTGATCAATTGGCTCGTGACGTCTCTCCTGCAGCTGAGGCTGCCAAGCACAGGTGGGAGCGACAGCACGCCTCTCGTTCACATCTACGGCCCCAAAATCAAATACGAGAGAGGCGCTGCAGTCGCCTTCAATGTAAGAGACAGAAGCAGGGGTCTGATCAGCCCGGAAATCGTGCAGAAACTAGCTGAATCGCACGGGATTTCCCTCGGTGTCGGGATTCTCAGCCACATACGCGTTATAGAAGGCTCGAAACACCGCGGATCTTTGAGCCTCGACGACACCACCCTCTGCAAGCCGATGGCGAGTGGCGGGAAAAGCGGATTCATCAGAGTCGAGGTTGTCACTGCCTCGCTCGCATTCCTGAGCAATTTCGACGATGTATATAAGCTGTGGGCTTTCGTGGCTAAGTTCATCGAGCCGGGCTTCGTGAAAGATGGCGCCTTGCCATCCGTTGCAGAAGAGGTCGAGGAATGAGGTCGGAGACGACGTCCCGTTGCATAAGATGCAGAGTTTTTGCCCCTCCTGCGTCGTTGCTGCTTCGGTTTCTTGCTTTCGTTGCTTGTATTTTCGCCCCGTTGCCTTCTTGTAGAGTGCGATTTTCGAGATCTTTCGTCGTTTCGAATGTTTTGTATGAAGTAAAAGCAGATACACTCCTCTGTTGTTCAGAATGATATTGTTGCTTTCTGCTGTATAAAAATCCATCATTTTTTTCTTTGCTCATTTCTTGATTTGTACTATAAATTTTTCTTGCCACATGTTCTCTTATTTACTTGATTTGTGATATAAATTTTGGTTGAATCATTGCAAATTTGGTGATTTCTTTCTCATTGGATTTACAGCAAACTAAGTTTAAATAATAGAATAAAAATTGATGGGATGAAAAGCATGATAAAAAGGGAGGTTTGTATTAAAAAAATGATTATTAGTCTTTGAAAAAGGTATTATTATGTGTGATTGTTGTTTAGTGTTGACAACTATTGCAGTGTGTAGTATCATGCTGTTTTAGGCAGATGCATTTTGTTCCACCATTTTGATTTCTTTGCTTAAATAATTATCTTAATTCTTTCCTTTTCGAATGCTATGCAAAATCTAGTAAATTGATCAAAGTCTTCAAATACAACACAAATATTTCTTTTGAGAGGAAAATACAACACAACTGAAATATCTAACTATGCAGAACATGAGAACAGTCCAAAATAGAGGGAAAAAAAATAGAAAACTAATAATGACAAAAAAATAAAGTAAATAAAGAAAGAAATAAAGAAAAGGAAATTACTTCTCGCATTCAATTTACGCATTAGAAAATTTGTATTGGATTTCTTCTTCGTGAATATATCTCTTCTAAATGATTTTCTTTTCAAAAATGAAAATTGTATTCTACATGACTTTGAAACAGGTTTAAATACATAAATTACGTCTAAATTTTGGTTTTTTAATTAGATCTAAAATTTTGGTTAAACAAATACTTAAATCTTACAAACTTCTTAGAATTTTACGTAAGTCGGAAAGTTATTGCCTAATAATTTGATTGTTCCAAGTTCAATGGACAATTCGAAGCTACCATGGGAAAACTCCTAACAGTATCATGATATCATTCGCAACTTTCAAGTGACTTTCAAGCATTTTTCCGACAATTTCTGATGAACAATCCTAATAAGACAAATCACTGAACACTTTTCTACAGTTATTTCAAATCTTCATTAAACTCCGAACAATCCAGTTATTATTAGTTGATAAACTTTGAACTTAGATCAAATTAAAAATTTTATAGAGCTTGTATAACTTTTGCCAAGATTCTTAGATTTAATTAAAAACTAAAATTCTATCACAATTTATTAATTTATGTAATTTAAATATTCATACAACTTCTTCCTATAAAAGGATATTATTAACAAACATACCTGTACATGACAATGATAGTTGAAGGAATCTACAGTTTTTTCTTACCCTAAAAAGGAAAAAAAAAAAAAAAAACTATTTTCTGCTTCAACTCCCTCAATTTTCAAAAAACATTCAAGAATCTTGAAAAATGGCGTTATCCCACAAACATCAATCTCCTGCACAAAATGCCCTTTTCAATTTTGGGGATTACAAAACCACCTCTTAATCTCCATAGGGCTTAAACGCATAAACCCTCTCCTTCTTCATCAAATCACACACACACACACACACACACACACTCTGTTTTTTGAATTCCCACCAATTTTCAATAATGATGAAAGCAACGCTAAATTTGCCTCCAAATCCCCAAATTCATCCCACATGGGCTGTAAATTACAGCCCCATCAAACCCACCAAATCCCTAAACCCCAAAACCTCTCTTAAACCCTTGCTGGCCGTCTCAGAGCCATCAAAAATCTCCTTGAGCTTCAACGATGAAGAAAAGGTGAAATCTTTTCGCCTCAATCAAGAATTCCCCGAGAATTTCGACCTCCCCGTCGTGATACGCCGTTCGGGGGCGATCTCGAGGTATTTCTGGGATGGGAAGGAGCTGCAATTGGTCTCAATCGATGGAGATGATGAGTTTTCTGTTTGGAGCTTTTATGGGATGAAGAAATTGGGGGGAGTTTGTGGGGCTGCGGTTAGGAACTTTTTTCTGCCGAGGGAGGTGAGTGAGAACTACTTGGAGTATGTGAAGTGGAAATTCGTGCATAGAGTTTTCAGCTCTGCATTGCAGGTTCTTGCTACTCAGGTACTTGCTTTTGACAGCTCTTTGTTGATTTTTTTTGGTTTGGGAATTTGTGGTGAAGGTTGAAAGAGGTGTTTTGAGGATTTGGTGAATTTGTAGTTAGAGCTCTGCATTTTGGGTGATGGTTCTTTCGTTTTGGGTATTTATTTTGGTGAAGATTGATGGAGGTGTCTGATGTTTTGGTGAATTTGTAGTTAGAGAGCTCTGCATTTTTGGGGAATTTAGGTTAAGTTTAACTGCCTATAGATACACAAGCTTTGCCTAATTTTTGGTAAAAAAATATACGAACTTCACAAAATTTTGGAATTTTGCCTAAGTCCAGAGTTCGTTGGGCAATAACTTGATTGTTTGGAGTTCAACTAGCAATCTGAAGCTACCGCTAGAAGGCTCTAGACGATACGTTTGTATGGTTTAATCGCTGAAAGTGGTCGGAATTTAGATTTATGCGTCATGTACGGATGCACCATTAGAAAGCTATCCTCGAGAGCGTTCAACTTTTCAACGTAGCTTCGGATGGTCCATCGGACTCCGGAGAATCAAGTTATTGGCAACGGATTTTGGACTTAGACC
Organism: Salvia sclarea; assembly: GCA_036873715.1. NCBI lineage: Eukaryota > Viridiplantae > Streptophyta > Magnoliopsida > Lamiales > Lamiaceae > Salvia > Salvia sclarea. The sequence continues at coordinate 2,709,805 of JAYJMF010000073.1, forward strand.
AAATACCAATATTTTATAAAGTTTGTGTATTTCTTGACCAAAATTTTAGATTTGGTTAAAATCCAAAATTTAGGTACAGTTTGTGTATCTACAAGCAATTAGACCTTTAGGTGAAGCTTAAGCTTTGCACTTACATCCCATTTTGGTGGATTCTACGCTTTGTAGAGTTCACGTTTCATGATTGAGTTTTGGTAAAAAATTTAAAAACTAGCTGTGTTGTGTGAGGTTTAATATGTTAAGCAGGTTCTTGTAACTGAATGTGGTAAATCAGTTTTTATTCAATTGTATAGTTTGGTTGATTTTTCCCCCAATTCACACTTCTTGGTCATGTTCCGTAAGTAAATTATTTTCTTGGTAATTTCTGCATCAACTTTGGTAGAGTTTTCTGTCACGAGAATTGTATCATTCTTTGGGTTAAACATGAATCGCGATTTCGACTTAGGCAATTTATTGTATTGTGTAGGTTTAACGTGAGTGGTTTGAGGCTGATAAATTATATGCTTGTGAATTTGTATTGGTGTTGGCATTTTTACTCAAAAAAAACCAATGCATGTATTGACTCGGCAAACTGTGATGTCTGAATGGTCATATTAGGCAATGTTTCGGGCAATAGGGATTGGTTATTCTCGCTCGCTACCATCAGCTGCAGCCCTAAATTGGGTTTTGAAGGATGGCCTTGGCCGGCTTAGTAGGTGCATTTACACTGCTAGCCTTGCTTCGGCTTTTGATACTAATCTCAAGGTACTAATTCTCGCTCTCTTGAGTAATCCTACTCATCTTCGATCAATTGCTGACTCTTGCCTTTGTTTTGGATGAAGAGAGTCAGGTTCTCGACTTCGATCCTGTTCAGCCTGAGCATCGGTGTTGAGTTGCTGACTCCTGCCTTCCCCGCGTACTTTCTTCTTCTTGCAACGATAGCCAATATTGCTAAACAAATAAGTCTCGCCTGCTACTTGTCGACTGGTGTAAGTTGAGAGCTGTAGAGTCTTGGTTTCCCTATGATTATCATCGTTGATCATTTAATTTGTTTCGAGAGAGGAATTTCTCTCACGGTCCGTGCTCCCTTTTATGTATTGCCCATTGTTTTCCATATTTAGCTTTAGCTCCTTTTCCGACTGGTTAGCTATTCGTGTTGGCAGACTGCTGTTCACAGAAGCTTTGCCATTGCAGACAACCTCGGTGAAGTTTCTGCAAAATCCCAGGTAATTTTTGGGTTTCTCGGAAAGATATTAAATATTACTCCCTCCGTCCCATTTGAGTTAGCCGTATGTTATTTAGGGTAGTCGATTGAAGTGGCTCGTTTTTAAGAATTAAAAAAATTGCCTTGAAAAAAGCCTTAAATCTAGTGGACCCTACCACTTTAAACACATTAGAACAACTTAGTTTATATCCTCAATATAAAAAAATAATCCGATTCTCGGTTTGGGTATTTCAGATTCAAACAGTGTGCTTCGATAATGTCGGTCTTCTGCTTGCAGCAACCTTCAACATTTTGTTCAGAAACAACCAGAGGTTGCTGCTCCTATCCTCACTCCTCGTTTGTTTATTGTATTTTATGTTATATTCTTGTAAAAATTGTCTCGATTTCTATATATGTGTGTATTAATTACGTATATTCCTTTCCCTTTCTGGTTGAAAATTATCGGACTTCAAGATTGTTGGCAGCTCTACCATTTGTTGTCTATCCAATCTTCTCCACTATCGACCTTTTCGGGATATACCAATCGCTAAAACACGTTCACCTGCAAACACTAACCAAGGTTCGTCCTTTATATTCCACGAATATCTAATTACCGATTTCCTTCAATTTCACATGTTTTTTGCGATTTAAGCAAGATTTTGTTAATACTCTCTATTTTAGGATAGGCTTGAGTTGATGATAAACATATGGATTCAGCATAAATACATCCCGTCGCCCGCTGAAGTGAGTGAAAGGGAAGGCATTAGCATCGTATCAAGCAAAGGTAAGCCTTTCTGCAATTAATACAAATTTTCGATTCTTGCATTTTCAAGCCGCCTTCTAAGTGACATTTCGATCAGGCAGGGAGCTGCTGCCGATTAGAATTGGTTGCTTGAATCCCAAGAGGAAAATGCCTAGGCTATCGTTGATGACGTTACGATCTTTAGAGGATAAAGATTCCTACTTTATTTGCTTGGAGAATCGCAGCAGAGGACCAAGAGTAAAGGATGTGTGTGCTTTAAGAAGGCTTTTACGAATTTACTAATCATATCTCTCGTTTTCTTTATTCGACTCTTGTCGTGCTAAGTTGCGTTCATCCAATTGCAGCATGGGATTCTTCTGTCTCTGCGGGAAGGGGCTCAAACTTCGGATATGATAATGGGATTATTGCAGGTATATCATATAAGTGGATATCAAATTTTCATCAAATTATAGAGTTGGTGGCTAAATACATACGCTTATATCATTTCTGGAATTTTCCCTCACTATATTTCCAGCCAAATTAAAGATGACGTGGCATCGGAACTTTTGACGTGGCATCACTTTCCGATGTACAAAATGACGTGGTTTAGTGAGAGGAAGTATATACCTTGTCGTTTACGTCCTTTTCTCCCTTCTTAAACATACAATTAAAATTTTATGGCTCACAACCTAGGATTTTTTGAGCTTCCGTTTCTTTCTAGGGAGAGAAAGATGTAAAAACGACATCGTATATACTTCCTCTCACAAAACCGCGTCGTTTTGTACGTCGTCAAAAGAATCAGATGCCATGTCAGCTTTAATTTGGTTGGGATTTCAATCGTGGGAAATTCCAGAAATTACAGAAGTATATGTATTTGGCCACCAAGTTTACCCCTAATTAAATAACCAAGCTCCGATCTTAGCTTAAGTTTAACATCTATCTTTTCGATGGTTTTGTAGGCATGTTACATTCGTGAGGGTCTTCTTGATACGACGGGATGGGAAAATGTTTTAGAAGCTCGTGATTTGTCAGTTCCCGAATGGCTTAAGCTGATGACGGAAAGCAAGAAACGTGCTGAAGCAGATGTCGATCTAGTGGTGGAGGAGATGTCGGGGCTCGGATGGGCGTGCAGGAACGTGCTGCTCAGCACTCGGGAACAGGCGAGATATAGTTTTCTCGCTGGCTGAGGTATTTTCGTTTGCCATTTTAGGGCTGCTTACTACACAGGAGAAAGGGTATAGAAAATTTAAAAGGGCATAGAAAAAAAAAAGTAAATTCTTTTATACCTCCAAAAATCTCCAAGAAAAGCAAATTAGCAAACACTACAACATGAAATATCATATATAGAGATAGCTTTTCAAGAATCAAGAGTTCTTTCAAACTTTATATTTTGTTTGTTATGATTTTTTTTTTTTTGATGTATGAGGGAGAGGCATTATGTTAGAATACATGTGTTTTTCTCCTTCCTTTTTTACAATTAGCTTTATTGATCTTCATCTAATTGATGTTGTAATTTGTAAATGCTTCACTTTTAACATTATTCCTATTGTTGTAGTCTTCAATTTTAATTTTAATAGCACGTGCTGTGTTGATTGAGTTACATTTCTCTCTAGAAATCTTGCAATTTCTTGATCATCTCTTGTAACAAACATTTCACATGCCAAAGTAGAATCCCCTTACATCCAAATAGTTGTTTTATGATTACATTATCATGTCATGTATCCAAATCACTAAAACTTGAAGTATAATACCAAAATAGTCTACATAGAAAAGCTCCCAAATATTAGCATACACAACAATGTCAAGAAGAATCACCACTTGTATAAATCAATGGACAATTTTATGCAGCCTGATTGAACACCGCCGCACGTGCGTGATCTTGCTCCGCTGCGACGATCTTGCACGTGGAAGCTCCGTAGAGGAAGTCCGCCATCTGCCGGTACGGTCGCGACAGCAGCCGTGGCGGCGGCTGCGGCGCCTGCGTCACTTTCCATATCTTGACGGACTTATCGCTGCTGCCGCTGTAGACGGTGTAGTGCCGGCCGCCTCCGATGCGCCAGTACGCTCCTGTCTCCTCGTTCTCCTCCTCCGCCGCCGCCAGGCACTTGACGGGGCCGCTGTGGCCCGTCAACACCGTCAGGCAGACGTGCTCGCCACCGTCCCGCTTCCACACGCAGACGTTCGTGTCGGCCGAGCCGCTCAGCACGAGGTCCCCGGCTGTGGCGAGGCACAGCACGGCCAGCTTGTGGCCCCGTAGCACGCCGCCGTGGCAGAGGAACGTGCCGCACTCCCAGTAGTTGACGAGCCCGTCCGACGAGCCGCAGTAGAGGAACTTCCCGGACGGGTCGACCGCGAGTGCCGTGACGGCGCACTCCTGGCTGAGCAGCGTCTGCGTCAGGATGTGCCGCGTCTTCCGCCCCACCGCCTGCCGCCGCCACACCTTGACGGTGCCGTCGGCCGAGCCCGTGAATACGTACCCGTCGCATGCGGCGACGAGCGCGTTGACGGTGTCATCGTGCGCTGCGACGGACTCGAGGCACTTGGAGTCGGCAATCCGCCACACCTTGAACGTCTTGTCCCACGAGCCCGAGTAGAGGAGCGTCCCGTCCTCGCTCAGGCTCAGGCACGAGACGGCGTCGGTGTGCATTTTCGACACCGCGTTCCTGTGCCGCCGCCGGTCCTCTATAATATAGTTGTTAGGGTTGAAAGTGCTCTTGATCATGGCCCTCAGCGTCGGCATCGTCCCCACGCGCTTGTGGAACGTCGGGTCCTTGCGTGAGGCCTTCCAGATCCGGATCTTCCCGTCCTGGTGGCCGGAGAAGATGCGGTCCCCGGCTATTATAATAGCCTTGACTAGACCGGAATTCGACTTAAACCCGGCGAATTCCTTCTGATTCTTCCAAACCCGGATGCTCTTGCTCTCCGACCCCGTGTACAAGAGGTCGCCCGAGGCGGCCAACGAGTATATATGGCCTTCTTTTCGGACGAGGGAGCCCAACAGGCGCGTCTGATGATGAGATTCCATGGACGGGGCGGGGATGTAGCGGAAGCTTCTCTGGAAGGGGTCCCCGCCCCCAACTACGGCCCTGAACAGGCCGCCGTCGGCCTGGAGCCAGCTGGCGAACGTGGGGCGTTTCCGGGGGGTGGAATCGGCGTCGCTTGAATTATTCTTCATCAGTTAGGGATGAGGGGTCTCCCTATGGGATTTTTGTTGATTATTGCATCAAGGTTGGATTTCTCGAGAGAGAAGAGAGGGGAATGAAGGGGGTGGTTGGTATGGTATTTCGTCATTGAGATGGAACAAGAGCCATTAGGAATTTAGGAATGCTACAAATTGTGGAAGTTATAGAATTTGTTAACCTCCAAATCTACTCTTTAGAGGTTAATCCTAAGATGGATGAAATGTGGTCCATTTCTTATATACTCCTAATTTTTATATTGTTTCTATATATGTATATTAATTTCACAATTGTGTATACTATATATGTAGGTTATTTCTTTTTCTATGAGGAGTTGGGAACATAAAAATGCATGATGATTGAGGGTATGTTCACTTTTTATTGCAATTAGACGCTAGCAAAATATCAAGGATTCGAATAATCGAAATAAATCAAATTGAAATATTAGACTCAGTTCAGATTTTCCGAATTTCTGGATCAAAAATCTTCTCTTCAAAATTCGGATTTCGATTTGATTCAAATTGATTTTTCTAAGATTGAAAATCATCTAAAATCTAAACTATATATAATGTATATTAATAATGTTTTATTTAATTTATCATAGTAAAATATTATATTCAACAACTAAAAATCTTGGTTTTGAAAAAATTCAGTTCATATTTGGTTATAAAAAAGTAGAAATTTTCCATTCTCGGATCAGTTCAGGCAAAATTTCGAACCAAAATCTGAATATTCGTCCTAAATTCTAATATTGGTAGAAATGAGATATTTATATTATAAGACTTTTATGCGTCCACGGACAAAATTGTCATTTCTCAATCGGATTAAATGACAAAATTAGTCCTAAAAACATGGAACAACTTTCCATTTTCAATGCAAAATTAAACCTAAATGACTCAAATGCTGAAACGCGTAAGAATTGTATTTGTATGTATACCAAACAAAAAACACACAGAAAATGGAAGTACAAACACAATTTCTTTTCCATTTAGAGAAGTTATAATAAGATTCTTCAAACATTGGTAGAAAGCAATTCATTTATAACACATACAATTGAGTGAGGCCATATGAATGTATGTGTCTTAACACATGACTACAGATTATATCTATATAACTCATTCACCACTCTAAATTTTCCCCAAAGCACAAGTTCTCGTAGCGAAAAAACGCTATTGACTAACCCGATACGCAAAATTGTCGTTCAGTCTTCACTTTAGCATGCCGGATTTCGACAGGAGGCGCAATGCTTGATTTGAATTGTTCAAAACTGCAGACGATCTTGAAACCTGCATTTTCCGTTTCTTCAAAAATTCCAGTGATCTTTCTACGCAATGCACAGGCTGTATATCCTTCAAAATCACAGGTCCCGACCTGTCAAAGGAAACGAGGCAAAATTGTTTTAAAATTTATGGTCTAAACAATAGCCACATTTTCTACGAATCACATGTTAACTAACCCAGATTTTTTCGTCTTTCTTTTCTTGGGCTTCTTCTCAACTTCCTCATCCTCAGAGTCCGATGTGAAAACTTTTCTGCAACACGAAGTATTTGACCAGGTTAGAGAGCTCGTGAGATCAAAACAACATAATGACGGCAATGCACCAAGGCAAGCAGACTTACTTCTCACGCTCTGCAAGAACTTTGACAATGTCATCCGGTAGCATTCCTTTGTTAACTAGAGACTCTTTCCCTGTTTCATTTTCCGGCTCTTGTGCGATGATTTCTTTTTTCTTCGATGGCCGTGGGGTCAATTTCTCTGCCCACTGTCTACGACGCTCTTTTACCTCACGAACTACCCTGCAATACATCACCTTTTGTTACGCGAAAATGCTAGAGAGCAGATAGCATCGCCTCATTGAGGAGACATTACACTAAGGGGGCGTTTACTTTGAGCGATAGGATGAATAGATAAAAATAATCAAAGCTAATCCACCGTTTACTTTGATTGATGATGGATTGATCAATTTTCAACTTGTTTGACCATCTTATCCTTCAAATAATCGATCCTATGTTTAATCAATCTATCCTATCACTCACATGAAATGCCCCTTAAATTAATGATTGTTATCAAAGCAAATCAGCAAGTGCAATACTTGATAATGAAAAAATCCTAAAAATAGAAGAATACTCTGAGATTGAGTCCGAGGCATCTTAAAATATTTTGAATGATGATCAAATTCATACGAAATGCCAAGAACCAAGAATTAACGGTTTCTAATGAATACAACAAGCAAAAAATGAAATAGAAACACTTCATACCTAAACCCAAACTATCCCAACTAATCTCATTCAGGCACTATTAAAAACAGTTAAATTTTGAATCTTTAACAGAAAACTCACTTAAAAAACCAGGCAGCATAATCTTAAAAGTTCAATTTCAAACAAATGCAAAAAGCATATGCCAATATAAGAGTTCATTCAATCTATAAATTGCAATCCCAAACATTCTCAATCCATCCAGCTCAGAATAGGAACATAAGCAATTCCAGCACAGAAAAGTACAATTTCATTCCAACAAACCATTAGAGATTAAGAAAAATTATAAATTTACCTGGCCTTATTTTCCTTTTGCACTTTCGTTATCTCCTCATCTTGTTGAATCCCCTAAACAATTCAGAGAGATTACAGATCAATTTTCCGATTAAAAAAACCGTAAAATAAGTTTCGTATCAGAGAATTGAGCGAACCTGCTCGGCGGTGAACTCCTCCGGCGCGTCGGAATCGCTCTCCGACATATTATACAGACTGTTTCTCTGCTTCAAAATTCAAACTTTGAGAAGAAGAAGAAAATTAGGGTTTTGGTGGTTTAGGGCTTTTGGCGATGCGTACAGTTAATTGTGTGTTTTTGTTGTAGACTATATTTATTGGCTTTGGGCCCTCAATTCACTTTTGAAGTCCAATCTTCATATATACTTATAAAAAGAAACCCAATCTTATACTCACTTTTTTTTTTAGGAATCTTAGTCACTTAATATACCTTCTTTACTTGCTAACCAAAATAATTAAAAAAAAAAGATATTAAAAAATTATCAAATAAACAAAATTAGTAACATTAAAAAAAATAAAGTAAAAATAATAAAGGAAAATAAAATAAAATGAAAAAAGGTGATGGCAATTAGCTAAGTTGGTAAGGCATTTATCTTTATCTTCCAATTAATAGGTCGAGATTTAAATTATGTAGTGCGTGTGAGTGTGAGTTGTAACTCTAAAAAAGTAGTAATTCTTTTAGAAATAAAATAAAAGCATAACGTTGCTATTTATATATTTTCAAATTCATGTTATGGAAATGGTTCTTTATTGTGTGAACTAGATTCCAATCCTCTTACACCATAAGATGGGTTCGATGACTAGATTTTGACGAAGAATGAAAAAGAAAAAAAATAAAACATTAACTTATATTTTGCCATAAATTTGGCAATTAGTAGCCAATTTGATTAAAGCTATAAGTTTAGTGGTCTCTACCATAAAAAGGATAAAGTCTATAGCTATATTTGAACTTTTTTGAATAAAAAATCATAATTATGCATGTTTGGTTATCCTAGTTGGAATTGGAATGATGCACGATTGGCTGCATGGTTGCTTTATTGTATCTTATCGCTAAACGGGTGTACGTTTGTCTCGTAAGAAAGCGGCATATTTGCTTCGTCTCTCTGAAAAACTGCACGGTTGTCTCGATGTGGCTCGGTTGCCTCGTCACGCCGGAACACTGCACGGTTGCTGGTCGTGGGCCCATTCTCGAAACTCGAGAGTTGAAGACGTATTATTATATGGTGTTTCAAACTTGAAAGTAGAGACTACTTCAAAGTACTCGAAGGAATGCATCAATAAACAATCATATTAACAATAATAGAATAATAATAGTCAACAATAATACATCAATAACAAAGACTAGCCATATTCTTTTGTTTTCTTGCAGCTGACCAAACTCAAATAAACCGAATTCGGGGGCAGAAACGTCATTTTCTCCCCAACTGCAAATCAATGCTTATCTACGCGCAAATCTCCTCTCCTCTCTGCTTCTTCGTGGAATCACACACACACACAAACACGCACACGCACGCATTCCTCTCCTTCTTCTTCTTCTTCTTCTTCACCACTGTTTGATCGAATCGATTTCTTCTTTTACCAGTTGCAGAAGAAGCTGAAGCTGAAATTGCTTGGAAATTGCAAAGCGACAGAGCAATCAATTTCGTCACGCATTTACAGCGGCATTAAATTGCTCCTCACCAACATCAACTGCACCTCTTAATTTTCCGCCATTAATCCACTCCTTCGCTAGTCAACTCCAATCATATTCTCACTCTCTCTCTCTCTCTCTCTAGAATCATGGCGGAGAGCTCGTAAATTTCTCCTCAAAAAAATGATTCGCGATTGCGTTTACAAAATTCTGCCGCTGTTTTGCTCAATTGCGATTCTAACTGTGAGATCTCTCGCGATCGAAATCAATTCCACTTCCTGCAACCGGAGCTGCGGCGGAAACAAGCTTCAATTTCCGTTCGGATTCTCCGATGGATGCGAGATCAAGCTGGATTGCATCGGCAACAGCAGCGGCGGCATCTCCAAAATCCAAATCGGCGGATTCGACGTGCACAACGTGACGTCCGATCACATTCTAGTCGAAATTCCGGCGAAATGCGACCGTCCGATCGCGGAATTGAACCAGCTCTACGGCGCGAACTTCGCTCCGACGTGGCGCAACGGCCTCCTGCTCGAGAATTGCAGCGAATCGATGCAGGATTGCGTGGTTCCGCGCAGATTGGTGATGAGCACCATCGGATTGCAGGATTGCGAGAGGGGAAACGGAAATGAGGAGAGAATCGTTTGCTATTCCGTCGGATCGAACGATTCCGCGCAGTTTCTCGATTACGGAGCCGTGGAGGCGGCGGGGAGATGCCGCTATCTGCTGTCGTCGATTTTGGTGGAAAATGCGACAGAGAGCGCTTCGATCGCGCTCGATTTTCAGAAGGTGGAGCTCGGTTGGTGGCTCGATGGCGGCTGCCACGGAAATTGCGATCCCAACGCCAACTGCACCAGGCTTCTGTATGGAGGAATTTCGCGGCATCGCTGCAAGTGTAGGCATGGTTACGTCGGAGACGGTTTTCCGGCCGGCGGCGGCGGAGTTGGATGCGAGAAAGGTCAGTCTTCTTCTTTCTGATTCAATTTTTTTTTTTTAAGAATAAATTTCATTCCTGGCTTTATTTTATTTGCATTTCTGACTTTTTGGGGAAATAGTTGAATTTTGACCAATGTGAAATAGTGAAATCTGTGCTTTTGTGTTAGGCTGATTTAGTGAGAATGCAGTTAATTTTTTCATATTTTTTCCCCCTTTTTGATGGTTTGGTTTTGGTAATGGTGGTGAAAAGTGGAAATTGTTGACCTGTTTTTTCAGCTGCTTTTATTAGACTGTGGGGATTTGGTCAAATTGATTCAGTAGTTATTGGCTTATTGTTCAATTGTTGAGACTTTTTTGAGCTGCTGAAATGTCTTAGCTATTTTCTGGATAAGTTTGTCTAGGCATTAATTAGAGCATGTAATTTCTAGAGAGCTTATAAGTTAGAGAGAGATTCGCGAATTAGAAAATGAAAATTCAAGTTAGAGAGAAAAAATTGGAAGAGTACGCATATGGTGAAAATAACAAATGATGATGAAGCCGTGATATGATGTATTGACAAAAATAATCCAAGCTAATCTACTTATTACTTTTGAAGATGGATTTTCTTAATTTTAACTAGTTTGACCATCTTATCCTTCAAATACTCAAATCACCTCCATTCCAAGTAAACCTCACTGATAGAGTTATTTTTGTAAATTGATTATTGCTTATAAGATTATGAAAAAATAAGTTGGGTCGACGAGCTTATATTTTAGAGCGCTTATTTTCATAACTTTTCGACAGCTTATAAGATGTTTTAAGTAGCTTAATAAGCTCAGCCAAACACCCTCTTAGTCGATCAACTCGAAATGGTTACTAATTTGCAGCTTGGTAGATACCCCCTCCTTCCAACTAAACATGACACCCTACTTTTCGACACGGACATTAAGAAAGTAATGTTTGTGTGTGTAAAATAGTGTAGCCACTTTAGTTGACTAACTTTTCATGGCAAAATTAATTTCTTTTTGGGGTTGTGCCATTATTAATGGGACAACTCAAAATGGAAAGGATGTCATATTTAGTGGGACGGAGGGAGTATAATAAATGAGTGAAGAAATGGACTTAAAAATTCACTTTGCTACTTAGATTAATATATTTTAGGTGATTGGAAGGTTGGAAAAATGATAGTGTGAGCCTTTCCTCTTTGAGTTTCATGTTGACAACGCAGTATTTGGTAGGAGATGACGCGCCTATTATCCAATCTTCAACTTTGCCCTAGTTGAAAAACAGAAAGAAGTCAAATTGATTGTGTCACCAATTATGATATTTATAAGATAACAAAGATATCCCAGATAGATTTTTTTTAATATCCCAGATAGATTTATAAAAGAACAAAAAGACAAGGATTAATTAATTACTAGTTATATTATCTCTTGTTAGTGTTTGCCACTTGCTAATTGGATGATCACAAAGTCAAGGCTACTATACTATTTCCATTCATTTTATAATTGCAAGTGTGAGAATATCACATGGTCACCCAACAAATCATTCGAGAAGGTCTTATAGGATATGAAAGTCAGAGGAAAGAGAGTGAGTAATTTTACGAATAAATGCAGAAAAAATAAAATTTCATGTGACGAAGTTTTGGTTCCATATTTTATCTCACTATGTGCAAATAAATAAATGAATGTATTTTTCGTTTTCAGTTTTTTTACAAGGAAAGTTGCTTTGGTTGTACTAACTTTTTTTTCTATGTTGATTTTTTTTCATGTAGAAGTTGGAAGCTGCCATGCTACAAGCTTGTCTCTTCGATGTGGGGGAACTAAAGTAGGCATTCTTGTTGGAGGTACTTGTTTTCACTTATTTTGTTATACATTCTTGATGTGTGCTTGTGAGCATATAGAGTGATTGAAAATCATTTTTTTTCAATAAACAAAATAATATTTGACGTCTGGACATTTACCACTCTACCATAAAACTGTTTGGTTTTATTTTTGTCAATTAATAAAGAAATTTGAAGGTACCATGAACTCGAACATAAGACCTTTGGTCTTCGACTAACAAACACGCTCTAATTGTTTAGATTTTTTTGGGAGTTAATTAATAAAGAAATTCAAAGATTACCACTTTGGAGTGTAAACTAAGACTTTTTTTAGTATCTGATATTAACCATTTTAACATTAGATCGACACGCGCACAGATCATTTATGTTTTATTCTAGCTTCTTGTCATTTAATTAATCCGATAGTCATGAATATGAACATTAAATGCTCCTAACAGTATATGTTTGGTGATGAGTCGATCTTAGACTACTCACGTTAATAATTTATCAAAATCCAATCTTTAAATATAATATTATATCCATTTCTTCCACTCTCAATATAATTCAATATATACCAATTCAACCTAAAATATGGTTATTTTTATTTTGAACTTTTTATTATTTAAAGTGGGACATGTGTCACTAAACTATGACATGATTTCTTTTACTGATTAGATTAGTCAACAATCTAGATTATCAAAAAATCAACATACATCTTTATTTTATTTTTTATATTTGGTTTGTACTCTAGTAAAAAAATCACAAAAAAGTCATTGATGAAATGATTTATTTCAATTTTTAGGGATTGTTGCTGGAGCTAGCTTGGTAGTGATTCTAGCAGTCATCTTTTACTGCGTGAAGAATCGCGCCACGAGTTTGAGGAACAAACTAAGCGCGAGGCGTCTAATCAGCGAAGCCGCAGGCAACTCGAGCGTGCCTTTATATGCCTACAAAGACATCGAGAGAGCCACCAACAGCTTCTCCGAGAAGCAGAGGCTCGGCACGGGCGCCTACGGCACCGTCTACGCCGGCAAGCTCCACAACGACGAGCTCGTCGCGATCAAGAAGATCCGCTACCGGGACCACGAGAGCGTCGACCAGGTGATGAACGAGATCAAGCTCCTCTCCTCCGTGAGCCACCCGAATCTCGTCCGCCTCCTCGGCTGCTGCATCGAGAACGGCGAGCAGATCCTCGTGTACGAGTACATGGCCAACGGCACCCTCTCCCAGCACCTGCAGCGGGAGCGGGGCTCGGTGCTCCCGTGGACGATACGCCTCACCATCGCCGCGGAGACGGCCCACGCCATCTCGCACCTCCACTCCGCGATGAATCCGCCGATATACCACCGGGACGTGAAGTCGAGCAACATCCTGCTGGACTACAATTTCAACTCGAAGGTGGCAGACTTCGGGCTGTCGCGGTTCGGAATGACCGACGACTCGCACATCTCCACCGCGCCGCAGGGCACGCCGGGGTACCTCGACCCGCAGTATCACCAGAACTTCCATCTCTCGGACAAGAGCGACGTGTACAGCTTCGGGGTGGTTCTCGTGGAGATAATCACGGCTATGAAGGTGGTTGACTTCTCCCGGCCTCACAGCGAGATAAATCTAGCCGCTCTTGCTATTGATAGGATTGGGAAGGGACGGATAGACGAGATAGTCGACCCGTACCTGGAGCCGAATCGAGATGCTTGGACGCTGTCGTCGATTCACAAAGTGGCGGAGCTGGCTTTTCGATGTCTTGCTTTCCACAGAGACATGAGGCCTTCAATGATGGAAGTGGCAGATGAGCTAGAACAGATTAGGCTCAGTAGCTGGGCGCCCATGGAAGAAAATATGCACATGGGCTCCTCTGTCGCCTCGACTTGTTGCTCGTCGCCATACCAAGGAAGCGAGAAATCATTCAATGTATCGATAGCAAAGAAGACGACAACGACAGGGGTAGGAAGTAGGAGGTTAGTTTTACCACAGAGGGCGGCTGCCGTCGCTGCCCTGACCGTAACAGAAGAGGTCAAGCACAGTTCGCCCGTTTCCGTGCAAGATCCTTGGTTGAGTGAACAGAGCTCGCCGTCAACCAACAGCTTATTGAATAACGTAGTTCGATAAAACGAGTGGCTGCTGCTTTCTTAAACCTGCATTTTCTTATACATATAAACTTCTTCTCAATTTGACACTGAGAAGACAGATATCAGAGTTTTGTGCTGTTCAATAGAGTGTGAATATAACAAAGCAAATCCTTACACAGTTTCTAAATGAAATTGATGTTTCTCTGCAACTACAGTATTTTGTGACTAACCATCAGCTTTCGTGACGTTATGTAGATTTCGTGCAATCCGAAATTTACACCCTCAATAGACTCCGAACATTTTCTGCAGCAGATGAATACAGACACTGGTGATGTTGGGAGACATTACCACGGTGAAAATGTCTCTTCCCGGCATCATCTTCAACCGACAACTACGCTTAAACATTCCTAAATTCCCTATCCATGACTTCTAGGATCAGAAACTTGATGAACTCTTCGTTCTTCAGTACTTGAATACTGTCCTACGACACGAGCATGAGGCACGCTTGCTTCCCCCCGAGCCAGGGCATCGACATTCTCAAGCAGGTACTGTCTAGGGAGGCGGCCCACCACATTCCCCTCCTCGTTACCGTCTTTGTCAAGAAATGCAAAATGGGGAATACCCTCAACACCGAATTCATCAAGCTCTTGTTCCCACTTTGTGTTGTCAACGTTCAACATAACAAAATTTACTTTGTCCCTAATAGCAGCAGCCATATGTCAGAACAGAGGCCGGGTGTTTACGTAACTAAGGATTGAAAATCTAATTAACCTGAATGATTTCTTCCACTCACAAAAAAAACACAATATTGTGAAGCCAAAAATATCTATGGAATATCATGATTACCACATTTTTTGCCAAATTCTTAAGGTAAAGGGAAAAACAAACACAAGCATCCTAGCCTTTAAGCTTACATGCAAACATCACATAAACAAACTCGGTGCATTCACAAATGATTATAATGAGCCATCACATTCGACAACATTAAGATACTTACTTAAACTGTTGTTTCACTTTGTAGACATCTGGCGCTAACTCTCGACATACTTCACACCAATCTGCGTAGAACTCAACAACAGTTGGTTTGCCATTTGAAAGAGCCTGTACAAAGAAGGCAAAAGGTTGCATGAATCAAATAAGTGCCTATGCTATCAGCCAAGAAACATCAATCCTAGACTCGGATGTGCAACTTCCGTGTAAAACTTATGAACCCAAATTATGGCTTGACTAAAAAAACTGTTGTACTGACTGTCTACTTGAATTAATCTTAAAGAAGCACAATACAAACTATGCACTGAACAAAAAACTATTATAATTATAATGTTATGTGAGCACATTATAGTGTCCAGCTAGGAGTTCAAAGTATCTACCATCAAAGCTTGTCACTGAATTTTTCAGCTCGTTAGTTCCGCGAATAACAGTATTCTTTAGCCAAGTTAGAATAAGAATTAACAGATTACTGATATTTAAACAAAGCTCGATCCAGCTGAACTTCTCCAGGATCAGATAAAAACTAAAATATGATCGGTTACCCAATAAATCCCACAAACCTAGCATCGTAAGCCTAATTAACTTAACTACTTCATAATCTGCAGAGCAACCAACTCAGGTTATCTTATTCCATATGCAAGTTAAGGTGGCCAATCTATCTATGTAAAACTAAAACAATCGATGCCAAATCAATTAAACTACATTGTGCTTGTCGTGTCAAGGAGACTCAAAAGGCAAGAATCCAGCTGAAATTAGTCCTTTATTCCAAACCAAGTATCATTACTAATTTACTATCTTATGATGGATCAGCTAGCCAAGCTTTTTGATCACGTTTCCGGCAGTAATAAAATCAGCCAGAAATGAACTAAACTGGTTTACTGTTCATCAATAAAACTCCCAAAACATAGGCAAACCACCGTAGCGAAGCATCAAAAATAAATAAATAAAGCTAAAGTCGATCAAGTTATCAACCTAAAGTAGATATGAGTTTAATTAATTTTTCCAATGCCTAATTTAATGCGTGAAGCAATAAACATAAATATTACTGAATGAAACAAATAGGAATTAATCATTGGAGAAGTAGAAACAGAAAGCAGTGTTATGATCGAGTTGCTAGATTTTCCAATGCTTAATTTAATGCGTAAAGCAATACACTAGAAACAGAAAATAGGAGCAGCAAAGCAAACCTCCTCATAAGGCAATGCTACGGCGGAGAGATCCTTCAACGACGTGCCGCTGAAATCCAACCGCCCCGACACGAACAATCCAACCGCTCCAAGCACAGAAACCACCGCAACTCGCCGGTTCAGATCCTTAGTAGGATACTCCGGCAATACACCGCCGGAAGCAGGCGACGGCGTCGTTTCAGTCGCCGCGGCGGCAGCAGCAGTTACCGATTCAGGCTTCTCCTGCAAAAATCGCCTATTATTAGCGAAACAATCACTAATCGAGTAAAAAATCGGCAACAAATCAGTTGTACCTCATCCGCGGCGGGATCGGAATCGGAATTGTTGGCGCAGGAGATCCGGTGGCGGCGGAGATCGTTGTTCCGAGAAATTGAGGAGAAATTGACGAAGCGCGGCGGAGGATGGAGGCGAGAGTGGAGAGATGTGGAGCGGAATCGGTGAAGGGTGACGGCGGCGGTGGAAGTGGAAGTGGAAGTGGAAGCCATGGCGGAGAGAGGTGAAGGAGTTGGTTGGGGAATTGGTCAAAGGTACTACAGTTTTTGTTTGGGAATGAAGAGTTGTACCTTTGAGCTTGTGCGGATAGTGATGAGCCACACCGGATTCTTTTTTATATGGAGTGTGGTTGCAATAGCTCGATAATCGTGATTTGAACTAATTTTTTATTTATCAATTCAAAAACTGTTATAAATAATATTATCAATATATGGATATTACTAAATATATTTATATATATATATATATATATAAATATATATATTTCAATGAATAAGAGATTTTGAGAACAGTTTTATGTTCTCTACAAACGTGTGTTCTTCTCCCTTCTTCCTTCTCTTTCTTTTACATTCTCGTACTAAATTATTAACCAATAGAAGTGAATTAAGAGATAAAAAAAAAATAGTATGTACCTTAGTTGTGTGAGAGTAACTTTGTCAATGATTATTGATTTAAAGTAAAGCATATACAATTAAAATTGAAGAAAAAAGATTAGAGAAAATCAAAAGATAAATTAGATGAGGCATACAATATGGTACACTAAAAAATAGACAGCATGTCGGAGAGATTTGGGAAGGCTGTTAAATTGGATAGGGGTGCAGGCGCTGCTCTCGAATTCAATTCAACTGAACTTCCTCCAATTCTGCTATTTGTTCAACCGGAAAGTACAACGTAAGTTTTTGGCGATTCTTTGGGGGTGTGTGTGGTCTGGTCCATCTAGTGGGCGAGAAACAATATTACTTTTCAAGATGGGAAATGGCAAAAAGAAAGTATTTTAGGGGAGATAAAATCTTTCATGTGGGCTTGGATTGAAGAACTTGAAGGCGATTCCTGATCCCGAAAAATCATTTAATGATTGGTGGTTATGCCCGTGGTAGCGTCTTTCTTTGTTTCTGTGTTTGATTTATCGCTGTTTTGTACGAGTTTTGTGGTCTAAAGGATATAACCTTTCCCACTTTCGGCATGTCTTATGCCTTGTTTTATGGCAATATATAATCCTTTTTCCTTATTAAAAAACAAAAGAAAAAAGAAAACTAGACGTCATACACAATTTGATATAAGATCTATACTTCACAATCTTAAAATAATCGATTCATGCCCTTCTTTTATTTTATTTTTGGATAATTGATAATAATGTCTATTGTCTAATTTAAAAGTAGTAGTATCCCGGTTCAAAGAAAAGTGTAGTTCAAAATATATGAAACATCATAGTAAAATATAAAGCCGAGTGGCAATTATTTTAATCTTTGTATAAATATATCTTTTTAATAGAATTATAAAACAGAAAAAATCGAAAAGAAAAACAAATTGGCCCATGCAGGTTTCGAACCTGCGACCTTCGCGTTATTAGCACGACGCTCTAACCAACTGAGCTAATAGGC